>CM057819.1:110644612-111007112 GCA_030067965.1 Latrodectus elegans
TCTAAATAAGGTACAGCAAAATGTTCGCAATTTTTAATATCTCAGCCATTAACTTACTGAAATAATAAGGGGCATTCTTCAAACCGAATGCCATTCTCAAAGGTTTATAAACACCAAATGTCGTAGTAAATGCAGCATATCTTTGAGCCTTCGGACTCAAAGGTATTTGCCAATAACCTCGTGTTAAGTCTAATAGAGATATGAAATTCGCTTTCGAAACAGATTCAACGCGCTCTTCAATATTTGGCAATGGATAATATTGTGTTCTGGTAACCTCATTTAACCGGCGATAATCAATGCACGGACGAGGTTCTTTTCCAGGAGCTTCAACTAATATTAAAGGTGATGTGTAATCGGATTCACCTGGTTCCACCACCTTCAATTTCAACATCTTGTCTACTTCCGATTTCAAGATTTCTGTCTGTCGTGGGGACATTCGATATGGTTTAGCTATAATAGGTTTATCAGATTCCAACTCGATGTCCAGTTCAGCTAGTTCAGTACAACCCGGTTCATTTGAAAAAATATCAATAAATTGAATCAAAAGTCTACTCAATTGCTTCTTCTGCTCATCCTCTAATTTTTCATTAAAACAGCTTTCAGGAAAGTCTCTAAAAGGGTGGATGAATTAATTTCAAAACTTGGGATATCTTCATTCTCAGAATCAATATCTTCATTATCAGAATTAGAGGTAAAAATTAAATTAACATCTTCTGGACGCTGAAAATAGGGTTTTAACATATTTACATGGTATACATGTAATTTTTTCTATCAGAGAGGAAATTGTATTATATAATTTGTTTCCGATAGTCGTTTTACTACTTTTCCTGGACCTATCAATGAACAGAAAATTTACTTGACCTAGAAGGGGCAACGACTAACACAAGATCATTTTCTTTAAATTCTCTTTTCGTAGCCTTACGGTCATACCAAAGTTTCTGTTTTCTTTAGCATCTGTCATATTTTGCACAGCTAATTCTTGACATCTTTTTCATTCTATTTAAAAGATTAAAAACGTAAGCAATCACACTATCTTCTTCAATGGTTTTACCAGTTAAATTTTCATATAATAGTGTTACGGGAGTTCTTAGGTTCCGACCATGGACTAATTCTGCAGGAGAATATCCAGTGCTATCATGAATGCAAGTTCTAAGCGCAAAAAGTGCCTGAGGTAAAATTTTCTCCCAATCTGTACCCTTTTCTAAACAAAGGACTTTCAGTATTCTCTTTAAAGTTCTATGCAATCTTTCAACAGGATTGCTTTGGGGATGCTGTACAGAACTATGCACTACTTTAATACCAAATTTTTCTAAAAATTCTGATGTCAGGACACTCATGAAAGATGTTCCTTGATCACTTTGCAACTCACTAGGAAAACCCATACGGCTAAATATCTGAAGAAAAGCATCAACCACAGTAGTAAAACGAATATCTGGTACTGGGATGGCATCTGGATACTTGGATGACATGCAAATGGCTGTTATAATATACCGGTTGCCGCTTGAAGTTAAAGGTAAAGGTCCACAGGCATCAACATTAATTCTAGTAAATATTTCCGGAATTACTGGAACCAGTTTCAAAGGAGACTTTTTCTTATCTTGAGGCTTTCCTACACGTTGACATTTGTCACAAGATTTAACAAAATTTTCTATGTCTTTAAAGCAGTTTGGCCAGTAGAAAGTTTTACACAACATATCTTTTGTTTTAGTTACACCTAAATGAGCTGCAGTTACCTCATGGCAGATTCCTTTTAGCTGGTTGCGAAACTTCTTGGGCACAACTAATAATCTTCTTATGGTTCCATCATTGTCCATTTATTAAAAAAACATTTGATTTATTATAACATATTTATTGTCTTTTGAAGATTGTCGTTTAGCTTGCTCAAAAGAGGTTTCAAATCTTCGCACACTTTTTGTTCACGAGCGAATTCTTCTGGGGATGTCTTTATCAAATCCAGACCTTCAACTTCGGTTTCTAATGGTGGCAAAATTGCATTTTCCTCTAATTCTTCATTTTGTTTAGTTTTGAGGCAAGACCTAGAGGATTTTATTTCAGAGACAATTATCTCTTTATTCGTGCTATTTTCCTTGCGTCTTTTTTGAGCTCGAGTTTCTATAGCATTTATCATATGTACTTTCACCTCTTCGTGTGTTTTGGTTTCTTCAATTAAAGCGGCTGTTTTGTTACCTAGTAAATACCTTCCTTGATCCAAAGAATCTCGAAGAACTGCTGCCTTTGTCAAAACGTGACCTAATTCACAATTTATTTCAACCTCGGCAATAGGTAAGCATACTAAAGTTTCATCAAGAGGTGTTCTTAGCCAAACCTTTTCCTTAGTGAACATATCAGGTTTAACGTATTTTCCACAAATCAAATCAAGAGTTGATCCAGTGTCTCTTAAGATTGGCATTCGAATTCCATTAACAGTGCCGATACTAGTGTAGGGAGCCATCAACTCATTAAATGTACTTTTAGCAATTTCATTAGATGCTACCGATTCTAAGTTCTTTTTTATTTTGTCACACTGAGGCCGCAATTGACTGTAAGAACCACACTCATAACATCGGAGTTGTTTTCGTTTTTCAAATTCCCTTTCATGTGCATAATTTGAATTTTTATTCTCGACTCTTTTAGGAACATGAGATTTATTATTTCGAATTACTTCATTAAACTTAAAGGCACGGTTTTCGTTTTGTTGACGAAAACCAAAATTATTCGAGGAGTTTTGTAAAATCTTTAGTCTTAAAACTATCTCTTAGCTTTCATATTCATCTATTTTCTCTGCCAGATCATACAGAGAATTTATTTTAAGCCATTCCGCCAAAAAATGTTCTTTAATTTCAATTGGCACTCGACGTTTCAATTGATCTGTTACCATTAGCTCCTTAAGCTGTTCAAACGTCGTTATTTCTAATTCCGCAAGCCATTCCGTAAAGTAACTATTCAATTCTTGTGCATAATTTCTCCATGATTTTTCTGTCGTTTTCTGGTGTTTAAGAAACAATTGTCTTAATTTTTCGCTATTTAACTTGAATCGTTTAAGAATAAGTTCCTTCACATAATCGTAATCATCAGCCCTTTCTGGAGGTTCTCTAGCTAACATGTTAGATATTTCTGAAGGTAAAGCACTTACAAGATAAACTACCCATTCGTTTTTTGGAATATGAGCCATTTCTGCTCTACGCTCAAAATTTATTAAGTATAAACTCATCTCATCTTTCTTTTCATCATACTTTGGCGTTATTTGCATTAATTGAATTTTTTGAGCTTGTTCAGTCCTATTTGTAACTGATTCTCTGTTCGAAATTGTGGCATTTGAAGAGATTTCCAGACGTTTCATTTCCAAAATATGTTCTCTTTCTTCACGTCTAATTCTTTCCTGTTTTACTAGTTCTTCGCACCTAATTCTCTCCTCTTTTTCTAGTTCTTCTCGCCTAATTCTCTCCTCTTTTTCTAGTTCTTCTCGCCTAATTCTCTCCTCTTTTTCTAGTTCTTCTCGCCTAATTCTCTCCTCTTTTTCTAGTTCTTCTCGCCTAATTTTTTCCTCTTTTTCTTCTTGTTCCCTTTTAACTCTTTCATCGATTACCCTATCTAATATACATTTTACTTCTTCCTCGTTGAAGTTTTTACTAGCTAAAATTAATTTTTTAATGTCTGGGATTTTAAAAGAATCTGGAACTATTTCCCCTAACTCTTCCGCTACTTCTATTAAATCTCCTTTTTCCTCGTGCTAAAAGCCATTTTAATTACTAAACGTTTTATCTCAGAAGAGATGCAATAATGAGAGAAAAAACAGACTATACCCACCAATATGCAAAATTTATTAAATAACTATTGAAATTATTTATCACACACTACTAATATAAACATATCAATAACGTTTAAAAAACTAAATGAAACAAACTATATTATAATACAACAAAAGTATAAAATGGAAAATCAATTATTTCAAAAGAAGAAAATGTTTAATATTAAATCTACTCTCGATTTCAAGTTATTATCACCAAGCTAATGATTGATACTCAGATAAATTGAATCATTAATCAAAAATGTAAATATATTATATGTATAAATTATATAAAATCATATTCTTATATAGATACTACTATATTAAATCCAAAATTGAAATTATACATATTTTTAATTCAAAATATAGAACACTACAATTCTTAAGAACAATACAAATTAACAGCTTTAACTAATCTAAACCAGAAATCAGCTTTCGATTTCAAATCAATAAACTTAGTTAATCATACACGACATCAAATAATGTTAATAACGTAAGATATTTTAAACATTAAGAATATATCCTTTCAAATTCTTAACAATGTAAAAAAACATATACGATTTAAATATCAAATAAATCAGTTTTATATCATATAAAACATTGCAAAGAACAATCAAACACATCAATAAAAATTTCACATTACATTAAATTCAAACCTATTTGTAATAATATACTTTCGTTTTCACATAACGAAATCAAAACCTTTAAAAAATATATTCCTTTCTTTTCTTAAAATCTACTTTATATATCAGTTGAACAATCAAAAAACTAAGTATATAATTGTACTTTTGATTTTACACCTTAATCTATAACAACATAGTTATTTTAACACGTATTCCTAAGTGAATTGAAATACATCAACCACATAAAAATTATGAAATACACATTTAATAAGATACACACTTTTCGTTTAAAAAATATTACACTGTAAATTCGAATACACAGAAATACAGAAATTATCTTTTGTAATATGGAATACACCATTTACAAACTTATAAACAAAAATTAATTGATGTAACATGAAAATTCACGTAAATAAGATTGGAACTAAATATTCTATAAATTTATAACATACCAACTATTTATTTTTAATTGTAGTCAGAGAAGGATTGATCAAAATGGCCTACCTGTATTTCAACATTTCGGCACGTAATCCATTATAGTGCACATAATTAATTTTCACAGTGGATGCTAATGCAAAGCATTATAAAAACATCCAAAACCGCTGCCACCAAAAACATAAGTTTGTTATGAAACAAACTAACGACTCCATATTTAGAAACAAAAACATTTAATTAACAAAAAATTTACAAGGAGTCATATTTGGGTTCATAAAACTCTCGCGCTTGCGTAGCGTACCAAAGAGTCAATATCAATTTCCAAAACTGAAAAACGCAGCTTCTTCAGCCTGCTCCTCGCACCAATCGTCTCCCTACTCACCCTCCCCATCAAAGGCTCTGGAAATCGAAAGCGCTGAGTAGGAGACGTTACACCATATTAAAAATTTCATTAATATTTAAACCATATTAAATTAGCGATATTTAAACCATATTCATACATATTTTATATATATATATATAAAACCATATTAAAAATATTATTGGCATAATAATTTAATTAAAAAATTTTATGTATAATTTAAATCAAGGTTAATAGCTAAAAATTAAAAATTATTAATTTCTAAATTTCATTCACTGCTAAAATAAATTCTTAAATATCAGACTGAAGTACAGTATTATCTATATGAGTTAATAGAAGTTTAAATGTTAAATTCAAATATGAATTTTATATAGGAGCAGTTAAGAAGAACGAATTGAAATACTGTATCTTTTAGAAAAATAATAAATGAGTGTCTATTCAAATTGAAAACTAATAAAAAAGAGAGAAAGCAGTTCAAAAAATTTCCAACTTGATGATCTATCATTTCGACTTGACAGTTGAAAGAAATTTGAAACTTTATTATGCATTCAGATTTTTCTTGAAAATGATCCATTTTTTTTTCAATGAAATCAGCATAAAAATGTAACAAAAGCTCTAGGCTAAAGAATAAATTTTTGCTTTTTTTTTGACAAATATTTACGAGTGCTTATTTTTAAGGAACATTCATGTTGTAGTGTTATTCTTTACAATATATTCATATACATTTTAAAAGTTTTTTACTTTTGAAATTGCAGATGAAACAAACTATACATTTTTGTAATTTTTTATAATTTATAAATCTGGTTTTATTCAGTGTTTGATATTACTCAAAGTGTTTGATTTTTTTCATGCATAATTAACTCTCTATGATATTGAAAATAACAAGATATAATTAATATAAATATGTGTGTGTGTGTAAAGACATATTATATAGAACATTTAAGTTTAAAATATTTAAAATTCAGTATAAATGGTGGATATTTTTAAGGATTTTTTTAAATTTAGATAGTGAATACATGAGTGAGTCAAGTGAATTTCATAAAAAATAATCATAAACCAATAGCCTATCCAATTTTTGAGTTTTTACGATTATGATTTTAGTAACAGAGAATTTTCTAAAACTTTCCTATGCTAATTCTAAAGCCGAGCTGGCAGCCGAATGGTTAGCGCTCTTGCCTTCGGTTCAACAGTTCCTGGGTTCGAATAACAACTTGGGCATGGATGTTTGTAGTGGTTCGGAATCCATTGTAAGCCGTAGGTCCCGGTCTATTTAGCCCTTGTGTGCAAAAAATGACCGTTGCGTGACAAACAAATAAACAAACAATACTAATTCTAAAAACAAATAAGTTATTAATAATTAACTATGGGTATGCAGAATTATTTTAAAAGCATTTCAATTTTTATATTAAATATTGATGGACTATTATTTCTAGAGAAAAATGTGCCCACGTATCTTTTGAGAAAGAGTGATTTAAAAATGTAAATTATTTGCTGCATTTATTAGCAGCCTAGTTTTCTCAAAACGATGTTTATTGACGCAAAATAAGGTTTCATGTATAGATGGATTTAAAAAAATCGAATGAGATCTGATTACTTGAAGATTACCTTTAGATACAAAAAGTTGTTAAATACATTATTGGCCAGCCAGATTACAACACAGAAGAAAAAACAAGAGATCACAACAAAATTTATCTTGTAGATAACAATTTGATTTAGAACCAAAGGATTAAATTTATAGACTTCTGTGAAGTGTGGCTCCTGCCAAAATCAGTTGTCAGGTTTAGGTTAGGTTAGGTTAGGTTTGTTTGTCGCTCAACGGTCATTTTTTGCACACGAGGGCTAAATAGACCGGGACCTACGGTTTAAAGTGGATTCCGAACCACTACAAACATCCATGCCCAAGGTGGGATTCGAACCCACGAACTGTTGAACCAAAGGCAAGAGCGCTAACCATTCGGCTGCCAGCTCGGCAAATCAGTTGTCAGAGTAGCCGCCATTGTTGGAGATCGCTGCCGCCACACGATTCGGCTTTGATTATACTAAGCAGTTTTCACGCGTTGCCACAGTTGACCTTGTATGGCAGTTGGGAATATAATCTGGGTCAATGGTTGAGCAGCCATGGACCAAATGTTTGCTATTGGCGAAAGATACGGAGAAAGAGCCGGCCAGGGCAGCAATTTAATCTGGCAATTGACAAAGAACCCCTTGGACAATGCATGCTACGTGTGATCACGCATTATTCTGCTGAAATATGGATGTGGGCAAGCCGTGAAGGTAAGGAAGGACAACTGGCTTCCACACCTCGGAGATGTAGCGTTAGCTGTTTGCGTTGTGCATTTATTATTTTTTCTCCTTCCTAGATTCAAATCTCAAAAAGCAGAAACTGACTTTCTTTTTTAAAATAAAAATTGCTTTTAATTCAATCATAAAATTAAAAAAAAAATTCATTTACATACATACAAAATTTAGTTACTTATATTATTTCAAATATTTAAGCCTCACAAAAGAGATGGTTAAGTACCCAAGTGGAGTTCCTAATTTACACTAATCAATTAAGGTAATAATTTAGGTGGTACCACACTAGAAGTACTGCTGGCTAGAAAATTAATTTATATAAAAAACATAGATTTTCTAAGGAAATTTCTATTATTAAGCCGGCCTATTTTCAGGACTTCGAAAGCCTGTTAGTTCATCCCTTCAGAACGAATTTCATAATCTGGACTTGTACCATCAGAGTATACCTCTTTTTCTCCTGTCTAAAAACTCATCGGATTTGATTGTTTCAACTTTGTTATTTTACACTTTATAGATTCCAGTCAGACTTGAACATCGAACAGAGTCCCTTCAAGCAGCGCGGGGGTTTCAGAATTTTATTCATACCTGCTTCTGGCATCTCCAGCTCCGTCTGTCTTCAATCTCGCCTCTCTCTGGAGCTGGTTTTCCATAAATCTTAGACTAGGGTAGTCTTTTTGGAAGGATGGAATGGGGAATAATATGAGATGCAATCTTAAGAGAGAATACAGCCAGGAAAAAAAAAAGAAAGAAGTAATTTACAAACATTTCCAATTTGTGAATACAACAGTAGCACGAAGGAAAAAGAAACTTAAAAAATAGCGAGTAAACTCGTAGTCTTTTTAAATCGTGGGCAAATGACTTCAACCACAAGACTTCTTATGGAAAAAACAAAACTAATAGCTGAGCTGCAACGTGAGCCACAAATTATCTTAGATGATCATCGACTAAAATAGGCAGATAAGATCAAATTGATGGGCATCACATTCGATAAAACACTACATTTCAAACTTATTTCATAGCACAGAGAAATAAATCCATTCAAAATTATGAAAACTTAATTGCAATTGGGGATACTCAAAGAAACCCTGAACAGTATTATATAAAACTGTAACGAATGTTCTTATTTGGAGCAGTGATTTTGGGGAACTCCATTCTCTGCTAAATTATCTCTAAAGCCCAATTCTATACAGCAAAACTTTCTCCACAGCATCCATCACAGGAACATTTCGCATTACTCCAATGGCATCACTTACCTTTACAACAAAAGCATAGATTATTCATCTTACACGTAGCCACATTCAATGCTTTGATTTTGGGAGTACCATAAGTTAGTGAGAGATAGATAGATTATATATATATATATATATATATATATATATATATATATATATATAGAGAGAGAGAGAGAGAGAGAGAGAGAGAGACAGAGAGAGACCCTGATATTTCGATTTCAATGTCATTCCAGATATTGAAGTAATGAAAGTAGATTCAATCGATTTAGAAATGTTTCATCTGGAACCACAGATCTCAATTGAAGAGATTATTAATATTCCAACTTTTGAAGACGGCAAGATCAACATTCACCCATGGATCAAAAGCAAGAAATCGGATAGGAGCAGCAATAATCTCTATCGGCAGGATGGATCACAAGTCAATATGGCAGACAAATCTCAGAGGTAGAAATTCAATTTATTAAGCAGAAATTCTAACTTTAAAAGAAGCCGCTGAAGAAGGTAAACTACATCAATCCCAGTCACTATTTGCTCTGACAGCAGAGCATTTATTAAATAAATTCTGAACCTAACCAGCAAAAACCTTATAGTTCGATCCATCCACAATGATCTCACATCACAATCAGTTGGATCAAAGACCAAGTGGGAACTGCCGCTAACGAAAGAGCAGACCAAACTAATAACAATGCCGCCATCTCAGATAACCAAACCTCAATCACACTTCTACCTATAAAAGCCACCCTCAAAAGTTGGATGATGAAAAATAGGCCGGAGGACTGCATCAATGGTAATACAGGCCTCGCCCTATTTTATTTAGAACTTAATGTTTCTGTGCACCCACTACATTGTTTCAAAAACGATGTACTTTTCTTCGCTGTCCACGGGCCCTTCTCTACTTATTTTAAGCGCTTTAATAGAAAAGATCCCACAATGCTTAAGTGAAGATGATTGAAAGCCAGCTGAAATCCCGACAACTTGCCCACTTAAAATATCGTGGCATTTGGCAATTCTTACACTTCAATGCGACAAACAATATGAAGAAAGAAAGTTATGAAAAGTTGACATTCCAGACAAAAGCGCAATAGTTTCTAATTAACATTCTAATTGATCATGAGCAACTTTTTTCTTTTTGATAACAAAAAAATTCCAGGATAGGAGGTAAAATGAAAACCTAGACCTTACCTCCAAAGAGATTGTCAGAAATACGAACGAATGAATTTTCTATACATTTAAAGAACTAATATCCCACCCACACCTCACACTATGATTTTCCCTTTTTTAAAAACCAATACTTTTGTGTATCTGGACCGGACAATTAAATTTTATTTAAATAACAATTTTTTCAGATGGAACACATATTAGTTTATCCTTCATAGTTAATGTAAATATTTTAATTTGCTTTGCATGTTTTTATTTTTTTTTGTTTGATTCTTTTTGTTTTTATTGTTTAAAAGTTCTTAATAGCCCCTTGCTGTAATTAAAAAAACCCTTTCTAATAAAGTTTTTAGCAACCTCTACCTAAACTGGTAAAATTCATTCCTAGCTAAGCACATTTCGGTCTGCAAAATGTGCCAAGTTAGGACGAAAAACAATACTTTCTTTAGAAGTAAAATGTAAAACAATCTTAAAAACTAAGTTACAAAGTCATTTATAATATTAATATAATTTATACGGAAGGCACCATGTTATAATGAAACAGAAATCTTTAGAAACCATTGTCATCTTCTATCTTTGTGTACAAAACAGACCCTTAAAATCTATTAAAAATAGTACTATTCTCAATAATGCTTGCTTAGAAGTAACAAATAGGATGATAACGTGAAAATTCTTATTCACATAAAAGAAATATAGCACAAACAGAAAATATTAATTTATTTCGGATTAAACAAACAATCAATGTATTATGAATATGGAGGAAAATTATTTTATACTGTGAAATAGTTCACTGTACAAAGTAGAAGATAATTAAATATCAACCCTTAAAGTTGTTCATCTGAGCTCGCATAAAGATAAAATGAAGCATTAAATAAAGGCGCAAGAGACATAAACACACCACAAAATTAAATTCACACTACTAAGGAAAATATTCAAATAAACCATTAAATCAGTAATAAAATACGGAGTTTCAAATTGAAGCTTATTTACAGAATAATTTTTCAAGGGGTAAATCACCTCTCTTTGTTGGGTAAATCGAATCGTATAATTCCACTCCCCCCACCCATTGAAAGGAGACTTTCCTGAAGGTTGTTTGCGGAAAGCATTAAACCAGATTATTTCGCTGGTAGGGTGAGCGTCAATGACAGAGCGGTAAGTATAAAAGTGCCGTGATTTATAGCTTATAACTGGGAGTCAGTACAATATCTCACACAAAGACACTTTATTTTCTGGGGTGTTAGGGCATCATAAAAGCTTCCGTTGTAACACTTTTATGAAGCTCACATTGCCCGTCTCCCGGATTATGGAAGCTACTAGAAAACTAACCAATTGGGTTTAAATTGTTTACCTTTCATTAACATTAACATAAGTGCTTATCACTGCCCAATGGAAATGGGCTTATAAAGTAGTAAATTTGATAACATACTTTCTCTTTTTATTTTGTTGGAATGTACTAATAAACAGTTTTGGAAAATCCTTTAAGTCTGTTAGATTTTTATGCTTTCCTTGAAGTTACTTAAGATAACTCAAGAACACATCATTTTTGTACTTTTAGTTATTACAGGTAAATGTGAAAATCTTTAGTAATGACTAGTTTTATGAAAACGTTATATGATACATTCGTTGATATAATTGAGCGAATTTATTAGTTATAGCTGATTTATTCAGATATAAAAAGAAAAAAAGTTGGTAGCCGCATAATTTTACCAAGTTTTAATATTTAACAAAATATTTTATGGATACCACATATTTTTAAAAATATTTCTATTTAAAAAATAAAATGGATATACTAACTAATTTATATAGTAATTCATAAAAATTATTTTTTAATTTTTCTTTCAATTAGTGTTTTTTTTAACTTGTTTCTTTCTCAATTACTATTTTTTTCCTCATTAGTTTTTGCGAAAGCTATGATACAAGATTACATTCATAAAAGGAAATTTAAGTTTTAATATTAAATTTTGAATACTAAACTATAATATTATTTTATGATAATGTATACATTATTTAAAACATATTTAAAAAAATTAAAAAATAGAAAATTTCGGTATTTTTCCATTATAACCCCGCTTTTCATAATCGCCGTAACAAGAAAGAAATTGTCGTAAATTTTACTATCACAAATAATCCATTTGCATTATGCAAGGTTTAAAAATGCTTACGTTTACAGAAACTACTAAAAGTAATTGTAATATTTTATCTACAGTTTATTTTAACTAACCGATGATTATCACTTATTGATAAAACTCATTTAAACGCCAAAGTTAATTTCTAACGGAAACTGTTTAGTAATCGCATCGGTGATCGTGTAATATAGCACCTTTTTTCCAATGAAATAAACTAAATATTACTGTATTTAGTTGTTTTTTGGCCTTGGTGATTTGTGACCGTAATGCTTCTTTTAACCATAACAAAATTATCACCAAGTACTCTCTTATACCAACTAGCTTTAGCTTTGTTTACCATTTAGCTTGTTTCCATTGTTTATCAAATTTTAGTAAATTTTTGGATAAAAACTTTTATTTTGTATGTATTAAATAAAACAATATTCTTGAGGCAATAAAATTATCATATCTACGATATATAAGTTTCTCTTGTTCGCAAAAACATGCTATTTCCTTAGGATCAAAAGCTTATTTAAACTATTCATAATCGAAAATTACCAAAATTTCGTGTAAAGGCATTTTTTCATCTACAAATAATCTATGAATTAAGTATTTTTTGTGAATTAATATACAATCTAGTTTCAAGAAACAAGTTGCTCTCTGTATAGCAAGTTGCTTTTAGAACCAGATTTAAATTTATTAAAAAACTAAAAATTTAGACAAATGTTGACAAAATGGCAAACATTTTATTTTAGGAAATAAAATTTTTGTTAAATTTAAGTTTACATATTTATAATTGTTCAACATAAAATAATTAAATTGATATAATTTTAGTTGTCCGATGACCAGTATCTCGTGAACACTTTTATCTATAGAAAATTCCGAAAAAAGCTAATTATATATATATATATATATATATATATATATATATATATATATATATATATATTAGTCTTTCATATTTAAGATCAAATTTTTTAATAGCACAAACCATCAATATCAATGCATTGAATTATCCAAATTGTCAATATCTTGACGTCTATGCACTTTTAAAAAGTTTGTCTTCTTTTTTTGAGCAGCCTAACCACCTTTAAGGAAATGTCGATAGGGTTGTAGCAATTTTAATAATTGAAAATAATAAGAAATTGAATAGTTACATTGAAAATAATAGGAAAAATCTCTTAATAGACATTCATATAGTTAAATATATCACAGTCTAACTATAAAATTACATTTATTGCATCCCATGAACTTAAAAATTTTTTTAAGCCAGGGAGAGCGCAGAATGCATTTGGAGAGAATTGAAGAAAAGAATTAAAGACCAAACACCACAATTTTAATTTTCTACAGCCAGTTGAGGAGGACAGGCTTAAGTCTTTGGTACATTCCACGCGCCTCTCTCCTCAGTGCACTATCTACAACTCGGTGTTGTTGCACCAGCATTCTTCCCTGTACATAGCCCATTCCCTGTACGTAGCCAGGCTCCACCAGTTAGAGGGAAGCAGCCGGGTGGATCCTTCGTGATTTTTTGAAGCAAGGACCAAGCAGAAGAATCCTAATACTTGGCCTGCCACGCCCAGAGCTACCATTTCACTTAAAGGACATTACGACCACGTTAAGTTTTAATGTGACCCCAACTGCTATTAACAAACACAACGGATCTTTAATTAAACAGGGATTCGTATTTACTACTTTCCGATAATTAGAACGACAACTAGGCCACCGCAGGCTTAAGACTCCGTGTTGAAGTCCAAGATCTTCGGGCTGAAATGTCCTAATTTCGAAATCATGTGCTGATGAGCAATAGAGGATAAAAACCGCTTCGTGTATGCACATCTGTTGGAGTGATTACTTGGGGGTCTTCCAGCCATAGCCATTAGGTTATTACAAGGACTATACAAAGATTAAGCCCAAAGTCTAATGCAGATTTGTATTTTTCGGTATATTAGGTTCAAGCGTAGATATCTGCTACTGTTGATGGTATTGCATTTAAGTTATTTGAAGACATATTCATCAGGCTTGGTTCCTATTATCACATAGGAGTTTCTGTACCTCGTGGTATATGAATTCTGCTGATGATTGAAAGTCTTATCAGAAATTAATGATACTTTGTATAATAAAAATCCTTGTAAAACAGTTCCCGGCCATTAAGTTTTTAAGTTTAACTTTTACTGTCACTAAAATTATTGAAAAGTTATTTTAGAAGGATTACGAGACTGTGTGTGGGTTTAAGTTGCCTTTTGCTTTATTCAAGATAATTAAAATACGTGAGAAATTGTAAGTCTAAATTTCTTGATACTCGTGTATACAAACTGCTATCCTGAAAAGTCTTTTCAGGAGCATTATGATTGCCCATGGTTGTCACTGTATGCTTCTAATTCGGTTACAACTAAAAAAAAGTGAAAGTTTAAAGTGAACCGCTGTAAATATACGAATGTAAGGATATATGATTCAATGGAAAAATTTGACTTCTGTTAGTATTTTAATTTATCAATATCTGTCTGTTTCTTTAGTTTATAATAAATGAGGAGATATGACATTGGTGCTAATTTTTATATTTTCTCATATGTAATGCATCTTCTTATATATTTCATTAACGTTCCAACATTAAAAATGCATTTTTAATGCTGTAATAACAGTGAAATATTACAGAAACTCAACCTGAACGGCTAATACTCCATCAAAAATGCAAGATATTTAATAAGCAGCATTGGATTTATTAATTTTTGAAAATAAATCATTTTTCAAATTAGGATTCATTATTTTTAATTCTACGTGTGCATGAAATATTTCTTTCATGGAAAAGATAAAATTTTCAGCTCGTAAATTAATTGTTTATGCACTGAATGGAGGCTTTTACGTCAAATAAGGGGGGTGTCATAATCAGGTTTATAAGAAAAACATTTTATTGATATATGACTGTATTTTTGATTTTGATTAAATTAAGCAATTTGATGACAAAATCTATGTCCCTTTATCAATTGCACACGGTTCTCAAGATGGTATTGCACTTAAAAGTAAAATTAGACGCCTCATTTCCTGATAATTAACAAAATAGAAATATTTTTGTATATATATAGCTAACTTTTTTTTTATATATATTTCTTAGATTAGTTTCTATATTATATAGAGCTCCAATTTATTTTATGTGAAATAATTTAATTAATGATAAATCTCTATTTTGAGAGAAAACATTGTTTATATTCTTAACACAAAAGTTCCTATCCAAAGATCTGCAAAAGTTATTTCGACAGATAATTGAAGGTGATTCCACAAGCGTTAAGCGATAATAAAAAGAAAATTTCACAATGGTGATAGCTATCATAATGACGATATATCATAAATTTAATTTTCGTTTATAGCAATTGTTTAATGATTTGAATGCATTAAGTAAGACTCTGAACCTTATGTAAATGTAAAAGCAATTAGTGTAAATTTTCTACATTGGATTGCCGTGGTTATATATTATAAACCATTCTATAAACCAGACTCTAAATTAGTTATTAAACTATACCGTGCATTAAATAAAATTACAGCATATTTATACAATGTTATGAAATGTCTATAACGTTGAATTTTATGTTATGAATATTTATAAATTATGTTTAGTATGTTTACTATAGTTAATATTTTGTGAATTATATGAAATAAATTCGTAGAATGAGTTATTTTAAATATTTTCTTTTAATTTACTTTACTATTTGCTTGTGTTTTTCTTGTTCTGTGCAGCTTACTGTTTGTGTAATATGTGTGCATATTTTTTATTACTAAAGTTATAGAGAAATACTATTTATATAATTATATTAATAATTTGCTACTTGACTCTAGTTTAAAGTTACCTATTAACTAAAATGTAAATGTTTTATTCAAAATAGGAGTAATTTTTTCATTTAATGTTGAAAAAACTGTAGATTAGAATACAGTTTTTTTCAAACCAACCTCAGACAGCAAATTTCACACATGAACTAATTTATAAGAATCTAATGTTGTTCTCGTGTGCCAGCTAGGCTGGCAAATTCGGGTGTGCTGCTCCACTTTTCCTACTGAACTGTATTTGGTGTGGAGTCCGACTTCTTCAGTACACACGCTACAGGGACCCGTTTATAGGGTAGGCAACCATTCACACCTCATTGACACAAGGAAAGGACAAAGACAGGATAGAGAGAGAGAGAGAGAGAGAGAGTGGAAGTACATCCATGCCTGAACCAGGATTCGAACCCAGGACCTCCCTATCCGTAGTCAGGCACACTGATCACTAGACAAGTTGGCAGGCATAGGAATTTAATATACCATCGAAATGAATATTAAGTATATTATTTAAACTAATAGGATCATTTTGTTATCAGGAAATAACCTTCAAATGTCATTGACGACAATTTTTAGAATTTGTGTGAATATGTATTATTTTAATGTATTTCCAATACACATATGATGGGACAAACAATCATTATTTAGATAATTTTTAGCTGTCTGTTGTCATACAAATGCTTAAAATTACTTACATTTAAAATTATTATATTTGAATATATTACAATTCTATATTCAATCATCAATTTAAGTCAATATTCTCTCATTACGCAACAAGGACGCTCTTGTTTTAAACTTTATATAAAATTGTCAATATTTGTGTCGACAATTATCATAATTATATCAAGTTCCATGATTTTGATATCAATAAATATGAAAATAATGCCCAAGATCAGTTTTAATCCGTAATCAATTTCATTAGATAAAGTAATTCTGTTATCGCTTTATTCATTACTCTGGTATAAACGAAAAAAATAATGGAGCACTTCAGCTTAAGTAAAAATTACTATAAATATGACTTAGTTTAAGTTGAAATTTTAGGGTTTGGTATAGTTTAGAATTTTAATTTTTATTTATTAGCTTACTTTACAATATACTGGTTTTAATTTCTCTGAGATCAGTTTCAGGATAAAAATCTCACAATTCAAAAGATATGAAAAACTCCAAATCAATTCTGATATAATAGGCATTTACACCAAATGTTGAACTTACCATCAACGCTGACAGTTGTTAAGTTCACCAATAGCAGGATTGCAAATGGGCAGATCAGGTGTCTCTTTTCATCAGGGCAAAAGATGCATCCAAAGTGCAGAAATTTCATCTTCGCGAAAAAATCTCCCAATCATATATTGACATGTTAGATAGACTGATTTTTTTTAACAACCCTCTTCTTGCTTAAGATATTTTAAAGATTCATGGGCTTGTAGACTTGATCTAACCTACAGCTAGCTTATGAGGAATAAGACAACAATATATTAGTATCCTATGTGCTTAACTCTGGTATACAAATATTCATTGAAATTATAAATTAAATTTTTGTACATAATTGGAATTTGTGGTAGCATGCTGATGTTTATTAAAGACTTCCTGGCTCAGCGGTTTTGTGCAACCCGTTTTGGAGATTATCTCTCGTGTTTTAAACAGAGCAAAAGAGGATTTCCTTAGGGCACCGTACTGAGCCCTACTTGTTTAATATTTTTATAAATGATGTCATTGAAACTTTGATTTCTGATGGCTTCACTAAGGTTGCTTTGTT
Source organism: Latrodectus elegans (assembly GCA_030067965.1). NCBI lineage: Eukaryota > Metazoa > Arthropoda > Arachnida > Araneae > Theridiidae > Latrodectus > Latrodectus elegans. The sequence continues at coordinate 110,662,169 of CM057819.1, forward strand.
TGCAGATGACTTGGTAATTTGGAGCTCCTTTTCTAAGGCTGAACAGTTAAAGCTTAATTTAATCTTAAATTCAGATCTTGAGAGACTTTAACTATGGTGTTTTGAAAACAGCATGTCTGTTAATACCGATAAAACTTTTTGCCAATATTTCCCGCTCAAACACCAACAATTTATCCCTGATTTGTCTTATCAAAACAAAAGCCTTCTACTTAAGGACGATGTCTCGTATCTGGGATGTGTTATTGAAAAGAGACTATCATGGCAAAAATATTCTGAGCATGTAATCCAAAAAAGTCTCCCGGTTCTCAAGAAGCTTGCTGGTGTAAAATGGGGTTGTGGCAGAGATACTCTAAATCTAACTTATAAAATGTATATCCAACCAGTTTTGAACTATTGTTTCGAGGTGCTTGTCTCCGCTTCTGCTAAAGTGATAAAGCTTTTGGACATCTTTTAAAACCAAGCTTTCAGAATTATTACTGGTAGAGTTAAAACTACCCCAGTGCTGGCCTTGCAATTTCTCACAATACTGAATCTATGATAAATGTAATTCAAAGGAGGGCCACTATTTTATATAATAAACTAATTAGACTCCCAAACGATGCTTTTTGGAGTGATTATGATTATAAATTGAATCGCAACTTGAAGACTCAGAGAGTTTTTATTCAATGTATCCGTGCTATTGAACGATATCAAATTATTAATGATTTGCTGACTGAATTGCTTACCCTTCCTTGCCCCTTCCATTACATGAATCTTGATGTAAGGTTGGATCTTACTCAGAAAATTAGAAAGTAGGATCGGATCTAGCATCCGAAATTATTCGGGCGATTGCTCTAGAGACCATCCATAACCAATATACAGCTGATAATTGGCTGCACGTTTACACGGATGGCTTACTTTCTGATTTTTCTCAAGGCACCGGTGCTGGCATCTTAAGTGAACTTTTCTGTTTTCGTCTTCTGGTTGGTACTTTCTAGACTCATTTTGATGGTAAGACGGAAGCTATTCTCATTGCACTAGAACAACTCTCCATACGACAAAACTCTTTTGAAAGAGCAGTAATCCTTTCTGATTCAATTTCTACCTTCATATTCTTTCTTCTAATAAAGGGTTAAAACCAAAGAATCCTAAATTGCAGGATTTTGCTTAAAAGATTCCCTAATAAAGTGAAGAATCCCTTTCCAGCGGATTCCATCCCACTATGGCATTGAGGGAAACATGACAGCTGATCTCCTTGCCAAGAAGGAGACCTTAATTCTGCAGAAACCCCTTGTGAAACTGAGATTCCATTCATACAGACTTGAAATTTCTAGAATCTCTAGGCACTTTAGCCATGATACTGTCTTACACCTTTCAAATGGCACAAGCCTTGGACCACTCTTCTCTGATCCACACTCTATTCTTGACTTCTCTCGAGCGACTGCAGTTGCTACATTTAGAATGCTGACTGGTCATGACTGTCTTCGTGCCCATCTCTTCCGTTTTAACATTGTGGACTCCCCTGCGTGTTCTCTTTGTATGTCTGGACATGTTATGACTTTCACATGTGGACGAGTGCTCTGCACTATTTGTTTTTTCTTGTCGTATTGCAAGATATTGGAGACCACGTTGTCTAATGGCCTAGGGGCCAAATGACAGACATTTGTAAATAAATAATAAAAAATTTCTGTACATATGCTTTCCTTTGTGAAGAAAATTGGTACATTTATTTTATATCGTCGTGTAAGGGCTTTACAAGAGAGAAAGAATGATGAAACAAGACAAGGACAAGATAAATGTCTAACGGTTTTGGAGCAAAATTTGCATCATGAATCTAATTAGAATGGAATTATATTAGATTGGAGGGGATTAGAATGAATCCAGTTGAAGAAAATTTATATCATGAATCCAATATTGAACAATTCACAAATTCTTACTAGAATGGGAAGAAAAATAAATCATTTCTATACGCATACCGCAAGGCATCCCAAATATACTCAATAATATTCGTGTACGGGGCTGGTTAGATACGTTTGTTTGTCTCTTTATGGTCAATGTTTACTTAACGAGGGTTGATTAGACTGGAATCTAGAATTTAGTGTGGATTTCGAACAGCTATAAATGTCCATGTTTGATGAGGGAATTGAATTTAAGAACTGTAAATCGAAAGCTAGTGTGCTCTGACCATTTAGCTACCAGCTCAGCTTTTATGTATGGGGATTCAGATGGTCAATAGAAATACTTAAATTATATTGTGTCAAATGCGAAGTCACTAAGAAATTCCCGTCGTATATAGTTTGTTGAACTTGCATTGTCCTAGAGTGTAAGAATACACAATGGATATGAATGAGCGTAAGTGATCAAACAGGATGCTCATATTTTTTTTCTTCTACTGTCAGATTCATCCTTAAATTTGCCATTAGTCCAGTATCTATTGGTGATATGTACAAGCCTGATATCATAACAGAGGGTATTGAAATATATGAAAATATAAGAGTATTTTATTTTTAAAGAATAAGGCCTAACATAGTATTTTAACTGTTTTGAAAAGAAAAAAATTATGGAATTATAGAAAAATCAAAGTAAGAAAAACGCTGACTCTAAAGTTTCTAAGCTTATATTAACATAACTCAAACACTCTAATACAGTGTGTTAAAATTTACTATGCTTCTTTTATCTAAGTATTGAATTATTTGTAGTAAATTTATAGAAAAATTATTTAACAAACTTATTTAAATTGCTTTAAGCAGAATAACTTTATGTATTAATTTTTAAGAAATTCATATTCTGAAAAATTTTGAATTTTGACTGTGAAGTGTCTTAATACTTTTCAGTAGCCAATAACATTGGAGACAATTTTGTTTACTATTTTGTTACAGTAATTAAAAATATGACTCTTATATTACATATACCAAAACTGAGCAGCATTACTATTCTTAATATAATAATTTTTTTAAAGAACATTTGGTGTATATTTTATGATTTTTAATTAAAAATAAATATTTTAACAGAACAAAAAGTTATATAGAGAATATTTCGATTACTTTAAATAAAGTTAGTTTAGAGCCTTCTTTAAAACACACTCTTAAATGTGCCAGAATATTTGGTGTGTATTTTTACATTTGGTGTACATTAAGTAAAGCATTGGTGTTATAATTCCTGGTAAAACCATTCATTCCCTTTTGTCATTTGCTATAAAAGTTAAAATGTTTTGAGCAATTGTTTACGGAAATAAAGCTGTATTTTAAAAGCATTTGTTGGTTTTTTTTATTATTGAGATTATGTTGCGATAGAGAGTTACTGCTTACATTCGTAAACTCTGAATTTTGTAGAGAAAAAGAACAGCCATAAGGGCTATATTTTTATCATTTAGGCCACTCTCTGGCTCCTATTTTGAAATCTCAAATTTCCCCTTAGTTTTTGAAAAAGTGGAGTAGCTAGGGGCTCTTGCACAAGGAAAGTTATTTTATGACCACCCTGTGTGCAGTTACATGAATTTTCCGCCGTCAAAATGGCACTGGAAAATTTTAGGATATTTCTTGCTGTTTTGTGTTTACTTGTGGAGAATGACGGTAATTTAGAGATTTTACTTTCTGTGCACTGGGTGTTTTTGACAACTCTGAAACAGAAAGAATCTTTATCTTAAGATATTTCTTAAAGGATGTTTAGTTAAATAAAAAGTGAAACATATACACGCAAAAAGCCTTTTGGCGTAAATTTGAAAATTCAAAACTATTGCAGTTCAAGATTTTATAATCATGCAAGTTTTGATGGAATGATTTTATTATTGTAAATGAAAATAATATTCTTAAGAAAACGTATCCACAAATTATTCTATAACTCTGTTAATTTTAAAATTTATTTGATATAAAAATGATTTGAGAATGCTTCTAGATTTGTTTGGTTTTCTTGCCGCTCAATAATAATTTTTTGTGGAAGAGCGTTAAATAAACTGGGACCTACGGTTTTAAATGGAAGGCAAACCAATACAAACATCCAAACTCAAGGTTTGGCCCACGAACTGATAAATCGAAGACCAGAGATCCAACTATTTTAATAATCCAGGATTGAGATAGTATCTCCAGCTGGCCATATTGACAATATTATCTCTTGAATTATAGATTAAAGTATTAATCTTTTTGCATTGAATAAATTACATTTTAAAAGAGTCTTCATAGACCTAAATTTGTCAGTAATTTAATGATCTTAAAACCAGAGATCTAAATTTTTTAATCTATAATTCAAGAGATAGTATCTCCGGCTGACATATTGGCAATATTTCATCTTGAATTATGTGCCATTTTGATGGCGGATTAAGCCATTAATTCTTCTATAATTGAATAAGTTACTTTTGTAAACCAAAGTTTGACAGTGATTTAATGATACAGTGATTTAACAGTGATTCTTTGACAGTGATTTAACAGTTAATTGGGTGTTTACAGTAAAATAAAATCCAAGCCGTTATTTTAGAGAGCTATTTTTCTTTAAAAATATTTAAGTTATATAATAAAGGACATTTTACAAATAAATTTCCTATATTCCATTACATAAATGAGTGGAGTTTTATTTGGTCTGTCAATCTACCATTACTATTTGAAAGAGAAATAATTCAACAGAGATTGTCATTTTAAGCGAAATTCAAAATTGTTGCAAATATTTACTCTCATAATGCTCAATAATTTTATCATACAGAATCCAATCTCTTCAACTTATATATCTCCATCTCTTTGCTTCCATTATCCTAACGTTTCTAACTAGGAAACTAAATTTATGAACTCCTTAGGTTAATTTTTAAAAATAAAATTGATTCCTGTTTACAGTATCATCAAACAATTGAAAATTGTGAATTATTTATTTATTTATCAGAAAATATTCCATTTATTGGCGGAAGGTAAATATGAAAAGACAAGTTTTTATCTAAAGATTTTACATAAAATCTGAACGATATTCCAATCAGAAAAAAATTTAAGTTTTGATTCAAAATTTAGATTGTTTCCAGCTATAAAATATTTAAAGTATGCAGATTGTTTACAAGTTTTGGTGACAGTGATAAATATAAACATTTTCATTGAAAATGCTAAAGAATTTTTATTGAAATAAATATTTTGTTTTAAACGTAGTTTTCATTTACGCATTAAAAATGCTTCGAAATCTAATGTTAAAATTAAGCTTCTTACTAAATATAAAAATCAGGTATACGATACAAAATTCAATTTTTAAACTCAAAAAAATATGCTTTTAAGCAAGAACATACAGTGAAATCAAAGTTAAACTCGTACACTATGTCATTTTTCGTTCAATTTGAGATACGAAACGTAATCAAAATTTTTCAGTATGTTTTATTTAGGTAAATAGTAAAACACTTTATATATATACATATATATATATTGTAAAAGTAACTTTTTGATTTAATCATTTTTTAAACTACGCTTTACTTATTTAGATGAATGTTCGAAAAATATAGTCAAAATAAAACTCGTACACAGTGTAGTCCCGCAGTGAATGATGAAAAGATAAATGAAATCCGCATTTAAAATTTCGTGCAGTGGAGAAACAAGGCTCGGTCAGTCAGAAAATAACTATTTTGTTCGGATTTTGACCATGGGACGTCATCGTGGACAGACATCCTTAAGTGAATGAGAGCTGATTGCTTATTTTAAATTGGGTAAATAGCTACATGAAATTGCCAAAATAGTCAACAGAAGTTATTCTACAATTCAAAGTATTACGTATTTATCGATACAAAAATGGCCAAGGTTTGCAAAACAAATCCATGTTGAGCAAACGAAAAATTTTTGATTCTCATGATAAAAGTTAAATTATTCGAAAAAAAAAAAAAAAAAAAAAAAAAAAAAATCAATAAGCGCTCCTAAATTAGCTTTTGAAGATAAAACATTTTTAAATACGAGTGTTCATCCAGAGACAATACGAATCACTTTGAGAGAAAACAATTTTCACATTAGGATTACAAGAAACAAACCCTATATTATTAGCAAGCAAAATTGATTAAAAAATTATGTTTTGCCAAAGAGTATAAAAGAGAGACATTTATATTTTGAAATGGGGAAGTAATTTTCGCTGATGAATCCAAATTTAATTTGTTGTCTTCAAGGATAAGGTAAAAGTATGGCGAAACTCCTATAAAGAACTAAATCCTGAAAATACGAAAAAAACTGTTAAGCATGGAGGAGGAAGTGATGGTATGGGGGTGTATGTCTGCAGCAGGTGTTGACTGATTGGTGTTTATAGAATCTACTATGAACCAGTATACCTAAATTAATATGTTAAGGTACAGTTTAAAACATAGTGCAGAACAAAGCTTGGGATAGCAAACGCTTTTCAGTTCTATCGGGATAGTGACCCAAAACATACTGCTCTCAATACTCTCTAGTGGCTACTGTACAATTGTCCTGAAGTCATTAATACTCCTCCACAATCACCAGACTTAAACGTGATAGAAAATTTATGGAATCAGAAGTTGCTGTAAGCAATCATCAAATTTCTGACAAAAATGACTTAAAAAAGGCATTATTGGAAGAATGGAACAAAATTAGTAAAGATTACTATGAAACTCGTTCGATCTATGCAAAAACGTTTGGAACATGTAATTAGAAATAAAGGACATCTAACAAAGAACTGAAATGAAGATATCTTGAATCTATACTTTCTTAATACAAAGATTTTGTAGAGTGTACGAGTTTCATTTTGACCTTTTTTGTTCGAATAATCATCCTAAAAGTGATGTGTTGTTTAGATAATGTGTAGGTCTAAATTTTTTTGTGAAACAAGGAGGTGTTTTACTGTGCATCAAAATGAAAATATTGAATTTTTTTGTATATTACTTTCTATATCTTAAATTAAATAAGAAATATCACAGTGTACGAGTTTCACTTTTACTGACTGTGTTTACAAAAGCTGGCCAAATATATATGTATATATAATAGAATAAAATTTATATATTAATATATATATATATAGTTTAACTATTAATAATGTATTAATTGCAGAATATCATCCCTAAAATAAATTTACAATAAAAACATAAATTGATACGACATATTTAAAATCAATAACATTCTTCGGATTCTATTATTCATTGTAAAACTACGCCTACTTTTTTGTCAAATCTTCAAATAATATTTTGATGGTTAAAAATGCTGAAGTACTTTGATTTTTGATTGGATTATTTACAAGTATTTTTTTTTATTAAAATTGTTATAACGATATGATCTGAAAATGTATCTTAAAATACTGCTAAAATCCTGCAAATTATGTTTATAGGTCTCAGAAACACTTGAAATCAACTTCAAGGTTTTTTTATATCAAGTTTCTTATTTGTTGATTTTTTAAAATAAAAGTTTTATTTCTCGTTCTTATTAATCGCATTTTAGAGCATCTTATTTTGAAGTGAAATACTTCAAGACATCTTTTATTATTTTAATAAAATCAGAACAGTACAATGGTACATATATTTTACTTTAACATGATATCATTGTCTTGGAAATACAAATATATAATCTGAAGATCCCTCCAGTATTCAAAAATACATATATCATTTATGCATTGATAAATTGAAGTTCTAAGTCTCCATTTTGTATTCTTAAATTCATCAGAGAGAATAAATCTATAAACTTTATTATGTGCTAGAAAGAAATTGCTATAAAAACGACTCATCAACTCTTAAAAAATTCATAACTTGGCTCTGTAAGGGAATGGCGTCACAAGCAATGGACGTTATAGAAACAATGGGGATGAAAAAAATAGAGACGGATTTCATTTATATTTCAGATAAACGCTCACCTGTCTGTGCGCGTAAACGACAGAGCCGAGGAGCTTCCAGGTGCCCCCTCTTCGATCCATGCGGACCATTCTGAGAATCTGGAAAAATCGGAGTCCCCTTAAGGCTGAAGTAGCGAACACTTGTCCACTACTTCCCACGGATAGCACCACGATGGACGCCACGATGACTATGACATCTGAAATACAATGAAAATGGGAGCATCATCACAAAGAAAATAATAATTCACATAATAACAGCTAATTAAATGAAAAATAAACTAAGATCACCCACCTAAAATTAAGCTCTTATGTGAGATATCGATACAGAGTAAAGTAACGTTAACAGTTACATTATGCAGAATGAAATAGCAATATAGTTGCATTCGATTCGTTTATTATTTTGATGTCCTTTTATTTGTACATGAGGGATATTCACATGCTAAGACAAATTCCCCATCATTAGAAGCATTTACCTTCTGCGATGGGATGATTGGTTGGGTTTTGTGGTGCGAGGTCCAAAATATGGACAAGCCGTACCAAACTTAGGATTTTTAAATGATATTTTTTTCAAATAAAAATCAAAATTAAAATTTGCTCATTAAAATAAATAAAATTTTTTATGTAATTAAAATTGAAGAGTCATTATACATAAAATGGAGAAATGATATTAAAATTGTATAAATACATATAACAAATTTATAAATTTTTAAAATTGTAAATGTGATAAATATACATTGTATATAAATATATAAATTCACAAAAAATTAAAATCTATATAAATTAAATAAACGGAGTAAACCTCCTGGTTGGATCCACAAAACCTCTTTGCTTTTTAAAGATTTAAAAAAAATTGGGATGACTCCTTCAGCAAAGCAAAGTCAAAATGTCACTATTAAAAAATGAATTCATAATGTTTAAAATTTGAACATGAGATTGAAATATGAAAATCAGCAAATGCTCTTTATCACGTGTCACACCGAGGGTTTAGTTCATTTAAAAACAAATTCTTATGCTTGAAATGTGTGTAACTGATACAACGAGAGTACTTCCTACTGATAAAATAGTTAATGGAATGATGGATAGAAATATAACACAAGACTTGTTGCTGGCCAGTATGATTCCGGCCTTAGAGAAGACCAAAAGTCAATGGCCAGAGCAGCAAGCATTAAGCTACTAGTTCGCTGCAATACTTAGCAGTGTTAAATGTGATTAGCACCTAAATAAAAATTCAAAACCTTGCAATTTATAGTATTACATTAGAGTTATACTGCCACTGATAGAAATTTTGGTTGGAATGGAACTCTTAAAATTCACACACAAATAAAATTTAACAATGTCAGAAACTTTTTCTTTTTAACATACAATTTATCTCACGAATTATTGGAGATAAAATGAAAATATAGAGCCATCAATACTAAAAATTCTTAGGAACATGTAGTTTTAGCACTTTCTTATCGATTTCATTTTTGATCAATATCGGAAGTTTTAGTGAAAATTTGCAGTTAATTATATTGAAGAATTAAACTTTTAAAACTCAACATTATTCTGAAACATCAAATATTTGAGCCGGCCAACTTGTCTAGTGGTCAGCGTGCCTGACTACGGATAGAGAGGTCCTGGGTTCGAATCCCGGTTCAGACATGGATGTACTTTCTCTCTATCCTGTCTTTGCCCTTTCCTTGTGTGTGAATGGTTGCCTACCCTATAAACGGGTCCCTATGGCATGTGTGTGTTCTGAAGAAGTTGGTCTCCACACCAAATACGGTTCAGTTGAAAAAGTGAAGCAGCGCACCCCAATTTGCCAGCCTAGCTGGCACACGAGAACAACATCATCAAATATTTGAGCTTATATCTTCATTTTGAGATTTCAAGGCAGAGTGTTCGATTCATAGATACGGTAATGTTTCAGTTATTCTTGATAGTTTTAAAAAGAAAATTTGCATTTAATTTTAAATTTTCAAGCACAAAAATGTTATTGTTGGTCGCACAAGGATAATAGTTTGCCCACGAGGAATGTTTTAATTGGAATCTGCAGTCTAAAGCTTAAGAACTGTCGAACAAACAGTTCAAATGAGCTAATAATTTAATTGCCAGAAAAATATTAAAATTTCAAACTTAAATGCATTTAATGAAATAAATAAAATATATTTAGATATTTAAAATCAATTTAAATATTTAATAAAATAGATAAAAACATCCGAATTGATTTTAAATATTTAAAATTTAAATGTTCAGATATCTTAAAAGAAAATTTTGAAAATTTATTTAGTTTTTTATTTTAATTTAAATGTTACCTCAACATATAGTCATGAATATTTCTGAATTAACATACAATCATTGAAATATAAAACTAAAACTGAATTCAATTAAAGCAAAGTTTCTGAAATCATTTAAATTCGGGCATTTTATGAAATTTATATTAAAATTAGATTTTGATTTTATAAGCGAATAATTTTTTTCAACAATTTAGATGAAAAATATGAAGAATATACATAGTATCATACTGGAATTTAATAATATTTCCAAAACTTTTTTTGAACATAAAAATTACTTTCATAGAATAGGAACATAGTCATGGTTAATACAAATAATATATTTCAGCTGCTTTCTCTATAATTCTATAAGCGATATTATGGAAGAAAATATTAAAATTATATTTCCGAGGAACTATATTGCTGAATCTTTGGAAAATATTTAACATCAAATTTATCCTTTATTTGAAAAAAAATGAAGTATATTCTTATAAACAAGAGCTTAAAATTATTAATTCCCTTAGAATTAATGAAAAAGATAACTGGAAAATAAAATCAAATTGCAAAAACTAATGATATAACCTTTTCGAATAATCTGTAATCAATTTTGTGAGAAATTATTGTCTTAATTGGTTAAAACTTTAAATTAAAAATTAGTTTTTCCATATATAATTTTAATCCTCATTTCAATATAAAACTGAGAAACCTCTTTAATGTTAGAAAAATTTCACTATGATTCAAAACATTTATGTTTACCTTATTTCACAAATTTATCGTTTTCTTGTTGATTAAATAAATTGCATGAGAAATGATATCAAATATAAATTAAAATATGATATTCGATATTAAGATTGATAGGATTTACAAAAGCAAAACTATTATAGATTAAACAGCAAAAGCATATTTAACTAAAAGTATTCTAAATTTTTACTTAATAAAGTTAAATGCATATTAGGATGAAAAATAGTTTTAGTGAGGTATTTATATTTTAACCATTAAAATCTATTTTGGAACAATGTTTTGTGATTGAATTATTATATTAATTCTATTTCGTACATTTAAAATAAAAATACTTGTTATTATAGTTTTATTTCATAATAATACATTCAAAGGAATTGAAGTTATTATTGTAAATAATTTTATATTTATATTTTAATCAGTTAATCTATTATTACTTTTTAATAATCACTTTATCAAAAATTAAACTCTTTGGATTTTACATAATTCTTTCAATTGAATAGCTATTAAGGTTCAAATGCATTATAACTGGTAAATTTCATGCTGGTTTTTGTACTTTAAAACTTTCATTATAGAATATAAAAATATCTACTACTACATATATAAGTCAGAATATAATTAAGAGATTTTAAATAAAATTGGAATAAATTATACATGACATATAGATGAAAATTTGTTACCTACAAAAGATGAGAATAAAAGATTATACAGTAGCTTTTGTTTGGTTTGTTTTCTGCTCAGCTGTCATTTTCCTGTATTCGAATTGCACTGCAACTCGGAGTTCAAAGTGAATTTCAAACAATTATAAAATCAAAGCATGAAGTCGGATTTACATCCATGAACTGTTGAATTGCAAGCTAAAGGTTTAAGAATCACCTATATTTATATACTTTTTTATTAGTTATGAATGTAGGACTATAAGTATTCCATGTCAAGGAAATTAATGTAAAATAAGGTGGCTATTGTAAAAAATTTAAACATTCGAAACTGAGGTTTCAAAAAGTTTAAATATTGAATTTTGGAGTCCTGAATTATCACTTTAAAAATATTTTAAATAAATATCCGATTGCGGTTGAAATCAAGTTCGATTTAAAATATAGCTTCATATTCTTCATGATCAATATAAGCACGATATTATGACTTAATTTACAATGACCATGCATAGAACAGTTTTAAAGAAAAATCATAGCGTTAAATCTATATTAGAAAGTTTTGTTTGCCGAGTTGGTTAGAGGTTAATCTATAATTACGTTATATTAACGTCACAAATTAATTTTACTCCTTTTAATGTTCGCAAATGAATTTTATTCCATTTATTAAACTCAAAAAGTATTTTTTGAGGAATCATACAGAAATTAACTTAAAATATTTTAGTACAGCGTATACTATTTTTTGTCTAAGACAAGTTTATTTAATGAAATAAATATTTATTTAATGAAGCAATTTTATTTCGTACATCAGAATATATGCACATTTTTGTATCTTTAAAATAAACGTAAACAAAATTTTTTATTTATAATATATTTCTAGTGATAAAAAATAAATAAATAAATAAAAAATAATAATAATAAATAAATAAAAAAAATTAGGAATCGTCTAACTTTGAATAGTAATCAAAAATATATAACTATAATTTATAACTATATAGTAAATTAGTTTTAGTTTTCTAATCTATACTCGACATTTTATAAAATTCCCACTTTTATTATAATGAGTAAGACATTTTAAATAATTAATTCAATTCAAAGAAATTGCACTTTTAAGTCAAGTTAGTTATAAATATTTAGAAAAATATTTTCATGCCTTTGTCACATAAATTAGCAAAAATTTATTAAAATAGAAATTATGGCACTTTTTTTTTATAAATTCGCGCGTGTCATTCATAGTAAATATAAACTATAAACATATGAGCACATAAAAAATCTTATAAATAATTTCAAAATTGTGTAAAACAATTATTTGTTCTACATGATCAGAAACAAATATATAATATATAATATTTAAATAATTTAAAAATATACTTTTAAAAATTATTAGTTGGCAAGTGATTATTCCAGAAATATTACTTATTTTTATTCCCATAAAAACACTGTTTATAATATATTTAAATGAGATATAACTATAATAGTAATTTGTTTTATATAAACTAACTTCTTTTCACGTTTCTACAAAGATTTAAATCAGTATAAAGAATTAAAATACAATGACGGGTTCAATTTATTTTGTAGTGAATTATTCTTTTATTATAAACTTTAGAGCAAATTAAAATAGAATTTCGTATCAATTAATTAGAAATTATACCAGTAAGCAGAGAAAAATTAGGATCCTAGTTTGTATTTTTTGTACAAGACAAATTAACTTAAGTAGGAAAACTAAATTTATTTTAAAGTACTAGATTACACAATTATTGGAAAAAGAAACTATTTAATTTCACATATAATTACAATTACATGATTTGTTAAATTCAACATATTTCAAATGATTAAGATTGTAAACCTAAAATATATTGTAATTAATATTTTGAAATATTTGCTTAAATTGTAAGAGTTTATTAGGAGCTGGAAAAACAATAAATCAATAACTTTTTTCCTCCCCAAGTAAAAATAAAATATGCCTGGTTAATGCTTAGTTTTCTTTTACACCGTTAAAAGTTTATTGGTGTATATTTACATACATTCTTATGCATGGAAAGCATGTAACTTATACAATAATTTATTATAGTTTATTAAATAGAAAATCAAAGTTCTAATTTCTAATTTAAACGTTTTAATTTAAAAATATGTTTTACTTGTGATGACAGAGCACTAATACTTCTATTAACGAGTTTCAAAGCATTTATATAACAATATCGAAACCGAGTCTTAACTAATATACTGATAACAATTATCTCTACACTGTTTTATTAAAAATATATATGTTTTTAACCCTTCCTAGATTATTATTATTTCATTCACAAAAAACTTACAATGTTTATTTAGAAGTAAAACGTTGATTTGTTCGACATTCGTTTCCAGTTACCTATTTCTTCAGTCTGAAAATCTGCTAAACATAGCCAACAGCGTCTTAATTTTAAACACGGAGTAATGAGTTAACTGTGAAGTAACAAGGTCGACATATGAGATGGCTCTTTCCTCGTGATGTCAAAATCTGATTAGGTAACTTATTAATGTAATGAGTTATCGAACTTCTTGAACTCATAGTTACGAAGATCAGATTTTTCCAACCCGTGTTGTTGCAATTTAAAAAAGCTAAAATGAAGTCTATCAAGTTATGTGTTGCATTATGAATTTTGACAATGTTAAAATTATATTTCTATTTAACTGAATTCATCATGATTTAGAGCTATAGGAAAAGTTTTAAGTAAGTAATATAACGAAATGCATAAACTTGTATTTCAATTATTAATATTAATTAAAATTAATTAGCAACGATGTCTATAGTTAATATAAAGGGAGAATTTTAGGTATGATTAGGTATATAAATACAATTTGGTGAAAATTGATCCATTTATAAGGTAATTATATTTATATGATTAACAAAAGAATGCTGACAACCACACCGAATAAGGTTCACTGGAAAGCTAAAAAAATCTAGCATGAAACTCAAAATCTTAAACCATAGGAGTGCTTCTGATAACCATTACAGGAAGTTAATGTCTGAATTTCAAACTGATGTAACATATTAAGGTACCTTAATCTAAATTCGAACTCTACAATTAAAGGACATGAGATAATGATTACTAAATGTTCATAAAAATTACCATCACTGTGAGATTTTGATTGGTCAGGAATGAAACAGTTTCATTTCTTTGATGTGGAAGATCTTTTTATCAAAAGACAAAATTCACTCCCTAAATTAATTTTTAAAATTTTTTATACGTTTCCTTGTAATGAATTTTATTGATGAAAAAACAACAAATATCAAGCAATTTGATGAAACAATCAGTTGATAAATTCATAGCCAATACAATTTTTTTTAATTATCTTCCCATTTCACCAGAAAATCATTTATCATGATTATATATATATATATATATATATATATATATATATATATATATATATATATATATATATATATATATATATATATATATATATATATATATATATTTATATATATATATAAAATCATTTATCATAATTATATATATATATATATATATATATATATATATTATCTATCTCTCTATCTATCTATCTATATATATATATATATATATATATATATATATATATATATATCAAATATTATATTAAAATAAATTTGAACTTTAGCGATACGGTCAAAGTTAAACTCTATTTCGTAACTGATTAACTACCTCACGATTTTAAAGAAACAATAGGATAAGAAGATGAAAAATGCAATTACGCTCAATGTAAAGAATATGATAGATTCCTTAATGACAATGTTTAAAAAGCTAGATTCAATCTTTCACCCAAGAAATGGCATATGATTGCATTTAATACTTTTACCGTATTTCATGCCAAAAAACAACATTGAATTAAGAAAAATCTCACAGAAAATCAAGGTAAAGTTAATAATTAAATAACCCTTCATATATTCTTATGTTCCTTTACTATTTAAAAGATAGACTCTTAAATCCAAAACTCAGATCATTTATTAATATAAATCATGTATTTTTTCACTGTGTTTAAATGTCCTATTAAGGATAGAAAATTCGTTAATAAGCATAATATTAGAGTAGTGTTCAGATCATCAGATTTTAGACAAGATATGACAAATGATTGACATTAAACCTTTTTTGACTATGTTTCATACAGAAACTTACTATTGAATTGAAACGAAATGAAAAATAAAAAACTCCACACACAGGTAAGATTAATATTTAATTAAATCCCCTTTAATACTGTTATATATCTTACCTATGTTGTACCTGTGGACCTTATATGGTACTTCTTGGTGCACAGGGTAATATTTTTATTTTTCGAAATTAAAAAAATACTTATATGTCATTGCTATCTTATATTTCATTTTAAGTTAAGATTTTATTCTAACAACTCATTAAATACTTTTAAGCATTCATAAGAAAAACAAATTTATTGGTTAAAATTAACTTAATAATTGGTTAAAATTGACTTAATGATATAAAATGACAATAAGACGATTCGTAATAGAAATATTGTAAATAGCCATACAAAATATTCATTTAGCAATACAATTTTTTTTGCTTGCTTGCACGCACACACACAAAATACTTGCGTTTTTTAAATACTTTAAGTCAGAAAAATACGTAGTTTGAAAATTTTTTCAATTATTTGAAAATAGAGCTCTCTAAAAACAAATAATCAGACAAGGCTTAACATTCTTGCAAAAGTTTGGTATTGATTTCATTGAAAATAATTTTAATTTGATGTTAATTCATATTTTTGTACTCAATTTTGATATTAATAAAGGATTATTCTCTCATCATATACTGTAGCTTCAAGTTTTGGTTTGAAATGATCCTAAGATCTAACTTTCTAAGTAATAAAAGTTTATATTTTTTATGAATGCTATTAAAATACATGAAAACTAAAAAGCTATCTTATGTTTAAATATATTTATTTTTATTACACTCATAGTCATAATACAAAAAGCTCATTTTTAAATCCATTTTTTGTCTTTTCATTAAATTTCCGACAATGTATTGAGAGTAACTTTAAATTCATTAATTTAACTGTCATTCAGATGTGTATTTAAAAGTGAATTTGAAAGTGTTCAAATATGCTAAGGAATGAATATTATTCATTTTTAATCAATTAATTGGTCTCATATTAATTTTTGCAAATTTTTCTTAATTGTTCATAATTAATTTACCCCAGATAAAAATGTAGATGTGATGCATATATAATGAAGTATATTTGGTAGAATAGCGCATGTTTATTACAAAACTAAAAGTAAGTCGCTTTCTATGCTAACATTTTTGTAGTTTCATTTACAGAATAGCGATAACATTGTTTTTATAATACTTTGATCACATTGAATGAAATAGTAAAAATATTTTTTAAAATGAAACATGCTTATCAAGAACAATTTATAGATTTGTTTTTTAAGAAAATATAGTTGCATTTACAAAAAATATTAGACAAGTGACATATGAAAAACATTTTTCAAATCAACCCGAAATCTAAGAATAAGAACAACAGTAAGAATAAGAGTGTTAATTATTCTATAATTATAAATAATAATTAAATGCATTTTAAATGATGAAAGTTTAAAAATTTCATCAAACATATATGATTATTTTCCAATCTTTATGTTCTTTGAGAAGGAAAACCGATGGCTGAGAGTTTTGCGCTCCTGATTCCTGAGATGTTTGTCCCGGTTTCGAATCCAGGTTCGGGCATAGACGTTATCTTCTTTCTTTGTTCTCTCTGTATTTCTTTGTCTTTTCTTCTGTGATGATGTACAAATGTTGCCCACCCTATAAATGGGTTTGGAGTGGTATGACGCGGACAACCATACTCGCCGTGACTTAGTTCACAGGTGCCTGCTAGGTAACCACAAATGAGTAGCAGTTTCTGGCCTTGGTGTGGTAAAGAGTGTGTCACCCAAGTGCCGGCCGTTGGAAAAAAAATATTCAGTGAGATGAAATATTTAATGAATTTTCTGAGTATATATTTTAATAAGCTGAAAGGCACTTATTGATGGATGTCTAATTTGCATATCAATAAATCTATAAGTAATAAAACGAATTCTAATACATATTTTATTAAAAATGCTAAATCTAAATTAAAAGTTTTAATGTATCAAATTAAATTACCTTATTTTAACGGGTTGAGCAAAAAGAATGTATGCTGCACAAGATCTAATGTAAGCAACTCAGGCAGGTTGCTTAAAAGCAATAACACTACTTATGTAAACAGCCCATACGGAAAGTCACGTGCAATCGAGTCAAAGCAACAAAGCGAGTGGTATCACAAACACTTCCTCCATTAAAACAAACAGTTTTTAAAACACTAACAATCTACAGCGCCGATGGCGGAAATTATTCGACACCAGACTGGACAGAAATCTTTCATATTTAATCAGTTTGTGCAATCCGATTTATCAGAAATCAGGATGTTATTACAAATCTCACATTCTTCTGTCTAAGGAATCATCACGAAATTAACTGCATGAAGATTCAAAACAATCGAATTTCCCAATCTCGTACCTTCGGGTGATGCGATTACCCACCTAGAAGAAGAAACAGTTTGCCTTGTCTGCTTGGAAAATTGAATCATCACCTTCCGAAATTCAGAGTTATAATCATATTTCCTTTGGTTTTGATTAGATGGTTAGAGCTATAATTTACTCCAGGAAAACTATTCAGGTAAAATTATATAGATACAGAATATACAGACTGCTAAATCTCTTAATTATTCTCTCTTTCACATCAGATGTTAAATATTATATATAATGAAAACTTATGTAGAAATAAGTTTCTCAGAAAAAATATTGCGATTGAATTAAAGAGCTAGAAAAGTGGTATTTTTTTATATCTGACACCTTCTTTAAGCCATTAATTAACTAATTTTTTTAAAGAAAAATCATTTTAAAATATTTTTTATTGTAATTCTGGTAGAAAAGTTTTGATGTCATGTTTGGGAAGTAGCTGTTTTCTCTCTTGATTACAGGTAAAAATTATATTCACGTAATGTTAAAAACATAGTCATATTTTCTGCAATTTTAAAACAAATATATTGAATTACAAATATGTGCTGAACGTTAAATTAAATATTTTTTATCCTTGTTGGCGCACATAGAGATATTACTAGAAAAAGTTTAAGCAAATGATATACAATTCTGAATATTTATTTGTTTGGATCCAGAAATCTTGTTTAGTCTTTATAAATAATATCGAAAAGTTTTCATGAAGTTTTTCTTTTTTTCATATTTATTATGTAGCACCTAGATGGTCTGGTATCCATGGCTTTACAGTAATAAAAACATGCAGCCAAGTAATGAGAATGTTAAGAAATATTCCATGTGGAAAATTGAAGTTGAACATCAAACGTATCAACACAATTTTGTTAATTCACGGGACATTATGTATGAAATATGAATTCTAATCATAACATTCCATATTCCTAACAGCCATCATATCCTGATTAGCAACAGAAGGTAATGATATAAAATATTGAGTTGCAATATTCCGGTAACATGAATGAATGTCCATAAAGTGTCAATTTGATTCAACTGGGAAGCAGTGTACAAATTTAACTTTTGCATGAGTAATCCGTTAAAAATTGTTTCCTTTTACACATTGTAGTTGTATTTATCACTGCTTGTTTTGTGTGAATGCGTTTAAAATTTAACCCTTTTTTTTGCACAGCTTATTTGTGTGAATTTTTTTTATTGCTAACTGCACCTATGTATTTTAAGTTTAGGAGATTTGTTGTTGTTGTTACTAATGACAATTGGGCAAGCCAAGCTCGCTATGCCTAGGCTATTAGAATTTGAGTCAATAGGGAGCGTCTTTCATTTAATCAGAGCACCATAAAGGTGAAAGCACGACTTTTTCTCTTCAAATCCCCCGATAAATGGCAGCACCAAAAGATCTACTCCTTCAACTTTGGCATTGATCTGAAGAAGCAGTAAATATCTCCAGACCATTGTACCTATGGTAACTGCTCAACGACTGGCCACAGGACTTTCGATTCTACAGACTTAACGAGCACGTATATCGTATATACTCGTTGGGACTTTGGCGGCATTGGATATCGAACCCCACCCTTCTGGATGGAAGGTCGATACCCTAACCAATAAGTTACCACGGTCTCTAGAAGATTTAATACCCATTAGCGTGTTTCCTTTCTGTAAAGTGATCTTAAGAAAAAGTAAAACACCCTATTTTTCGTTCAAGGTTACCAAGATACCGGAAGTTGAAAAACATAATATATTTAAAAAATATTTTGCTGTAATAAGAATTTATTCTCAAGTTGCATTTTTCAAGACACACATAAGTTGATTAAAATAAACAAAATCTAATCTATTTATTTATTTTATAAATGCTCTTAAGCCATTAGTTCACGGGCTCTCCAATATTTCAAGATAATGTTCTCATACTTAGAAAGTACGGTACTATAATTTAAATATACAAAAATCATTGATTGGTTAGAGTCACATAAAACACAGTTTGAGGAATTCCCCTCTCTAATTTTATACAGATCGTCTCATAAGCAGTTATGCCCAGTCAGTCCTCTTAATAAAGCCATCACACTATTTCTTGGAAAACTGGGAACAGTTCTCTCCTACCCCCAGTATCTTCCTCTTATTCCTTGCTCGTTGAATCATGGTTTGTTTAAGAGTTTTTCCACGGGAAAGGTTTATAAACAATTTAGTTGAGTGTAAAGAAAAAGCTCGATTTATACATGTCGATTTATAATGTACCAAAATTATACATCGTACCTATTTTTCTTTCCTTTTTTAATTATTTTTCTTAGTAAGTTTGAATGTAAATTCAGAATTATAAAATATGAAAATAATTTATAACATAAGGATTTATGTTCTAATTATAAAAACATTAATTGAACAATATTCTATATTGTCAAATTGTAAATACAATAGTTTTTAATATTGATGGTAATAAGTTTGCAACTGCCAACCGATGGCGGAGTGGTTAGCTTTTCTAACTTGAAAGCAGTAAGTCCCTGGTTCGAATCCTAGCTTCGTCATGGATGTTTCTTTCTCTCTCTGTGTATCTTTTTATTCTTTAATTTTCGGGGGAAGATAGCACACCCACTGGCTGCCCCATTGTATAATATGCCTTTACCTATGCTCCTTGTAGTGCTGAATGGGATTAAATCAAAAGGGTAGCCGGGTATTAGAAAAAAAGATTTGCAAATACCTACTTATAAGATAGGGATTTAAGTGAAATATCTCCTGAAAATAAATTAGAATTGACACTGACTGTCTATGATTAGAAAAAGGTAAAATCAGATTTATATATTTATTGTTACTGGATAAATTATTTAGAATTTTTCTAGTTTCATTTATAGAAGAAAAATCATCGAAAAATCTCAAATACTCTGCTGATAAATGTCATACTTGTTTTCACTATAGATTTAAAAAGAATCCATTAAATTATATGATCATTTTATTTTACAGAACTCATTATAGCAATACAGCTTCTAAAATTCGACGCATTCACATTACATTTTTATTTCATGCAGGTAAAAATATACTTATGCAAAATATGTTAATTTTGCTTGAAAGTACTGCACTAACATTTACTATTTTCTACAGAAAATGTTCAAATATTAAAACCCTATTTGTAAAGTCAAAAAAAGAAATTTAAACAAATTCCATCTATTTTAACAAGAGTCGTACATACAAAAGGGAAGAAACAAAATTATTAAATATTGATATTGTTGTATCTATCAAGTTTTATGCAAAAACTGTATTATGCTTGATTGCTCTGATTTTGTATTTCTAATTCCTAAATAATGTAAACTGATTACATACTCAGTTTAGGATGTTTCATGACATATAAATTACTTAATACTTTCAATAACAGGATTTTTTAAAGATAGTCAGCAATATGCACTTGTTCCAAAGGAAAAAAAATATGAGAAACCTCTAGGTATATAAATAAAGAAAAACTCCTATTATTGTTTTATAAAGATTAAATTGAATATTCAGTCAGACAAATATTAAGCGTTCGATTATAAATAATAGTTATATATATATATATATATATATATATATATATATATATATATATATATATATATATATATATATATATATATATATATATATATATATATATATATATATATATATATATATATATATATATATATATATATATATATATATATAAATATATATATATATATATATATATATATATATATATATATATATTGTTATTGGTTATATATTACAAAACTAGTTTGTGAATGAATAACTAATATTCATTCACAAATTATAGTTAGTTTTGCTATTTTTATGTGTGTTTCTCAATGATCATTTTTGAAACATGAGGACTAATTTAAGCAAAACAACAGATTAAAATATTCCAAATCATTGTAAACATATGCCTTTGAAGTTTGAATCGAATCTACGAAGTAACCACTAAGTTGCCAACTCCTCTAGATTTTGTCACATATCGTGTTGAAATGTTTTACGAACATTACCACAACTGAAGTCTTATTTTTATTTCTGCACTATTATGTAAGAAAAATTATACAACTTCACTGTTGAATACTGGTGGTTGCAATAAGTTACATATTCCATTTACAATCTTTAAAATAATATTGTATAGCATTTGATGAAGATTAATCTTTCACTCTCCATCCCATCTATCATTGAGAATATAATTTATTATTAAATAGAAACACGGAAACCCAAAAAAATTTCTACACAAATTCTGTCCCTAAATTCTAAATATTATAGCAATATACAAGAGAATTTCCTTCTTGTAGATTAAACTATTACAAAAATAGACATGTAAATACAACTAGAAACCAAATTAATGCAGATTAATTTTTCATTATAAATACAACAAAAAATTAACGTATAGATAAACTTATTATTGAAAACAAATTTATAAATACACAAAATGTGTTTTTTTTATTCAGAGTATTAGCTTAAACTTTAAAAATTATATCTGTATACAGATGTTTCTTCATAAAAATAATATCGAAATAAAAGTTGGGTATGTAAATACAACTTTCAACAAATTTAATGAAAATTAACTTTTGGGGTAAGAAATGAAAAAAGTTTAGTATTTAAATACAATTTTTCATTGAATATAAACATCAAAAAATTTTATATGTAAACACTTGTATTAAATTATAAAAAAATTGCATGTATATACCGGTAAGTTTTCTTCTTATAAATTAAACTAACAAGAAAAGTTGGGTAAAAAGTGTTTATAGAGAGAGAAATATCTTTAGAGTAAAGGTATATTAGAGTTACCTCAGATTAATCTTAATCAAAATGTTTAATTTGTTCTTTAACCTTGAATTCATAGTTGAAGGCCTATAATAACAAAACAGAAATTCAATTGATAACATCCATTAATTAATCGCAATTTGTAACATTATCCATGATGTTGCTGCCAATTAAAATGGTTATCCTAGAAATTTGTTAAACGAAAATGTCGATATATTATTTAAGTTTATAGTTAATAAAAAGGAAAAAGATAAGAGAATATTTAACAGTTCTAAACATTGAATTTAATGTCTTGAAATTTATTTGAAAATTTAATCTGAAATATTGTTTGCAAGAAATCCATGAAAGTTTGTCTAAAAATGATTATGTTTCAAATTTTTCTGTAATTTTTAGATATATCTTAAAATATAATTTTAAATTACAGAAAATTTGAAAAATAAAGTCATTTTTAGGCAAACTTTTATGGATTTTTTACATAAATTATTCTTTTGTCTTTTAAGGCAAAATTTTATATTTAAGTAAATATCAAATTTTTATTTACGATTTCAAAACTATCTATATCATTTTAATAAATTTCTTTTCTTACAAAGAACGATAAAAGAAATGGAGATATATTTAAACAAGTGAATTTTAAGTGAATAAAATCTGTTCATATCCCAGTAAAGAAATTATCATGACATTGCAAGGAAATGTACTTTTTCATCTATGGAATTGAGTTTAAAGTATTTTTATAAGAGCTGATAATAAAATGTTATTATTAATATTCATTTAATAATGAATTCTGTGCGTTTCGTAATTACCTAGAGGTCAACCACAAAATTCAAATATAAATAGAAAATCGATGAATTAACAAAAAATAAAAAGTTTGGATTGCTATTTTACGATCATATTTTGTAGACAAAATCTCAATTCTGCCGAGATAAAAAGAAAATGAGAACATAATATACATTACTTTCCACTATTCCTAGATAGAATTCAATATCATCAACAGAGTTATATTTTTATAAATATTAATATCAGGGTGTCATTTTTATATTACATTAAAAGAATAGCGAGTGTGTACAAACCAGGTTAATTTAAATATTTATCTCAGTATTGCTTCAAAATTTTATCAGTGGCTGTTTTCCTACGATTCTCAAAGGATATTACGAGAGGAATTATATGAAAACTGTTTTACTATCATATGTTTTATCAAACAAATTTATTTCTGTGTGCGATATACTCCATGAGTAATATCTAAATGGGTATTGAAATTATTTATAAACAACTTTTTTATTCAAGCTACTTATTTATGAACAAGAGTAATATTTCCTTTGATTCATGCGTTTAATATGCATAAAGGCTGCTTAAACGTGTTTATCTTGTTATAAATTTGAAAAGAATTTTATATTCAAAGATGTACAGTAGAACTTCCATTATCCATATTCTTTCAATTCCAAACTCTTATAAATTATACCATACCAAAGAAGAGATGGAATAAGAGAAGAAAAAACTCAATAAAAGGAATGGTATAAAGTAATGAAGGGAAGTCACATGCAAATTCTCACTGTGGAGCGGATGCCCGAAAATAGAGGAAGGCAGTGAAGCAGCTTATTCTAATCGAGCTGTTCAGAAAACAATGACTTTTATATGCAGCACTGTACATACATACTGTATTAATGTACAACACTTGTAAGTACCTTAACAGGTAAAAGTGTTGCGTATTCATTAAATTGATTGTTTTAAAAAATATATATAGTTTATACTTTCCTTTTCAACATACAATTGCTAATTAAAAATTGAACCTTTTTCGAAAAAATCCAATTAACCGAATTTTTGATTACCCAAATGGGGTCAGGTTCCAATTGAATTGGATAATCGAACACTACTATATCCTTATTTTCAGGCAGTCAGCTTGTGAAACAACATGATAAGCTTTTATGCATATTAATTTTTGCATTGATTCGGTGTTGTTAATGGAATAAGTAAATCAAAAAGTAGCAAATCGAAAGTTATTTTCAGGTTGATTTAAAATAATCAAGATTTATAATTGAACTAATAGTTACTTTTGTAGATGTAATGATATTTTTGCTATAATTATTGATATTTATTTTTGTTGATCAAATGTATTATTATATATTTCAAAAGTTCAGACGATTCCCTTTGACACTATTGGGTACCACATCTTGTCACAAGGAAAGAATTGATGCCATTTTGTATGATAGGGCGCAGAGTGGGAATGCCCTCGAAACTTTAAACGTGAACGGGTCCTCATAGTTAAGAAGCAAAGACTAAGAAGAAGACCTCCTGACTTGACCTCAGGAACCATTTCATTAGTGGATATCGTTGCTACGGCCTATATATTTTATATGACACCACAACCATCATTAGCAAATAAAACAATGCACCTTTGGCTAGGTCTGAGTAAAACTTTGTATTTTCTGGTTGCAAGAATGAGGCTATATCCACTCAACCATGGTCACTGATGTTATGCAATATAAAAATGTTTTACATTAAGAACTATACTATACATCATTTATATAAATAGGACGATATGATATTTTTATAATATTTATGAGGCACACATGCCGTATAAACCATGATTCTAAATTCTGAATTTTTTTGGTGATAAAGAAATGTTGCCAGGAGGACGTATCATGACGTAAATACTAGAGTTACCAAAATAGAATTTTCGGCATAATTCTTATAGTTTTCCATATGTATGACGTAATAGAAACCAGGATGTCAGATACATAAGAAAATCCACCAAAAATTAGTCAATATCAGAATTTGACATCATGGATTATACGGCCCCTGTGCCATTTTTTGACATCATGGATTATACGGCCCCTGTGCCATTTATTAATCTTAAGAAATTCACTATTTTATGGATGGAATTTAAATAATACAAATAAAATTTTAATGCATTTTTGTAAATATTTTCTAGTTATTTCATAAACGTTGCTGTAACAGAAAGTTTTGAGAGACATTAAAAATAAATACACAACAAATCTGCTTACAATACTTCTTTTCATAATCTAAATTTAGAAACTGTGAACTATACTGTCTAAATCAAAACATAAAAATATAAATACAATGTATGAATGATAAATATTTACATGATTTCATTTATCAAAAAAATAGGGTTGTTATATAAAATCTTTTAAATATGTTTGAAAAAAAATAAAACACAGATTGGCTTCTTAAATTGAAATATTTTATAAATCATTTTTAGGGTAAAAAATATAAATTGTCTGTTGTGTGTTAATTTAAATTGAAATTGGTAATCTTTATGAACAATACTATTGTGCAGTTGTTTTATATGTTTTATTTTCATAAAATTTTTGGAGTAATAATGAAATTTAATAATAAAAAAATGAATTTAATTGAAAAAATAATTTCCTTCCATAAACGAAATTTTGTGGCTAATAAATTATTTAAATTGATATATTGACTTTTAAAAAGATAATATGTTTATCTAAAAAGACAATTAAGTTTTCGAAAAAAAAAAAAAAAAACTGTCGAATAAAAAAAGTTAAAAACAAGAGATCAATTTTATAAGTTTAAACGATTCTATATACACTTTCAAAAACAATATATACATTTTGTTACATATAAAATATTTTTAAATTTTAAATTGAAACTGTTAGCCTAAATTCTTATTATTTAAATAATGCTTATCTAAGTTAATTCGATGAAATGTTACCTTATGTAAGAATACAAAGGAATTATATTTTATAGAGGTTGGAAAGATAATATATTTTGAAGTCAATTCTGCCTGTGCTGATATTGCACTTAATAGTTGAAAAGTTTGAGATATTTATTTCGTTGAATTTGAAATTATTTTTCTTTTTTTTGTAATTTACTGTTAAATTTTTATTTTTGTTCCTGTGTGTGTGTGTGTGTGAAAATGAAAAATAAATATAATTTACCATCGATTCTCCAGAAAGGGAATCGGGTGGTTGTGGACTGTTACGAAAAAGAAGGTATAAGTTACCTGTTTTATTCATTTTTATAAATATTTTTAAATGAAACATAGAAATTCTAAATAAATTTACAATTTATTTCCTACACTCATTTCTGAATTATATTGATGATTGATAAAATATTAGGAGTTTACCCAAATGAATTAAAAAATTTTAAATTTACAAAAAATAAATCAATGATAATATATTATTGCAAAATTTTCTTTAAAAAATTATTTTACTCTTGAATAAATATTCCTATATATAAATTATTTCTGGTTGATGTCGGTATAACGGCATATTTAGAGATTGAGTAAAATAATTGTATATATATATATATATATATATATATATATATATATATATATATATATATATATATATATATATATATATATATATATATATATATATATATAAAGCCGTTAAATAGAATAACTTAATATAAAGTAACCAATTTAAGGAGGAATAAATAGTTTTGTGGAACTGAAAAAATATAAAAATGTTTTAGTTTAAAAATGACGATTTAATTTATAATGAGTTTAGACTTATATAAACCCAAAAGCATAATGGTAATGTTTAAATTTTTGTCTTAATTTTTCTGATTTGTCAAGCAATTTTTGAATAGTTTTGAATTTTCTTGAAAAGGAGTTAACTATTTATAAATATACAGCATAAAATGCTGTTTAAAAATTCTTACCCATCTGCTTGTATTTTTGCACTTTTACTGAATTAGCTTTTTCTTTTTTTTTTTTTTAACTCTCACATACTTTTAACTTATTTTTCACTTTTCCTGTATGGTGAAAAATCAAATGATATATATGGTTATAATTTTTTTAAATTTAATCTAGTTAAAAATTTAATTTTCTTTATATTTTCAAATTCAAATTAAATTTTATGTAAAAACAAATTAAAAGATAGAAATTCATTTTTAAAATTGCTATTTTATTTAAAAAAGAATTATTTTCAGCATAAAATGAAGAATGGAAATAAATATTATTATTGTTAAACTTAATTATATCGTTGGAAAAATTAAAGTTTCAAAGTTATTCAATATTCATAATTTTAATTTATAGTTTAAAAATGACTAAAGCTGGAAATTTTATAAGAAAATTCTGTATCACATTAACCAATATTTTTAAAATATTTAAAAAAGATGACGATTTAAAGAAAAACAGGCATTGTTTTAATTTTTGTGAGAAAATTATTATTACAATATCTTTTATATTTTATTAATATCATAACATTTTGAAAAAGTTTCCTCATCTTGTTTAATAAGCTATTAAAATTTTTGCTGTGGTAAATATGCTTATGATTTGAGAAAATAAATGCACAGTTTAATATCAATAAAACTATATATTTATCTTAATATCATACTATTCAGTTGTATAAATATTAAATTATCAATATAACTGTTTTCTCAGAATAATCGCATATTCATGTCTCCTCGAAATAATCAGATTTCCTGCATTATTGAATGTTCACTATGCATTTTTAGGAAGCATATTTATCAATGAAAATATTTCATGCATTTCTAATTTTAATTTATTATTTTAGAAGAATATACTTTGCTATTTACAAAGAAGAATTATGATATTTCAGTAGGGTGGATAAAAGAAATAAACTTTGTAAGCAGTTTAAAAATTTTTTTTAACACTCGATTAACTTACAATAGAAACTTTTATATTATCTCCTTTTATATAAATTATATTGCAGCTCCAATTTGTTATAGTTTACGAATAAATCAAATAAAATTAATATAAATTTGAATAAAATGGAGAAAAGGATAAAGTACCTATTTGAAAATTTTAGATAGATAATCTTTTGTTACCAACAATAATAACTTAAATATATATTAAATTAAATAAAAATAAATATTTAAAAAAAATACAGAATTAAGAATGTTGACAAAATTATTGCTGATATATGAAGAAATAAATGCATATTAGGAGTAATATTTGAGTAGGAAGCTTATGAATCTAAATACCAGATAATTATGTAGGCGGAAGGAAAATATTAGTTAGTATTATAACAGTTGTTTCTTTGATTTAAAAGTTGTTTATTATTTGTGATATATTTTTATAGTATGATGTGCTGTACAATTAAATGATTTAAGTAACTTCTTTCGCGCCTACATAATTATCTGGTATTTAGATTCATAAACTTCTTACTCAAATGTTACTCCTAATATGCATTTATTTCTATGTAATGAATATAATAAATATTTCAAATTATTCTTCAAGAATTAAACTGATTGCGTTTTTGATTATAATGAAAATTTCTTTCCCATTTAAAGTAAAGATTGAACATAAAAACTTGCATAAAATGAAAAGTATCATGCATATATGCAAGAAATCATGACCTTTGAAGAGTTTCAGAACAAATCGATTTATTATTTGAGATTAACAAGAAATTTTTTTAATTATGTTTTTATATTAATACTTGTTTGAATTGTGAAGAAAGAGATTAATAATATCTCCAATTTAGAGAATAAAATAACATCTTTACTTTTTTATTTTCAAAGATTTTTAACTATATAAGATTATAGTTAAAGTTTATTTAAAGTTAACTTATTTATAAATAATTTATTTATATTATATAAGATTATTGTTAAAAGTGAATTTGTAAAATATACTAATAATTTAATTCTCCATTTGAATAGATATTTTAAGTTAACATAATGCTAACAATTTTGAGAAATGAAACAACTAAATAATTTCTTTGCTGCATGTAGTTAAATATTCACGACAAATTGGAATGCTTCTGAAATTTAAAATTTCATTGTGTTTCGAAATACGAGCAATAAATGACAAAATTTAATTCAGAAAACAATAAAACTTCATATTTCTAAATTTTGATGTTTTCATTTTGAATATGCTTCAGAATTTTGAAAATAAATAAAAAATAATCAAATCATATTGCAATCATGAATACAATTCTACAACAGATCAATTATTTAACAAACGTGACCTCAATATTCAAGTTGCTATTGTACTGATTTTAAATATTTAAGTAACAAAAATAGTAGCAGCCTTTAAAAGATGGTCAATGATGGGGTATACAACAATGCATCCATACTCGAATGCGAGTATCAGGAGCGTCAGTTGTTGTGTAATCATTAAACATCAACCATGACATCATCAACCATTGATGCCAATATTGTCAGAATGGATAGGGTAACAAAAAGACATCTCAATTAACATATCAATATTTTCCACTGCTATTTGTATTATGAATTCCATCATCAAAAAATGGATTTACTTTCTCAACTTGCTTTGAGTATTGTGAATTGTGTTTATGAACATTATGGCATGAAAGAAAGTATGAAATTTACATTTTCTCCGAAATATTTCCTTTTACATGAACACTGGGATCAGGGTCTTACAACAATAAGGAAAAGTAATTTATATCAATGGCTCAATATATATTTCAAACGGGGTTCAAGATCCAAAAATTAAAACTCAAGAAAGGATTCAAGATTCAAAAAGGGATTTGAAGAATTCAAGAAAATCTATATCTTGATTCTAATGTTAACAGATTTAATAAGATGGTTTGGGTACAGATTGCCACACTCATGCATATTATGCATTACAGTGTTCCCTCGCAACTTCACGCTGCAAGTTTTGTGGCTTCAGTGCTTCGTGGGTTTTTTCAAAATATTTATCAAAAAAAAAAAAAAAAAAATGAAAAAATACAGTCATGTTGACCACCACATGGGTGAAAGGAGCGTTTTTACACGTAGGAGCGAAAGGAGCGTTTTTATCGTTTTACATCTTTGCCGATGCACGAAAGGGAATAATCCCTGCATGTCAAACAAAGAGAGGAGTTGAATCAGAGTTCATACCACGGGATCTCATAAAGGCGCGGGATTGGTTTTCGGTTCGATATCAACCAATGAAAGTATGGTGAGGCTGGCTCACATCATAAGGAATGGTGGACTTGTCGACATGAAAAAAGAAGACCTCTGCACTCTTATCGATTCCTACTAGGACCCACTGGCCGAAGAAGACCTCTTTTAGATGACAAAGTCTGTAAGAGCGAAAGAAAACGAAGAAGCGTAGCCTTACCATAGTCAATCTGCAACATGGAAAGAGCGATGCAACAACTTGCACAAGACAT
Organism: Latrodectus elegans; assembly: GCA_030067965.1. Taxonomy (NCBI): domain Eukaryota; kingdom Metazoa; phylum Arthropoda; class Arachnida; order Araneae; family Theridiidae; genus Latrodectus; species Latrodectus elegans. The sequence continues at coordinate 110,692,869 of CM057819.1, forward strand.
TGACAACAATATGGTTCGAGCTGTCGAATTCAGCAACCACTTTGTCGGGGTTATGTCCTTGGACAGAGGAATTTTGAAAGAAAAGAAAAAACCAAGGGCAACTACCCATAACCATATTTCTCTCCTAGATAAAGTTTCCGGCTCTACCTTCAGTGCTTTCAACAGAAGAGTCTCTCCGAAGTAGTGAGCCTAAAGCTTCTAAGAGTCAAGTGAGTGCCTCTCCTCCGCCACCAACTCAACATTATCCTCTCTTAGAAAGCAATGTTGATTAGTGTTTATTACTGTATAAAGTTTTGTAAATAACTTTATTAATTAGCAGTGAGACACGTTTAAGTAAATACGTATACTGTTGTAATTTTTGTCTTAAATATGTAAAGTATAAAGATTGTTTACATATTTAAAACTTTCATTTACCCGTATACACGAATATTCCTAAGAGCAAAACCTACTTCGTGGTTTTACAACTTTCGTGAAAGAATCTGGTACTTCCGCGAAAAACGAGGGATGCCTATAATAAATAATTCAGTAAAGGAATTTGTTAGTTTTTATATATAATTGAAACTAAAAAGGATTTGTAAGAATTTGAAAATGTTTCATATGTATTCAGTAGTTATTAACACTGTCTGGTTCACTTAAAAAATTCCTAATTTAAACAAGTTTATTCATTGGCATGCATGCATATTACAAGATGAAAAATTACTCACCTATAACACAGAATGGACTTCTCAAGTACCTGAATCTCCCGATCCAACCTTGATACCTGGATCTGCAGCCTGCAGACCAAAGTCTTAGGAAGAATTCCACGGTAAACCAGATCACCATAACGATTTCCTAAGTCAAAGAGGAAGAGTCACATCAACATTAGACTGTATTACAAAAGTTGCTTAAAAACTATGCAGTGCTGTTACATAGAATATTAGAATTAATTCAAATATATAGTTTATTTCCAAATTGATTGTTGATTGTGTCACTTAGATTGAAGTTCGAAAGAAATAGTTTAATGTACAATAATAATAAAGTTTTACTTTCAGTTACAGAAATTATTTTTAAACACATAACAGCTAAATTACTTTATTTTGTGTCCTTATGTGTGTATTTAAAACATTTAATAGATAATATTGAAATGAGTTTAAGAAAATTTAAAAAAAAATCATTGGTTTTTGGATGAATAAGATTCAGATATGCTTATTAAAGGAAAAGCAAAATTTTATGTAAGGACTTTAAGCAACGCATTTTCCAAATATTAAGAACAAAGATTAAAGTCTGATTCTTTAGATACCTCTCTAAATTAATCTGAGAAAAATCCATGTAGATGTTAATGAAAGTAGGCAAATACAATACGAAGATAACTATCCCATGGCTTCATGCAGGAAGTGTAAAGAAAAGCAGTAACTAAAAACGCCAGCACTATGTAGAGATGCAATAGTTGCATACAACGTATATGGAGCATCGAACTTTGTATAAAACAAATTTAGAGAATACGATTTGAGACATGGAAACAAGTACTTATATAGCTTCCAGAAGATATATTTATTGAATGTCAGTAATTGCATGCTGCCGGACATATTAAAGTAGGACAACTAATTACAGTGAAGTTGCTTTTATTTTCAGTATACCCCAATTAGTCATTTCATGATTATAGAAACGGCAGCAGACATGCAGTTATCTAAGGATGTGTATCTGATTGTAAAAGGGTTACACAATTAACCATCAATTTTTGAAAAGCATTTTTTATGGAATTATTTAAAAAATGTTTTTTGTGCATTTTAAAGTAACTATTAGATTGAATTAATCATATGTTTGGAATTTAAAATCATATATTTTCAATGGAAAATGCTTAATTCGAGGCCCAAAAGACAATAAAAACGGTATACAATAGCACCAACAACTTTTTATGATACTAATAGGAAGTGAATTTTGATTTAAATCATACATATTTAAGGAAAGTGAACAAAATTTATTAAAAACATCTTACTATTGTATTTCTGAAGTTGTTTTTAAATTGATAAAGGTTGTTTCTATTTTTATACTAAATTGTATAAATAGTTCTACAATAATCATAAATGTTTTAGCAATTAAGAATTGAATTTAATGTTTTTGATACATAAAGGATTTTTAAGAAAAATGAAGTTTTATAAATTAAATGAAATTTTTAATTAAAAAATTAAGCAGAAAATATGATAAAAAATCACGAATAACTACCATCGAACTATTTTAACTCTATATATTTTAAATAACAAAATAGAACATATGTTTTTATTTTAATTATAGTTTATCTCGATTGTGTTAAACTAACTTAATAAGTACATACAAAAATATTTTTTTAGGTAAAAAACAAAGAAGGTAAGTCAATGAAGTATGTGAAGAAATTTTTATGGTGACATTTTAGTCTACATATGAGTCTACTTAACTTGTATAGAGTGTAAGAGACTAACTGAAAATTAAAATATAACTAAAAATATCAGAATTTCTTGAACATTTGAGCATGTAATAAAATTTAAGCATTCATTTAACAAATGATTCCTTGAAGTGTTGTACAACTAATTAAAAAATATCGTTATTTTTTCCTTATTAAATAAAAATATAGAGATAATCTGAGATAATCTAGATTACACTGTGGAATATAACAAACGTTCTGTAAAATTCACAACGAACGATTGAAATTATCGAATGTTAGATGACAAAGATGTATTCAAAACAGTGTAATGCAGATGCATTTCATTATATTCTAAAATTTTATTAGGCGAATACAAAAAAGAGATTTATCTTATGTAGTATGTTTTTATGTTAGTTATGTTCTTATGTAGTATAATATGAAATTAATTTTAGCATAAAAATTTTTATCTTGAAGATAATGTTATTGATGATTAACTAGCAAAATGCTATTGTCAGAGCCAACTTCAGCAAAGTAGTTGAAAATTCCTTTTTGATTAGTGGCTTAATCTTTAACATTGCAGTAGAAAATGGATTACCTTTCCAGCTAAAACATAACTCAGTCGAAATGTGGGATTTAATTCTTCATCAGAAATAAACCCTCATGAAGACCATATCATCATAAACGACATTTAATAAATTACAAATAAATGACATTTGGTAAATAATTGCTTTAGTAAATTACAAAAATATAATAGAAAGAAATTTTTATAATCAGCGAATGATTACTATAGTAATGAACTAGGATTTCGCATAAATCAAAGTAGGGTATTTAAATTTGTGGAAGCGTTGAAATATAAGAGACTAATTTGGTAATTAAAAATAATTTTTTTGCGAATATTCTTCTTATTAATAACCCAAATTCTTGATTTGTCATGCTTACCAATTTTGAATTCTTTTACTTCTTATTAAGATAAAAATTAACACTTAAAATAGCCATTTTAATTTTCAAAATAAATATTTATAAACTTTCATCTTAATTATTTAATTATGAGAAAATAACCCCACTGTTACACAAGTTTAAAGCTAGTTTTCCCATAAAGTTTCGATTTTTTGATATTTTTGTTTTCTATTAATATTAATTTAAGTTCCGTTATAATATCCAACGTACAGAATAAAAAATAAGTTAAAAATATAAACTTTTTTTAATTGAAAGAGATGCAATTCACAAAATGATGTGTTTTTTTATAGAAGTTTAAATAATTTTCTTGAACTTACGAATAGAAATTTATGAATTAATTGGACAATGTAGAGTATTCATTAAAAATGCATTTGAATAGATTATAAATTAAAAACCCCAAAAATGTTCATTCACCATATTTTAATTATTAGTTGAATTTCTTAATTAAATAAATTATATTTACTAATTAAATTTTATTTTTTAACCATCAAAATTATTCAAATAAAAAATTGATATTTCTTTCAAACGAAACTTTAACAGCAATTTTTAAGCTTAATTGAATTACTTTTGAGTTTAATGTGTGTAAGATAGTAATTTACAATAATTTTAAACAAATTGGATTATTTTTAATGCATTTAAATTAATTAGAAATTATTAATTAAAATAAATTACTTATTTACTTAATGATTTCCAGTGAAGATCCTTAAATGAAACGAATGAAGCTAAATATTATGAAAAAGTTTAACAAAATGGATTTAAAAGTAACTTTTATGTAAAATATATTATTTCCAATTAATCTGGCATAAAATTTCTAAGCTTTCAATATTGTATATAAAAAAGAAAAAGAAGCATTTTATTTTACTATAGTTAAAGTATTTAATAGACTGCGTAAGGAAATAATTATTCTATATTATTTAATAGTTTTTCACGGAAGTTAAAAGTGATTAATTTTGAATTTAATTACTCTATCATCAGAAATTTAAATATATGATTTTATTTTACAAAACAATATGTATTAAATCATATGTGCAACTCATATGTAAAAAAATTAAAATTTTTATCGTATTATAGAATTTTTATTATTGAATTGCTTTTAATATTACTGTTTATAATTAGCAATATTTCCAACGAATGAGGATTTCCAAATGTTTCCAATGTAGGATTTTCAAATGAGCTTGTATAAATTCTTTAAAATAAGTTTGTGATATTTAAAATACTTATATAAAAAAATTAATTAAAATAAATGCGTAGCTACGCATATTTTAAATTCAAATGAATAAATTAAATTTAAAAACATTCACGTAATTACGCATACTCTAAGGTTAAATACATAAATAAAATAAAAAAATAAATGCGCCATTACATATACTTTAAATTCAAATGTATAAATTAAATAAAAAAATTAATTCATTACTACGCATACTAGTAATTTTTAATTTGTAATTTTGAATTTAATTCCTAGGCAGGTTGCAATGAGTTTTATATAATATCCATATAAAACTATTAAAATTTTTAAATTTCAAAACTTGGAAAAGACGAATTTATTTCTTAATGAAGATTTTAGAAGTTAAAATTATGCTTACGTTTAAGTAATTTATATAAAACGAAAGTTATAAAACTATAATTTTCATGGATATATATATTTTTTGCGTAGTACATAATAATTTTTGCGTAGCATATAATGCGTAGCACATAATATTTTTTGCGTAGCACATAATGAAATAATATTAATAATTTTTTACATTTAATTTAACTGATGTTTAAATCATATATTTTTTTAATATGAATCAAGATAACTCTTTTAATTATGAAGATTCAATTATAATACGAAATCAAAGAGAATTCTGCTTAAATTAAATAAAAATATTTTATTAAAACGTTTTTATTAAGTGAATTTCTGTGAATTTCAATTAATTAGACCTAAAAATAAGCAGATTAATTGAACTGAAACAAATTCCTTATGGTTGTTTTTCCCCGAAAGGTAAGCAAATGACGTCAAAGTTTTAAACCAGTATACATAAATTGAATTAAACAATTGTAATTTTAATGTTCTATTGTTTCAAACTTCTAAGAGAACGTCAGAAATAAATCCTCAATATATCCCACTTGGAACTTATGGCTTAAATGTTGCAATCGTTCTAACCGAACGCATGAAGTATTTAGAGCAAATACTGAAACTCACATTTTACGCAACATTTGGTGCTCTTCAATTTAATCCTCGAACCATTCCTAGAACTTCAACCTAATCCATCAGATAAATTTCCAATTTAAACACGCAACTAAATTAAAAGCGGTGAATTCATTACAAAAATAAGAAAGATAGTCAAACTTTGATATGCGAATTTTAAGCAATCTCTCAGTTTGTGAATTCTGAAAATTGAGCTTCGAAGAGGTTCAGTATCAAATAGAATATTCAGTGAAACGCTTATATCTGAATTTTTATTCGCTAAATTATTCCATTGTTTTTGCGTTTACATTCTTGGCAACAAATGTTATGTATCCAAGAACACAATAGAGCCACAAAAATAGAAATTTACATAACAAGTTTGCGTTAGTTAAAAAGTATTCTAGCGAAAAAAGTCAATGACGTTTAATAGAAAAAATAATATTAATAATTTTTTCTATTAATAGTCATTGATAGATTGAAAAATGAGTTTTGATTACTATGCAATAGCTCTTAAGACATCTATTTCATTTATCGAGTAGATATCCTCGTGTGGTAGTATCTTTAAGTGAAAATTTAATTTGGCAATATTTCAATATGATTAAAGTTAGATTTGCAATACATTCTAATCATATATGTACTTGGAACAAAAATCTAGAGATCTAAGAGACCATGGAAAGGTTTTTAGTTTCTTATGATATATCTGTATAAAACGTTTCCTTTATATTATTATTTTTTCATTAGCTAATTATTATATATTATATCACTTTAATCACTGTTAGGAGACTTGTACAGAATTTACGAAGAAGTGTTTTCATAGTAAATCGTATCATTAGGACTTGATAATTTAATCAATTCCAACCTGCTAATATAATTTAAAATATCATATTCATATCTGTAAGTTGACACATCTACATAGTGATGCAAGTGAGTTTCAGGCTAAACATGAGATTAACGGATTCACAATACTCAGATATCACCAAGCGCCTTGTAATTTTGAACCATTTTAAAGTAGCTAGGTCAATACGTGAGTTGGCATCCCTTCTCCACACCAACAGAAGAACTTTGGACATCACAAATTAACGTAGACATGTCTCAAACTCACAGAAATCCAGTAAAACAGTGAAGGGAATATGGTCACCATATTAGTCACTTCCAGAGGCAAGCAATGCTTCACTTTGCTGATTTTGCAGTAAAAGTGAAGTTTAGCTACTAAGCAGCTTGGGATCTTTGAGTATGGTATTACTACACACATAGTGGTGCAGGTGAGCCCTAGATTGTACACTATAGTAAGGGGTTTTGGAATACTCATTCATTACCAAGTGCTCAAAATTTTGAGCTACAGACAGGTCTTACCTGAGTTAGCATCCTCCTCCCCACATGCATACCTCACCAGAGGAAGAAGTTTGGACATCACAAATTAACGTGGACATGTACTCAAGGAGTTCCAACAACCTAGAGAAAGCGAATGTAGTCACCTTCCCAGTCACAACCATTGCTTCACTTAGCTGATCTTACAGAAAGCAGTGTGAACTTACTAAGCCATTGGAGATGGGCAGAAAACCCCAATAGTATGACTAAAAATAATCTATTGAACAAGTAAATTGCTACTTAATGTATCATGCTTCTCAATAAAAAATGCTACATTGAATTTCTGTCTGCTTTCACCGCCAATTGATAGTTGTCATTTAATCTGAGGAATAAGCGAAATTCATCTCTGGCAATCGTATTTACACCATATGTATGTTGCAAAACTTGATATTTGTGAAAAATTTTACAATGCCCTTGATTTGTTGTCAATGGAAGAGAGAGCAATGGTATGAATGTGTTGATCGTTCCTGTGGTTTTTGTTAACTTGCATATGCAGATTCACACTCACCGAGTTTCTCTATCGCTCAAAAGGAAAGCAGGTCTACAGAGAAGTTGAGGATTGCGGTGAACATTTATGTCTATGATTCCAGAATGAGCATATTGGATAAAACATTTTTGGAGTTCAAGATTACAGTCCCATATGTATTCTGTGCAGACAAAATAAAATTTTTGATGATACTCATCTCGACTCATTCTATGCACTTATGTTTTTTAATTGTAGAGTTAAAAATATTGGAAGGCTTGAGGAATAAGGGCATAATAGCTAAATTTCTAGGTACTAGTAGTAAATAAGTACTAATTCATTTGATTAAATTGTTCATATACAATTTAAGCATTTTATCAAGTCTTAGGAACAAACATTTAGACATAAAGAAAACTATGAGGCCGAAAATACATAAATGACAATAAATTCCGAAATATTATTGAGAAATTAATTTTTAAGAGAAGCATTTAAATTGAACCCATGAATATTTCAAAAGCTATGAAAATGGCCTCATATGTCCAAGTAGTACGCCAATGTGTCCAAGTATTCTTTCCTGTGTAACAAGTATTATTTTAAAAAATCATTTATCCAATCTAAGCTCGAATTAATTTCATTTAAATTTGTTGCGTATGAACAAGAATAAAAGATGACTTTCTTTAAAATTTTTTCTTAAAAAATATATACATTGCTACAAATGTAAGAAAATGACAATTTTCCATTGATTGTTCTAACCAATGGTCAAAAATCAAACCATATCTAAAAACATCTTCATTTTATAAATAAATAAAAAAGTTAATAGAATTTATTTATTTATTTTTAACATTCTACAAAAATAATATACACATTATGGCGATCAGAATTCTTTGTGTGTGATATAGATTTATTTACTTCAAATAAGCATAGTAATAACATCCTCTGCAGTTATTTCTTACAAGTGGCTAGAATTACAAATGAAAGGTTGTGATAATGAGCCTTATTGTCTTAATTTTCGGGGAGTAAAATAACTTTATTGAATGAATAATAGATAACAATCTGAAAATAGTACTTGAATTATATAATAGGTTGTTGAGAAAACTAATCAGATATATAATATCTTAAATCCTATAAGAAGATTTTATAAACAATATTTATGAAAAATAAGAACTTTAAAGGAGTTTAATCTTTAAAATAGAAAGTGTGGGTTGAAAATATAACTGACTGCTGAAGGCATTTCTCTTAATTAATAAGGAATACAGTCATTGAACTAGACACTGCATATTTAAATATCATGACTCAACAATTTAAAATATTGTTGAGGAAATTTTAATGACCATAATTTTATCAAGCAATTTTTATACATGCTTCTTGAGATATAGAAAAAATAGTTTATAGAAAATTCTCAGTAAGATAAATATGTAAAGGCAAAGAATAAACAGTTATAAAGACAACATCTTTTATTTTTTTCTTTATTAAAATCACATAATATTTAATTATATATATATATATATATATATATATATAAACTCTCTTTCTCACACGCACGCAGGCACACACACACACTGGTTTCTTTTTCTTATTCCGCATCATCATAAAAATAAACTTTATTTCATTTGAAAATGAACTTTCATACATTTAAATACATAATATAATATAGTATTTTTTCAAACTTTTATGAGAGAGAGATTATATGGGATAGTTTATAAAATTAATTATGTAGGCATTATATAGTATGATGTATTTAGTTTAAGAATCTAATGATTACTTTCAAAAATTTACAGTCTCTCATCCCTTTTGAGGGTCATAATATTGAGTACCGTTAGGCTGATTACCTAAAAGGGATATATGCTTCGCACCCCAGGCCCTTGGTCTCGAATACAGATATGGGCACTACAGGTCTTGGCCCAAAAAGGTTGCCATGCCGCAGGTTCAGTTTAGTTTTCGACATTTGATCACTTCCAAAAGCCAAACCTGCAAACTAAAGTTTTAAATTTTGGGAAACAAAATTAAAATTTATTTCAAAGATAGACAGAAGTATGGAATATGTTATGTAATGATCATAAATTGCTTTATGTTGACAAATGCACAAAACAGTAATTATTAAGCAGGATAACAGAAGTTATATAAAAACGGATAAAACAGAACCTAAGCGCGACTAATCTTCAAAGCAATCATGTTTGTATATTTTCTAGAAAATAAAAAGATAAGTGTAACTTCTAACGTGACATCTAACGTGTTAAATCATGGAGAAAAATTACAAATGTTTGTTGACTTTTTTGATGTTCACTAGTCATCCATTTCTCAAATATGGTGGTAGTTCTTCATCAGTCAAATAGTTATAGGAAGAGAAGTGTCTTGTACCTCAAGGTGGTGAGTTTTGTAAAAGACTGTTGCTTTGTAACCAAGTAGAATCAAAGAATGAAATATGTACAGAAACATATGATATCTATGATTACAGCAAGAATTGGTTGATGATTTACCTATTGTAATAATTTTTAGTGCATTCACTTACAACCCATAGTTTTTTAATTATACATCAATTCTAATTGATAATATATTTAAAATTTAACAATAATTTTAAAATTTATTATTTTTAGGCAAAATTTTATATTTTGAGTATTTGCTATAAAAATTTGAAAGGAAAGTAAATGGACTTTTTTTTAGTAAAAACGACGTGTTTATTTAATGGACGTGTTAATTTAATGCATTAAGTTAGCAATTTATGCATATTGATGAAAGAAGATGCTGCAAGCTGTACAGCATAACGCAAAAGAAACTAAAAGTATTAAATTAGTATTAAAAAATTAATAATTAGAATGGATGTACTTTATGTTAATACAAATACTATGAATGGTGTAATTTTTAGACATTATTTCTTGAATTCTGAAAGATTTTTAAATGCTTAATATAAGTTATAGTTATTCGAAAGAAATATTATTATTAATCTCTCTTCTATAATGTATTTTACTGAGCCATAATATCGTAAAGGTGTTTATTTACAGATGAAATTTGCTTAAACTATGTTACATATATTTACTTAATGCAATAAATACCTCATTCATTAATTTAAATTAAATTAGATCGTTTTAAATTATCTGTCAGATTTAAAGAAGAAATTTATTTATAGGAGCTCTAAAATCAATTTATTATAATATTATATTTATTTATAATATTTGTACTTGATATATATATATATATATATATATATATATATATATATATATATATATATATATACATATATTCATAAAAGTAACATTATTATGAATTAAGTTACTTATTATTCAATGTATTATTTATTATTTTATTATGTAAAGTTAATATGATGAGACAAAAAATGATAGATTCAAAATTATGATTTCAATTTGAAAGCTTAATCAAGTGAATTTAAATTAAAAATATTAAAACATCTTAATGTTAAAAAATATTTATAAATAATTGAACAACATTAATAAACTATAATTCAGAACATATTGACATCATTATTTAACATGAAATAAACTCATCCGGAAAATAAAGCAGTATATAATCATGAATATAGTAAATAACTAATTTTTTATAAAATAATTAGGAAGCTTTCTTGTTTAATATGATATTATTATTTCCTTTATTAAGAACATATTATTTAATTTCTTTTTACTGCCGATATGTTTTTAGTTTACTTCATTTGCGTGAAAAAGTAACTAAAATTTGCTAATAAAAGTGTAACAAACCAAACATTTCTACAAATAAAAAACAATATTAAGATCATTACAAATAATGTATAGAATAAAAATAGATGGAAATACTTATAACGTGTAATAATAGTTCTTAAATATATATTTATAAAAATATGTTCAATAAAACAAAAATTATTATTTTTTTGAATAGTTTTTATCATATAGTGATTTTTAACTATATGATTTAAAACGTGAATTAAAATTAAGCTTAGCACACATTGAATAATCTATTGCGAAATTAATATAATTATCGATAAGATTTGTATCTTTTTTTACGAAAATTAGTTATATTTATTGAAGATAGATTCAAAAAATAGAAGATGTGCAATCTGATGATTGCGTGCGAGCCTGCCTTATATGCTGTTTCTACAATAAAAATTACTATTTATTATTTGTAACAGCAATATTTTAAATTGAAGCTTGTTAACACAATTTAAATTTGTTCCTTACATCTCATAAAAAATAAAATTTAGCAAGCATCTTTAAACTATAATTGTTTTACTATGATTTACCATAACTTCAGACTTCGACTTGAAATTCACAGATTGCGTTCTCCTGGTATAATGAAAGAGTTAAGTTGCTATCCACATAACTTCCAGTTCTACTGGAAGGCTGAACCTAAAGAGTGTTGTCAAGCCTTTTAATAATCGTTCTATTCTTTATTGTTCCCTCTTGCTATCCATCAAAAACTTCAATCTATTCTTATTAAGAAGTAACAGTTATTTTCTGCCTCCCCTGTTTCATTAGATGAGGAGGATGTACTGCGACAGAGTTCAACGAACCCATCCATCTTCATGAAATATAAAGTGGATCATTTATATACCATTCATTACAAAATATTTTTATTTAGGAATCTACAGTACTGTTCATATTTGAAATTGTTGCGGAAATAATGCGTGTGTGATTGTAAAAATAGTTTATGTATAATTATTCTGAAATACACTTGTTCCGATATTTGAAGATTTGTATGAACTTCTTTGAATTTTTTTCTACTTAGCTGTTTTTGTTATTATACAGGTAAAATCAGAACCTAAATGTATTTTCAATACAAAATGAAAAACATATGCGAATTAACAATCGATACACACAAACTACAGATAAAATAATTTAAATAAATACTACCTATTGATTTCAGGAGTTTGACTTTCAAGTATATTTACATGCAAATTAAATCTTAAAAAATGCTTATTACTTCATCATAAATATTAATAACATTAAAATTTGTAACATGATTTAACAATTATGAACACCAATTGTAAAAATAATTAAGTAGTTATGAAGCAATTAAGAATACGATCGCAGTTGAAAAAATTGTAATATTCGTGCAGGAGATAATTGAATTAAAAATGTTTGCAAAATGAATTACTTAGACCAGAATGTATTGAATAAGTATATGATACGACGAAAAGGTATAGCTTCTCTCTACACAAATTTCTATGAAAAACATGGAATTCTCTTTAAATTGCGGAAAATAAAAGCACTTATTCCTTTGTTAATCTTAGAAAGAAAATTGGATTTTAATATTAATAAAGGTAAAAATTTAGAAAGAAGCATTGATGTAGCTTCGTTAATATCTTTATTTTGGATGAGAAAGGATCGTTAATTATTTTTTAAAGCTACTAATTCTTTTATTAAGCAACACACACACGCACACACGCACGCACGCACGCACGCACACGCACGCACGCACGCACACGCACGCACACACACGCACGCACACACACGCACGCACGCACGCACGCACGCACGCACACACACGCACACACACACACACACACACACACACACACACACACACGGTGTTATTCCAACCCATGGCTCATGAGTTGTTGAACCGAAAGTCAGAGCGATAACTTTTCAGTTGCCAGATTGAATGTTAACTGAAGAAATGAAAAAATGCGTCTAACATAAATATAGTTCAATCACTAAAGGGTAAATTACATATTAAATCAAAAGTATTCTTCAATGTGCATTATACAGGTATGAAATAGTTATGTGAGTTCATTTACCACGGCTAATTCATGTCAAATTGTGTAAAAAAAATTATTTTTCTCTATCTTGAAGTTGTATGGAAAGCTGGAGCAACATGTCCATCTTTGGACCTTGCACCATAAAACCAAACCAATCAACCATCGGCTGGAAAGCATAAGTCAAATCCGTTTCCTAAAGTTAAAAATCACATAAAAGCATAAATCAAATTGGTTTTTTAATTTTCATGAGGCCAATATCCGTGTAAAAAAGTTGCAATAAAATAGGTTTTAAATTTCGTGAGATTGGTGTAAATTATGTTTAATATACTACAAATTATTCGCTGTGCATATTAACCATACATGACAAGTTGAAATCGTTAAAAAATATGTTCTACAACTGACCAAAGAGTCATAGAAGTTCTGTTCAGAATGTGTTGCGCAATGCTTAACTTCAATTCAGCTGTTTACAATCGGAGCATTTAGATAGCCTTACAACCAGAAATTACACGGATTATAATCAAATGATAAGGTTGTAGGGAAATGAAAGTTGATATTTTTAACATTCCGAAAGTGCCGCTTCACCAGCTGCTTCACTCAATGTGTATAGTAGTAGCATGGAAAATAAAAATGATTTCCACATATCTACGTTAAAAATAGGAAATGTCGTAGTTGTGCAAAAGACACTGAACACTTATAAATGACAGTGCAAGTTACAGGAAAGAAAGCACTCGATTCCTTGAAGAAATATCGCCATATGAAAGAAGATGTCGTAAACCAGCATCATACAGTGACTTATACAGCATGAAATGTTACTAGTTGATCTGCGTGCGAATTTCGGCATCTGAAAGTGAGATATACTTGAAAATTCCTTGGACTGGTATATCTTTTCGTATAGAAATGGGGTTCGTTTGTCCATAAAACGTTTCATTTTCCTCCAATTTTGTATGGATAGCAATTTTGTATGGATAGCGATGTAAGATGTTTCATAGAATATTATTCATCATGCTCACAGTATGTCCAATGTTTGGACAATCCCCCTTAAATTGTATAGTTACACATCACGTGTGACTCTTCTTGTTTTATTACGGAGAGGAAACTTCTTCAATGTACCAGGCATTTTTATTCTAAATCTAATGGGTCATGTTTTCGAAAGGTCATTTACATATTGTGACGCTTACAGCGCCATCAATTTCTCCCATTTGGGAATTCCCTTCACATTTGGAAATTTTTCAATTTTTATCCTCTTTTAATAACATTCTATTGAAATTTGACGTCATTATGATTAGTGGTTTGATTTTTCTATCGTGGTTTGTCTCTTAAATTAGAACTAAAATTAATCTATATCAATATTTAAAGAATTAACTATTGTGCTTAAAATATATAAATGCTCTAAATTCTAATTTTAATTACTAGGCGATTTAACTATAACTTTTCTATTGCTGCACTGAAATAAAAGTCATCAAAAACAGGAACTTTCAATATTTATATATAGAACTTTAATTCAAGCAATTTTTCCTTTACCTTAAATTTTTCTCAGAAAAATTAAAATGACATAAATTTTGTAAATTCCTCAAACTATTTTCATTTCAAATAAAAATAATAAATTTTTCTTAAAAAATCAGAAAGAAGATTTGTTTTTGTTTTCAACCGCTCTGTCAAAGATATTTCTTTATTTATTTTGATTTAAAAGATGTGATTAAATTTAAGTGTACATATTTTACTTATATATATATATATATATATATATATATATATATATATATATATATATATATATATATATATATATATATATATATATATATATATATATATATATTTTAATGATAAAAGATAATAATAACATGTTTTATTTATGTTTGTTATAAATTAATTCAGATACTCTAATTATACAAAATTAATTTTAGTCATATTAGTTTTGTGATTTTGTTTCAATTCAATAGTAGAAATGTTTTTAAAAAAGAGGTGAGATTTATGAAGACTTTTTATTGATAATCTTTAATTTGAATTTTCAATGTTATTGTAAAATCACATATTTTATTAGAATGTTAACTAAGATTTTCAAATTCTTTGTATGTAAATGCAAAAGTAAATATATATGCTTACATAAATGTTTCGTCTTATTTATTTTCTTTAGAGACTATCTAACACTCTCGCTGTATTCTTCAACTCTTTTACTACATGAAGAAGCAAATATTTTTCTTAGCCGAAAGGTGTTTTAAATCTTGAAAAGTCAATATTGTTACAAGAAAGTATAAATTTAATTTTGAAAATAATCCTTAGGACACGCAGAAATACTCGTAAATAGTCAATATTTTAAATGTAATGACATTTTCTTACTCTGACATCTCAACATTCCGACATACATGCGACAAACTTAAAACATGGTAAACTAATATTGGAAATATGACATTTTTGATCAATGCTTATTGATAATCATTATACAAGTTTGCGAAATGGCAAACTGTGACTGTACCGTTCCACTAACTTGCTTAGATGTGTTCTTTTTGTCTTTTGAATAAGTAAGCTCATTTTAAATAAGAGAACGCTGAAATTATTTTCAGGAATTTTTAATTTAAAGTTTATATGCATTTATATTGTCCTAATTGTATTGAAAATTAATCTTAATTTTAAACATATTTCATATGTCCATGCATAATATTTTATAATATTATTTTATTTAATTGAGAAATTAATTAAATAACAATCAAATTATTTGCTTTAGTTAAGAAATAAAATAATTATCTAAATTATTTACTTAAATAAAGCTATTAGTTTATTTCAAATTCAGTACATAAAAGTTTTACTTTTTATATTTCACAATTTATTATTTATATTTATCTCTAAATAGTATAATTTGTACATTAAATAAAGTTGGAAAAATATCAATTACAAAAGTATAATTTTATATGCTTTGATCAATTTAAAAATGTGTTTATATATTACACACTTAATCAATGGAGAAACTTGGAATTGGTAGTATATAATGTGCTATCATTATTTTCTCTAATTTTAATATTTTCTTTAATTGATTTAAACTAAAATAGTAATAAATCCTGTAATAGCATTTTCCTTGCAATAATAATAATTTATTAAATGAAATATCCTATCCGTTTATCCAAGAATGAATTTTATTTCTAAAAAAAAAAAAAAAAAAAAAAAGAAAAAAAAAAAAACATTTTAAAGCTTTATATTTAAAAGCTCTTTACTAACTTTTGCTGATGTAAACAGTATAATACAGGGTTATTACAAATGAATAATCGGATTTTGGTACATTACCACGTCAGAAATTTGAAACGTATCTGTTTCCATGACAACGTAAATGAGAGGACATTAATTACGGTTTCATTCTGCTTATATGCAATGAACGTTTTGCTGCGTATGGGTTGCTGTACAAACGTCATGTCCGAAAAGGCTACTGTACAGCAAAAATGTTTTGTATATTAGAATTTTCAAAGTGTGAAACCTTTACTTACCTTTTCGGCTGAGTAGCGGAGCCACACCACGACTGCTTTCATTACCATCTGACGTGACCAATTTGAGTAATGTGCGGAGAGAACTGAACTATCACTTTGGCATCTGGCGTATCGTATTGAACATCTATAGTGTGTATGTCAATCTAGGATACTTTCGGTTTCTTTTCAGGTGTAACCCAATTATGTTTCAAAATAAACTCTTCGGAAAACCAATGATTCTTTTGTAATAACCTTGTATTAAGCTACTATAATAACATAAAACAATATAGTAATATATAAATTTTCTTATAGACAGTTTTATGCTATTCTTATTTGATTACTTTTGAGTTTACTTTAAAAAAGTATATGTAAAAAATAAAAGTATAGTCAGTTTTCATTTAATAACACACATATAGATAGATACGTAGATAGATACTTATAGATAGACAAGTATACACTTCACGGAATTATGGAAAGTAAGGAAACAATATTATGTTGCAAGAGATTTTGGTCAAATTTATAAATTGTTTACATTCCAGGAAAAGGTTTGAATTTCAAAACATAGTAAAGGAATCTTTCAACAATAATGAATATTACATTTTTGAGTTCGCAACAATTTAAATATTGCAGACTGTACTGTGTTTTGATTCTAGAAGCAAATAAGCTCTAATTCTAGAATTAGATGTAGAATTTTTAAAATAGTGCAAAATCAAATGATTATCTGCCACAAAATAGTCACAAATTGTTGTTTTAAATAAGTCTATACACTAATCAGCAAAAAACCATGGAAAGAGGTATGTGAAAGGGCATTTGTTAAGCAAAGCTTAGTTTTGTCAATATTTAATAATTTAAAATTAAAAGTATGTAAGTATATACTGTAAGTATGCAATATTAGTAAGGAATGTACTATGTTTAAACTTGAAATAGGGATATATGCCCTATTGGCATGTATCCCTATTTCAAGTTCCTATACAATCATGAATTCTTGAGATATTATAAATTAAGAAATATTTTGATTCTATATTATAACAGATTAAAACCGTACTGTTGTTGTAATGCATTTTAATATCCACCACGGACTATCAATACATAGTGTACAGAATTCACGAATCAGAAAGGAATAAACTCAGAAAACACGCAAGCACTCACCACGACAGACATGCAATTTCACTCTCTCATGATTTAACTACGACTGGGATCGAATTCTAGACCTTTCACTCGGAAAAGAATTGGTTTACTACTACTAGTTTCTTATCGTCGAGATTTTGATTGATTATTTTAATAAATATGAAACTAAATTATTTAACTATAGTAAATTTGTATGTATTTAAAAATTATAGTATTTTTCTGTGTTTTGAGCTATAAAGAGGTACTTTGAATCCATATTTTTAATTGGAAGGAATCTCCCAAGGAAGTAATTTAGAAATTAGTAAGATATATCCTCCCAATTGGGGACTTTGTGACATTTTCGCCACCAAGCTGAACGCATGTTTTTGGAACGGAAAATTTCTCTAAGTCCATCCAATTGAAAAGTAGAACAAAAAATTCATACGTTATTGTCTCTTAAGAAAAACAATATATATGACGCAAAAAGGACTTAAGACACGATAAAAAGCAAACTTGGCAAAAAAAAAGTGAAAAATCCGAAAAGCAACAAAAACTCAAATCGACAACATTATAATCAAAACAAAGGTAGCTAGATTTGGCGAGAAATATTTTGGGAAGATATGTCACATTTATCCGTAATTTATGTAAGAAGAAATTTCGTCACATCAATGAATTTTGAAAAAATTTATCAATGAAACGTAAATGGTAAGAAAGTTATACTATATGAGAAATGAGATCAATGAAAATTGCACATTAATTTTTTAAGTGTTTCAAAAAGACACATTAATTATATTTTTTAAGACCAGAAGTTAAAATTTTATTCATTTAAATATTAGATTAAAATCTAAGCCCATGTAATTCTACTTATGTTTTAAATTTTATATTACAGCTCGTAAGATATTATAGATTAAAAAATTAGAGAATAATAATTATAATTTTGACCTTTATTATGGTCTATAAAGATGTCAAACAATTTATTTTCCTGAGCTCTATTTCATTGTTTTTTGTTTTGTTGGAAATTCGAATAATATGTCTTTCATTGACATTTTATTATAGATAATAAGTTTTAAAATCTATTACAAACGTGAACATTATTAATGATTTCATCAGGCTCATTTGAATTTTCAGTACACGCGGTCTTTGGTAGCTATAATGATATCTATCTCACGAAAAATCAAATTAATTTCAAGCAGGCAGAGAGGAGGAAGTAAAATTTTTTTATTTGGTTAATAGTTAATAGTTTCTCATTTGGTGGTGTCCAGTTTTGTTCACTAGAAAAATGCGCGTTAGTTGATTTTGAGCTTGGACAAATTGTGCTCAAGTTTTACCTATATCTTCTTATTATAGAACAAATTAAATTAAATTTAATTCCATAAGATTGCCTATTTTATCAACAATTTTGATTGGGTTAATAAGATGCTTGCATATGACATCACTAGATTCGCGATGAAGAAATTGTCTACTTACATTATATAGAGAAATTGAAAATAAACATGGGTTTCGATTCCTCTTGCAAAATATACACAATAATCTTTGATGAATAAGTATTAATCGCGTTTACATATTGAAATAAAGAGATTAGAATTACATCAGTGAGTATAGACTTACGGTAAGAAACATTTCTATTTTATGCATTCAATTTTCGTGGGACAGAAAAGGTATACTGAAACATATAGAAAATACATAAACAGCGGTCACGTTTTTCGCACTCATTGTTCTTCCTCTCAAAGTATCTAATTAAGTATGTGTTTTATTAAAAATACGTCGTTATACGTCGTATTTTTAGTAAATTCTCTTGTTATACGTCGATTTAAAATTCTAATTGATATACAAATGCAATTCTATCATTAATTTGAGAAAATAATTTGAAAACCTGATAAAAAGTTCAATAAAATGTATAATTATGTTTTTTGGTTTTAAAAATTCTTCACATCAAATATTAAGGTGACATTTTCTTTATTAAGTGTTTAATGGATATATTTTTTATCAATTGAATCAATCTTAAAATAACTTAAATATTACAGAATATGAAGGCTAAGCCTAGCGTGGCTTTTTGTAATTTTATCTTTCTCTTTTTATCAACAAGTTTGTTCGTAAATGCTTTTGTTGTACAGTTTTTAAAATTATTATACCTCATAAAGGCTTATGTAAATATTAAGTACATAATTTCTTGTTTTCAATTATTTTATTCTAAGTTTTATAATTATTGTTAATAAATACTTTATATACTTAATTAGCATAAAAAAGCATTTTTTTCATTGAAATGAATTCTTCAGATGTAAACTGAATGGTGAATATTAAAATATTATTAACTAAGCAGAAAGCAGAGTAATGCTCAGTATTCGCGTTCTTTTTACCATGTGAAAACGTTTTAGAAATAATTTAAACATTTCTATCACAATACTGATTGAAATATAGTATTTAATCTTATCATTTCAATGGCTTGTGAAATTTAGTAGTTTATTATTTCCCTCGATATTCTTTATTTCTATAGGATATATATAATTTGTAATTAAAGTTTCAGTTTATTTCACCACACACAACAAAAATGTGCTTATAATATAATTTCCTTTCCATAAAATCATCAATGCCATACACTATTTGATTTAAGTTTGTTTTTTTAATGAATTAAAGTTAGGAAATCAATGATTTCCTCAAATATTTGATAACATTTCATTAGTATTTAGCATGTATATTTTACAGGGAATTAAATTATATAATATAAAATTTCAATTAAAATGAATATGTTGTTTACAAAACTGAACTTTCAAAACTTCTCTTAATTTTTTATAAATTTAATCTTCAATAAAATATTAGCTTATCTAACCTTCAATAAAATATCAGTTTCAGTTATTTAATGAAAAATTCGAATATTTTATTTGAATATTCGTTTAGAATTTCCATAAGCATTTTAGTTTTTTTTATCGATTCATATGAAAAAAAGTTATTAATCTTTCTTCAAAATTAAAGTAAACCAGAAAAACAATCATTGAAACTATATAACATATCACTGAATGAGATAGTTATATTACAAATAAATTTATTTAAAAGGAAATATATATTCAACATCTTGGATATCATGCATGTAATAAAAAAAGTAAGGAAAATTTGAATAGTGAAAAAGAGAGCAAGGAAAATTTGAAGAATGATCTGGCTTATTGTGTTTATGCATAAATTTTATTTATTTTAAATATGAATATTTTCTTCAAATATTTGCTTAATGTTTTCTAATTAATTATTGACTTATTCAAATCAAACATGCTAATGTTCTTTATACAAAATAAAAAAATTAAAAAGAAAAGAAAATCGCTAAATTCAAATAATATGTAGCCAAATGTTATAGTTTTGTTGCAAATAAATTAAATATTTAAAGAGGAGTATAATCAGTATATCTAAGAAATCATTCGGGGATTATTCCTTGAATGCTGATGTTCTAGATACTGTTCTTGATTAGTCCTTGTTTGTGAAAAGTGATAATAAAGCGATAGCAAAGCGAAGCCAATGAACCAAATTTGACTTTTTTCATTCAAAAATCCATTAAATGCTTGTCTATTCATAAGATTTCCTTTATTTTTTAAGAAGTAAATTATAATTATTTTAGTAAAAATTAACAAATAAAAATAAAAAATAAAATAATAAGTAGTTAAGAAAAATCAATAACAGAGTTCGTATAAATTAATTTTTCATCTATGTTTATCCAGTGTAATTTACACGCGTTTCATTATAAAAACTAGCAAAACAAATGCTAATTCTTATTCTATCTAATGTTGAAGCGAGACAATTTCATCATAGATAAACAAAATATTCAAAAAATATGCATTGAATACCAAAGATCTCATATTTTATTTTCGTTTGAACAAATAATGAGAAGTTTAAGCATGGGCATTTCATTCCGGTTTACAGATGTTTCTGTATAAATTCAATCCACTACAGTCAGTAAGAATCAAATACTAAATATATCTAAACCAGATTATTCAATACTTTTCTTCAGAATTTCTTCTTACAATTTTAAACATTCTCCTGTTTTCATTTCCTGCTTCAAGTCGGTGTAAATCCTCAAAGAAAATAACATTAATATGTATTGCGATCTGCTCGATGCGATAAACGCCTATTTGCATTGATCCTTCTCATCGTCAGGCACTTCGCGTTTAGTCAATACTAGCTTCTGGCACTGCTCGTTGGTAATCTTCGACGCAGAAGCCGCCAGCAAGTGCAACGAAATATGCTGATGAATTAGGAGTGACGGTAAGACGATTCCAATGATTGCCGGCGACGATCTCTTGTCACTTAAGATTTCCGAGCAAACCGCGGTTTGAATAAGAAGTTTAGATTAAAGTTAAGCTACAACACTATGCCTACATTTACACAGTAAAAATGATGCATTTTATTGTTGCTTGCTATTTGAAGGTGGAATTTGACTTGATGTTTGATATTAGAACTTTACGTAGTACAAAAATAGGTCGAAAATATCGAATTACTTATTTAAAGGTAATATAAAAATTATAGTTTTTTTTGTAGTGACTATTTATGTATTAATTTTAAGTGTGGTTGATTTATAATAATCACAAATATGTTTACAAATATTAGCTAAAAAATTATAAAATATATATTTATATATCATCAGTTATTTATAAGGTAATAAAAAGAATAAATTATTTTGTAAAGGCTATTTATGTATTAATTTTAAGTGTGGTTAATTTATCGTAATTATCAAAAATATTCTTACAGATATGAGAGAAAAAATTTATATAAAATATATATTATTCATTTAATTAAAAAAATCGATTATTTTTTCTAAGAAAACGTTTAAGCGGATTTTAGAAATTTCTATTTGCTCGGAAATAATATTTTTAGCTGTAATACATACATACATATATATATATATATATATATATATATATATATATATATATATATATATATATATATATATATATATATATATGCATATACATATATATATAATTTTTATCACATTATGCACCAATGCAATGATAAAATTACATGAAGTGAGATTTTCCATTTCTGATTAGTAATATAATATTACATAACAACAGATTGTCTGTGTGATTATCAAACTGGATTTTAATATATTACTTGCATCCTAAAATCTTAATATAATCTTGAAAACTATAATTTAAAGAATTAAATTATTTTTACTATAAAATAAGTTTAAATAATAATAATTTGAATCTTAAAATTATCTGATGGTTTTGATTTCTCAGCCTTGTTCTTCCTTAGACTTAAATATACGTTCTTGCTTAGAATTAATAATTTAAATATATAAAATATATAAGATTGATTTTTTTTAAATGTGTGACATTTTATAAAATTTATTTTAAAATCATGAGGTATAGAGCATACAACCATATGTACGCTCAGGATGTTTACTAAGTTATAATTAAACTAACATAACCATTCAAAATTGAAAAAAATAAAGGTAAAATTATTTTATTTTTTGACATTTAGACTGAGAATTCTGTGTGTAATCATTCGCTAACTCAGTAAATATGAATATGAATTCTGTAGATAAAACCATGGTTGAGTAAATTTCAGATAATCATCTCATTTTGAAACAATTTTATACGATATTTATAATTCATATTAGGTAATGATCATCATTCATATTTGTGGTGATCATAACTACTATTTCATATTTGGTAATTGTAAGAGTGCTTAATTAAATCGGATAATATCTTTCATATTTGGTAAAGATCATCATTTGGTAAGGGTAAACGTGTTTAATTAAATTCGATACTATATTTTATAATATATAATGATCATCATTTCATATTTGATAATCATAACTATCATTTTTCATATTTGGTAATAGCAAGTGTGCTTAATTAAATCTGATATCTTTCATATTTGGTAATGATAAGTGTGCTTAATTAAATCCAATACAATATTTTGTAATTGGTAATGATCACCATTTTCTATTAGGTAATCTCATAATTATCATTTCACATTCGGTAATAGTAAGTGTGTTTAATTATATCGGATAATATTTTATATTTGGTAAAGATCATCATTTTATATTTGGTAATGGTAAGTGTGCTTAATTAAATTCAATACTGTATTTTATATTTGGTAATGTTCATCATTTACTATTTGGTGATCACAACTAACATTACATATTTGGTAATAGCAAGAGTGCTAAAGTAAATCCTGAGAACAGTACTTCCAGTCAAGGATGAAATTCTCGTCATACATTAAAGCTGCGATATGATTACGGGCTACGAGATTTTAACAAATATCTTTCAAGAGATTGTTTTATTTTCCCGTGGGCAGTGATTGGAAGAATGATCGTACTGAGTCGCTGGAACTTCGTGGGTTGGGGTGTATCCACGTTAATCTGTGATGTCCGAAGTCCTTCCGCTGGTGTGGCGTGGATGTGGAGAGGAGGGTGTTAGTTCATGTGTCACTTTGTCACCTAACTGTAATTCAAAATGATGAAGGGGGCTGGGTGATGGGCGAATATTCCAAAACTCGTTAACTTTAAGGTGCAACCTAGGACTCACCTTGACTGCTATGTATATATGAAATTAGATTATTATTAAAACAGAACTTAATAAGGAAGTACACATATACATTTTTAGTGCCTTATGTAATAGAGCATAATTTTGAAGAAAAAGTTATTTAAGGATATACGCCCTTATAACTTATAACTCAATCTTGAAATTACATTTCTCCATGCTTTTTAGGTGTTAAAAAATTAAATATTTTATATTATATTTTTCTATTCGATTTCCATTCAGTGATTAAAGAGATGTGTGGACAATCAGCTACTGCTCTGAGTAATTTCTATTAAATTTCATCATTTTTTTATGTATGCAATGATTAAAATATTTGACCATAGATGTAGATTGGTGTTTCACTTTTCCATCATGTCTTTTATTTAAACTATTTTTTACCCAATCATTTGTCAATCGTGTGCGTGGATGTGATTTCAAATGAAATAATCACCCAACAAATTTTGTACCCACACCTCGTAAATACGAATTACAATCTACAATAATTTTTTCTAAGGGCAAATTATCCGAAATGTAATTATCATAGATTTCAATAGCATTTTCATCTATTTGCATGACATTCAAGTTACATAATCAGTTGTCATATCACAATAAAATATATACACAATACTTTTGTACATTTCAAAAGTTTAGTAAAATGTAAATAATAAATTATGCAAATTTTAAAGTGGGCATAATTTTTTTAAAATTTATATAAAACTTAAATATTTTTTTCGAATAAAGATGAATTTATTTAAAATTAAATTTTTGCTTGTTAAAGACTATATGTGATTAATTTAAAAATTGTATATTCCTATATATGTATAGATTTTTTGGATAAGTAATCTATAATGACACTTAGCTGGCCACATTAAATTTTGATTGATGGGAACAACCATTAAATTCTATGTTAAGCAATTAAAAAAGAGCAAGTGAAAACCTCTTAGAATTAATTAAATTTTACTTATTTAACTGTTAACGTTTTTTAATAAATTGTAATAAACTTTTATATATAAAATTATTATAATGTTTTTAAACATAGTTTTTTGTTTATTTTTAGTATATTTGTACTATAAAAATGACAAAAAATAAGTGATGATGATGGGTAAAAATGCGCGTCACAAAAATAATAAAGAAATTCATCATTATTGTGAAATTCGTGTAATGAAAGTGAAAAATATCACAATTAAAAATAACTAAGGTGATTACTTGCTTATTTAATAGGATGTTTGGTAGATCTGAAAGTTAAACTTGAAAAGTGAATACTTTAACTACAAACAGTAAAAATTGGAAGATCCGTTTTTACTGTTTGTAATTAAAGTATCACAAAATTTCATTACAATAAGCACTATATGTCATTATTACAACATATTTTGTATTTTCATCAAAATCTAGCTATTGTATTTTCATCAAAAGCTAGGTACAAATTTAATTCATGAAAATTTCCGCTATGAAAAAAATCTTTTCAAAATGAATTTTTAATCTTTATCTGTTATCAAAGTTAATTAAATTTAAATAAAATTTTGCTCCATTGTAAGTATATCTTTGTGTTTGTGATTTCACATCAAGTAGTCTATAATATATTTCGATTGATTTTCAAACATTTATTGTTAAAAAATAACAATAAAATGCAATGAAATTTAATTTTAATTGTAATTCATTGACAATAAATAATATTTTTTCTCTTTTAAGGGGTTTTAATGTTTATTTGCACATAAAAATTAATATGTGAAATAATTAAATTTATATAAAAGGATAGCCCAATATTTATTAGATATTAACCTTTAGAGATAACGCAGTCCCATATAAATATCACTTTAACATTAAGTATTAGCGAAAATAAGATATGTTGATATTATCGCTTGTTTTCCAAGGTTTGAGGAAATCTGATAAGTTCCATAATACTATTGACTCATGTGGTTTAATCTAAGAAGTGAAGTGATAAAGATATTCTTTTGAGAAGGAACACTCAAAATCCAAAATGTGCTTGATTGAAGTCTATTGGCTGTGGCAACAAGAGCAGGCTCTAAAATCTTCCTACTTCCAAAAAAATGAGAAGGATTTGATGTACCTGTTTTCAAATTTGTTGAAAACAATTATGGAATTTCGATCACGCATGAGGATTACTGTCATTTAAGACCTTTTACCCATATCATAATTCACTGGCGACTAGGGGACAACAGATAATTATTTGCAATTTCTAAGAAATGTCGGAGAAATAAAAGTGGAAGTGAAGACAAGTAACTTTCATCTGCCTTGCAAATTATTCTGCCAACTAGTTCTCATGAATTTCTATTTGGAATAGAATCAACTGAACATGAATTTCCGATGCCATGAAATTTCTTTTTTAACTTAGATAAAATTTAAATACTGGATTTATCGTCTATGAAGTATCAATATTTAAGGTCATTCAACAAGGTATAAGTAGCTTAACTCAAATAAATGCAACTAATTCTTAAAGACATAATTTTTGGCATACATATATTTCAAAATAAAACTCTTCAGAGGTAGTAAATATTTACTTCAATAATCGAAAATTAAAGAAAATGGTAAGAATGTTTGCAAAAAATGTTTAAATCAGTACATTTGATATATAAATTTATCTTAACACATTTTAAAAAGTACATCTATATTGACATCATATTGTGATTGAAATTTATAACTTCATTTCTCTTTTAAATGTATTCGTGAGCTGTGAAAATTGCAGCAACCATTAATTCACGTGAAATTCAAATGATTCTGGAGCACTGTTGAGTTTGTAATAGATAATTCATAGTCATCCAAGTGAAGTACTGTGGTTCACAATTCTAGACAGATATTTCGAAATTTAATCTCTTCTATGTATTTCTGAATGGCTTATGTAATTCATTAGATTGATGAATGCTCTAAACATGGCTTTTACCAAAATTAGGTAATGACATATATGAAGATGTAGTTCAGGTATATATATATATATATATATTCGTTCGTGATTTCAATAATATAAATATAAATAAATAAATGTGCTTTATTTTTTATTAGATTTCTCACAGATATAAATTTATTTCCTTTAAATTCTTAACCAGTTATTTTAAGAAATTAAGCATGCACCAAAACTGATTTAATATCTAGAGATATCGTATGCAAAAATATCAGAAAAATAATCAGATGATTAAACTTTCAAGAGTGTATTTTTCTCACAACACGCGTTTCATACTAATTAAAATTTTGTAAAATGAGTCATCTTTACACAACCGTAACCATCTTCAAATTTTTAAAGCCAGAATTGATATTTCTTGACGTCATAAAAATATAAAGCCGTGGAGGAACTTATTCACAACGAAGTAACTTAATCATTAAATAGTACTGTTTAGAAATGACTTTTAACACTATCACATCTGAATCATCAACACCATATGGTTATCAATGCTTAAAAGTATTTGTTAACAAAGATTATTGGAAGAATATGATTGGTAGAATGTAGACTCTGAAAATCTAAGTACGAATGTGATCAAAGATTAGATAATTGTGAAAGAGGATCAAACATTCCTACAATATCATTATGCATTAGGTTCACGGTGACTTAGAAGTAAGATCGAAGTCTTTAGTTTAGAAAATCTCCGGTTCAGCTACAGCTTCAGAGTTCGTTGAGCTTCTGCTCTCTAAATGACCCTCTATTATGCTAACTGCTTGAAATTTTCAAGGTTTCTTACTTTGTGATACGTTAACTTGGTATATTATATCCAGAGCTTCTAAGTTAGCTAACTATAAACCATTATCAGTGACTGTTTAGTTATAATAGTCTTAAGTTTATCTGTTAAGTGACATATGTGTGATTAAGAATTCTTATTAGGCATTTTATAAATGAATAAAAAAATGCACTGAAAAATTTTTAATTTTAATTAACGAATGACTTGATTATTTAGTGAATTAAAAAATTTATAATTGCTATTGAGGTCTTTTTGTTTATTCACAAATCCTAGAACCTTAAAAATTTATTTATATTTCTTATAGATATATAAGCTTCATACTTAAAAAAATAAACCTTTAATCTGACATCCCATGTAAGCGAAGGCTTACAGTGTCCACATCTGTTTTCCTTACCGAGGGTCCTGGAGTGAGAAGCATATGTCCTGGTTAGGTGGTTAGCCTAACGAGGAAACCCCCAGTGTTTAGTTCCCAAACATGCTTGGTATCCAGTGTATCGACCCATTGAAGAGATGAAAGTCTGAATCGATCTTGCCCTGCCCGAAATCCAATCTTCGGATATGTATCTTTGGAGCATAAAACTTTACCACTTAAGGCTTCAAGCTTCATGCATTTCTCAACTGAATTCTTTCATAATGTTTCATTATTCTTTTGGGAGATCTTCAGAAATTTTTTTAAAAATAATGAATTTTATAATTTATTACAGTATTTATATAATTGCAAGCAATAAACCATCTCCAGAAAATATATAGGGATAAAAATTGCTTACCATTTTTAATAAAAGGGCACTACTAACTTCCTCGAACTCTGATATTGTAGAAAAAACACTTAGCACCAAACATAAGAAGACCATCAGGAAGCTAGAACAAAAGATAAAAATACCATAAGTTTACTCTTAAAAGTAACTTTAAAGCTACAATTGGTGAAATAAATATGGAAAATACAATGCAAAGGAATTTTATCAAAACACGACATTACTGTTTATCTTCCTCTAGTGAAAATCGAAGCAGCTAAATTTTGATTGGTTAACATGATTGTTAAGTTATTAATATTATAAAACAATTATAGATTATATATATATATATATATATATATATATATATATATATATATATATAAGTAGTTTCTTTTACATATATTCTGAGTATGTATTTATATGTATCACGTGTATTATATAAGTAAATAATTACCTTTATTAGTAATTTTAATCATTGATTAAATTTCTATTATTAATTAATTGATAATTTTAATCACTGATTAATATAATACTAATATCATAAAATTTTCTTCATCTTTCCAAACAGAAAATTTTAAAGTATTTAAATTAATTTCTTTTATGTTTCATATTTCTGTTTTATTAAATTATACAAACAATAATTCTAATTTTAAACTGCTTAAAAATCACTGCTATTGAAGAATGCAGCATTTTGAGCATTCTCCGGAATGGAAAGAAACGGGTAGTGTATGTGATGTATAGGTACAGATTGTTGTTGTCACTCTGCCCCTTGGTACAAGAAAATCTACACCAGGTCCAACATACCCCGTCGTATGACAACTTCTAAAATCTTCTGCTCATCCTACAGTTGCATCCAGGAAGCGTCTATGCAATCAAAAAGGTGAGTGCAAAGGGAATAAATGTTTTCTCCATTAAGATATTTTATGAACTCCAAATGACCACCTCTGCACTTCGCCAAAGTCATATGTTGAGGCCCAGATCAATGAAAAAGAGAGAAAATCCCGGGATCTTAGCTACATACAAGTTTTGAACTAAAGGAAGGTGCCGAATAAAAGTATTCTACATTTGTGGAGTGAGTGGATTTCCAAAGGAGTTAACTCTAGAGAGTTGGTGATCGGAACATCTCAATCCGTTCTAACAAATATATTTGTAATCGTATTCCCGCACACCACAACCTCAGAAACAGAAACTCTTCCACAGTCTAAAATACCATGATCAAGTTTATCACATATTTTTGCCAATTTTTTAGATATTGGGTGGCGCTCATATTGTTTTTGTCAAAATCCAGAGACAATCATTATCAGTTAGCTATAAGGGAAAACATACATATGTTAAAAAACATGAATGTAAATATTAAAGACTACACACTATGCTTTTAGTTTAAGTAATCATATGCATTATTACTCTAACTAAAAATGGATTCCAATAAACACGTCAAATTTAAGAAAACATAGTCGCAAGTGTGCTGTCCATATGAAAGAAAAGACCTCATCAGGGTTTCGCCTTATTGCCTCTAAAGACATGAGTTTATACTGTTAGCTTGAGAGAAGGCTACGTTCCAAATACTTAAAATAGATTTTGCAAAAATAAAGAACAGTCAAAATTTTTTGTCGACTTTGTTTTATCCATATATTTTACTTGGTCCTCATACAATAACATTGATTTAGAACTCACAAAATAGTTCAGCATCAGAACAACGCTGTTCGAAATGGAAGATTTTAATTTCGATTTCATAGTAGATGATTTCTAATTTTCTGCATGTACATTTTTAGGAGTGGATGCTTAAGAGTTCCAGGGATTTTTCTGAGTGAATATGGTTTTATACATGAAAATTACAATGGGATCGTATTAATATGCTGTTGGCCTTAAAAAAATTTGGAATAACCACCGACTTTTAGTCATTGAGCTTAGAAGAATTAAATAATATTTTATATAAACTAGAGCTTAAAAAAATTGAAGGAATTTATTGAAGTGCAAAACAATAAAATGTATTGAAAACTCTTTAAAAACATAGAAAGTATAGTACAACATCAAATATCTAATAAAAAATAAAATGAGATGGCCAGATGATGTTAAAAACATTTAACTGGATGAAATCATGAGCAGAAAATTCAGCTGAAGCTCATAAGAAATTAAAATTTTCAATTTTTATTTTTGGGCAGTCCTATCCTCATCGGAGATTCTCTGAATAAGTTGATTGTAGATTTTCAATCGTGTGCACCTCCTGTGTTCAGTACAAACAAATCAAATCAAAATTTGTATTGGGTACAATTCACAAAAAAAAACATAAATATAATTAGATAAAGTTTTCGTCTCCCTCCGGTACATCACTGGTATGCTGAAAATATTGCGGTTTGCCCCAATCTTTTAGAGTGACCAAAAGCCTCTTCAATCGGCCACAGAGAGACACAGAAGTGGTGATTTAAAAAGCTTAGAGTTCCTTAATGGCGAGAGCATTTTTCCTTTTTGTTCCTTTCCATTCTCTGCCAGTCTTTCTCACCTTATTCGTCTAGGCCAGTGTTTCTCAACATTTTAGCATTCACGGTCTAATTTTCAATCATAGTTTTCATCGCGCCCGTCTTCCCACCTCATACAATAAAATGTATACAATAAAAGTGTATTTTGAGTATTTTGGTGCTAAACCTACACTACAACCTTAATTTTAAACTTTAAAAATTACCACGAATACAGAAATTTATTGACATTTTGCAACACCAATCCTCAGCATTGAAAAAACAAGAATCCTATGCCTTTTATATTTCTCTTGCGTCCTGCCATGTCGGACATTCTCACGGTTTTGCGAGAAGTTTGGATTTGTCTGGAATTTGTCTGGTCAGCTTAAAAGTTAGGTTAGGAGCGTGCGCAGATGTTAACAAATGTTTTTTCATAGGGAGAAGGAGAAAGTTCTTTGACGCCAATTTCAATTCCAGACAATCTCATTCGAATCGATCCTTCTATCGCTATTGAATCTATTCTGAATGTGTATATTATATGTATTTACGTGTAATTGCAATTCACCGTATTAAATATTCACGGCAGCAGATTTATACAGAATCATGGAGATAAATTTTTAAACTGGCGTAAGCGAGCATTAGACGATAGACAAACATCAACAAGTACACAGACGAGCGTGGTTCGGAAAATATTCTCAAGAATACTTAAATTTTGGGTTCACTAGTACTGAAGTAAATGAAGAAGAAAGGCCCCTGTGTATCATTTGCTCAAAAATGTTGGCGGCAGACAGCATGTAACCTAATAAACTTAAACGACATTTGGAAACGCTTCATAGTGAGTATGTAAACAAACCCAGAAAATTCTTCGAATTAAAATTAAAATCATTTGAAAAGCAAAAATCATTCTTTAAATAAATGCGAATGAAAAAGCTTTAGTTGCTTCTTACAAAATTTCATATAAAATAGCTTCCCCCATTAGTGTGCTCGTGCCCCTCTAAGAGGGCTCGCCCCATAGGTCACCCCACTGGTCTGAGCCCTTCTTGAAGACAGCTGTGGGTTGAACTGGATAAAATAACATATGTATTGGGGCCTTTTACACCTGGTGTACGATTTCTAACACCAAGAGGTTAAGTAACAACAACAGGAGAGTAAAATTTATTTGTTTAACTACTTAGATATACTGTAATTTCATTTAAACATCTTAAACAATTGAATCTTTTTTGGGCAAAAATGCTCAAATAACATTACTGAAAATTTACTATGAAAAAAATCTATTTCGTATATATTATATTAAGAAAAATCAGTTGCAGATAATTTATTTCTGGTTAGATGCACAAATGAATTGATTGAAAAAATATTTTAAGATGATAAAGTTTAAAATTCTCCACCAATCAGAAAGGGAGGAATTGCTTCTAAATTAAGGATTCAGAAAATTTAAAAATCACAAGAAGAGTTCATTTTGTCATTGAAAGAACTGATGACATTATAATTACTCCCCTCATCTTGAAACTTTTGAGACACTTGATTCTGAAGGTTGAACTCATTATGAAAATTGTATTTTTATGAAAGATGTAGCTTTGTGGCACATTACCAGCAAAATGTTTGATGAATTGGGCTTTCGTACCCCACCATAACTTAAAATAACTCAGTTATAAAACCAACAGTAAAGATTTGAAGGATCATTGAGATATTTCAAAATTTTATTAACTACTTGTTGATTACTAACGCTTCATTGTGTAGTCTACGAAGCATTAGTAGCCAACAAATTATGTTTCATTGAATTCATAGAGTATGATATAAAAATTCCAAAAGTTAAGTTAGACGTATTAAATATTAATATAATTAAATTAGAACCTATAATTTTGCTTTATCTTAATAAGATGAATAAGTTACATGGAAATCCCGTATATGTTACATTTTAATTATTAATAGGTTAGTTGATTTTTCCAATGGTATATAAAAGTTTCCACATTTATTACCATTTAAATGATGTCTTCATGCTCACAAGGGTATGAAGTAGTTACCATTATTTTACACTAAATTTTTTTTATTGCATCAATATTACATCGTTACGATCCTTGTTATATGCAATGTATCTTGTTTTTACTATCTTATAATGTAAATTTTTATAGCAATATTTATAGATATCATGATCTCAATTTATTTTTTACGATTTCTTATGTCTTTTTCTGAAATTCTTTTTCTGTGATTTCTTATGTCTTTGAAAATCACTAAATGTAAATTTAGTTGATTTTCAGTTTTGATGGTGGCTGATATGTATTCTTGATAATTCAGATGGTAAAGAAATTGTTTCTTTTGATATGTTTTTAGCGATTGTTACCAGCGGTTAAGAGGGAAACTAAATATTTAATTCAACAATTCAACAAAACAGAATGAAAATTTGAAAATTTTCCTTTACTAGAAAATGTATTTTTTTATAAATTAACCTTGATGCACGACATTTTGAGCCAAATTTTGATAGAAAAAAATTTGCAATTTCGTTGATATTTTTTATTATAATTTTGAAACTTTGTTCTCGTGTTAAAAGCGATACAAGTTGTCTAAAATAAGGAATATTTTCATGAGTTATGTTTACTAATAGAAAATTTAAAACTTCTATTGTCCTAATACACAGACGGTGAATGGGGCCCTCATTAGTGTAAGTCGTGTTTTCAACCCTCCTCTTTTTGATTCGATTTCATTGTTTTTCGTTTTTTTCCCTACTGTCATCACTTTAAAATTCCATTAATTTAGCTCAATAGCTTTAATTTGATATATAAATTAAGCCTTTATTCGTTAAATCAACGAAATTATTGCAATTTTAAAATTGCATAGCAGTTATTAATGGCGACTGCCTGTTAGGGCTAATTTTAACTTTCTTAAATCTTATTAATTTTAACTTTCTTAATTTTAACTTAACCTCTTTTCTTAAATTTCAACAATTAACTCTTATTTCCATTCATTCAACTTATATTTTTAAACGTATAAAATTAAAAATTATACCCTATTCCTCTCTCAAACCCCGAATTCCGCCCTTCACTTTTCTTACATTTTTACATAGTGTCAGCCTACCAGTCACTCACAAATTCTGGAATTTTTCTAATTATCCAAAGATTGTAAAACCACTTTTCTTTGAAACAATATCATTGATGCTTTGCTCCGCCGCAAACCGTAAGTCATTACCTTTTTCAATTATTTCTTAAAAAATTGTCAAAGTTGAAATTTCGAAATTTTTCAAAGGCAATAAATTTCTTTAGAATTTTTCTAATTTTTTCTATCAGTCTCAAATTTCTAAAACCACTTTTCTTTAAAAGTTATATATCTAATCTTTCCTCCGCCATACTTTTTTAGCCCCATAAAAATTTACTTTTCCAGCAATTAGCCTCCTAAATTGTACGTTTCATTAAAAAAAGCTACCTATCTTTATTTGTGAATTTTTTCTAATTTTTTTGGCAATATTTCTGCTAATAAAACCACTTTTTTCCTAAAATATAACTAAAAACCTTCTCTCCGCCGCAAATTTCATTAAAAAATTCCAATTCTTTCAGAAATTATAAGCAAAACAATTTTTATTAACTGTCATGGAGGACGCTTTAGCAATTTTCATATGTAAACATTAACTTTGTCGGTTTTTATTATATTATATTACCCCAATATTCTTATATAATATTTTTTCTAATAAACTTTAGATTCTTTTGTTCTACAACAAAAAGGTTTGAAATCATTATTACAAATATTTTTCCGTTACTGTTTTTTTTGAAAATACTTCACTCTCAATTTTTCTATGTGCAACCATTTTGCCATTATTCCTTGTAAACATACACTCGGGGTGAAGCTCTAAGTCCTGCTTTTGCCAACCTGTACTTTTTCGTTCTATGCTGATGTCAACCAATGTTTTTTTTTCCATTATTGTTTGGAAAATAATCAACTGAGTTTCAAACTCTATAGTTAAGCATTTTGTATTACAACCACTTATTATTAATTCATTTATTATAATTGTATCTTGCTGTTGCCAATATTGTTATTCTTCTCAAACAATTAATTTATACTTTATCTTAACAACTTAATAACCTCTCCACACAAATGTCGGCCCACCGTAGTATTTCTTCCATAAAAGGAAAATCCAAATCAGCATCAAATCTCTCAACACTGGATCTAGAGGGATTCAACTTGTCCACCAACCTGAATGATAGCTCCAGCTTAGAGGAATCCAGACTGATCCAACCATCAGCAAGGCAATGCAAGAATGCAATTTGCAACGAGACTAAAATCCCTAACCTTCTCGACAATCTCGAAAAGATCTTTACCTAAAAATCATGGAATAAATTCTGTCTTCCTGATACCAAAAGAAACAAAGCACAGGAGTTGATAAACCAACTAAGACTGCAACTGCTAACTCCAGCAACAAATGATAACCAGCCAACACCCTTAGAGGAGATAACGGAACTTAAACAAACATTAATCCCAAACTTGACGTTGCAAATTGAAAAATTAACCGGTAAAATAGCTGATCTGCAAGCTGTCAAACTAAAACAACCGCTGATGCAGCATCCTAAAACCTACAGCAAGGCACTGACATCCACATCTTCGTTAATAATTAAACAACCGGTCAGTGAAACAGTTGACATTCTTAAAAACATCAAAACGACAATAAGACCAGCTGGCATCTACAAACGAAACTCTTATCTGGAAATTAAATGTAAAACGACGAATGAATCTCAGATTCTGAAAGATACTCTCAAATCAAACAACATATCCGTGGAAGATAAGAGACCATCGTCTCTTAAAATTATAATATTCAACCTTCCCAATGAGTGCATGGACAATCAGGTCGTAACTGCCATCAAAGAAGACATATCTCTTCCTAAAGACTTTAAAATCCCAGTCTTATACAAAAGACAAACTCTAGGCCCCAATCCAAAATGGAATTACATTATTGAATGTCCAAGACCATTGGCCAGACAATTGATAAAACAAAAGTTTCTTTTCCTGGGTTTCTCTCGGCACAAGTTAGACAAATTCGCTCCAGTGCGCAGGTGTCAACAATGCCAAGACTACAGACACTGCACAGCTGACTGTAAGTGCAAAAGCTTCTATTGTGTCCGCTGTGGAGGGTCACATCAGACTAGGGATTGTGAATCTTCGTGCGTGTGTTGCATCAACTGCTATGAAAACAACAAGAATGGAGCAAACTTTTCCACTAAACACACTGCATATAGCTCTAATTGCCCCTCCTACCATTACCACCTAAATGAACGCCTCTCTTATTGACGCATCTCACCAAAACATCTAAATCCGACAGCAAATACTAAACCAACAAATTTATTATGTATCCAACAAATCAGCAACCGACCAGTTCTCAAACAAATCTCACCAGTAGCAGAAATCCCAATGCAAAAAAATGCCCCTCCCATCAAGCAACATCCCACAGACAGAAATTTAACTATGCTCACGTGTAGCAACATCAAGTGCATGCAAGCCAATCTGCAGCGAAGCCGTTCAGCGATAACTCAATTCACTTATTTCATGGCAACCAACAACATAAACATTGGATTAATTCAAGAACCCTACCTGCTGAAAGGTGACATTAGAGGATTACACCTAAAATGGAAAGTCCTATACGCCAATGGTCCCAAGAACCCACGTGCAGCCATTGTCATAAATGCACCATTCAACGCAACAATTATCCTCTCCGAACGGGACCTAATAGCCATCCAAATAGATTTACAACCCAATCCCATAACTATGATCAACCTCTATGCGTCACCCTGTGAACTTCTTGATACCAGCCTTCAACTGCTGCAGAACCTTCTTATTAACTATGCAAGCTTTCCAGTGATAATAGGGGGAGACTTCAATGCCCATAATATTCTGTGGGGTTAGCCCTCAAATGACCACAGAGGCCTTCTTCTTGAAGGCTTCCTGCCACAACACCAACTCAACATCATAAACGATCAAGACAGCCCACCAACTTTTCAGGGCCCAATGGGAGTTGGATGGCCTGATTTAACGATCACTAATGACTACGCCACACAACTTATACAACAGTGGTCAGTATCGGATGATGTCTCCTGCTCAGATCATAAATATATCATCTTTAACATCTCTTCAACGGCGGCCATCACTTTCAACAGACGGTATAAGACACTCAAGAGACAGCGCAAATTCGTCCAAACAATCAAGCCAAGGCTGCAACATCTGAGAATAGAACTTAAAAGCACTAACACCACCCAAATGCTAGAACAGACAACTCTCCGATTCATAGATGTTGTCAAATCTATTGCTGAAGAAGTTTTCGACATCAGAAACCCACATAAAAAATTCAATCTTGCATGGTGGACTCCAGGTTTGCGAACCCAAAAACAAAAAACTAGGGCATTGCGAAGACTTATGAAAAGTGCTCCCACCTCGGCGATAAGGGTCCAAATGCACCAGATGTACAAGCAGCACCTGGCCAGTTATAAAAAGTCAATTCTAGAGGCAAAGCTTAAGAGCTGGTCTCGTTTCTGCACCTTGAGCAACAGTGAGCATGGAATTATACAGAGGATTGCAACTGGTAAGGTTTACCAACCAATGCAATTTCAGGCTTTATCAACTTCCACCAACACCAAGCAAACCACAGAAAGTATACTTAAAGATCTGATGACAGCCACATTCCCCGCTGATGATATCACCACCGGTAATCCATATCATAACAACATACGAAATCAATCTTCAAACCCACGGCCACCTCGGATCCACCGTTTGCTTATAATGAGCTAAAGCACATAGTAAAGCATCTGGCGAATTCGAAAGCACCAGGTATGGATGGGATAGATAACGTAATTGTAAAGCTGATTTTTCGAGCTGACTCGGCTTTCCTTCTACAATATTATAACCGCTGTCTCTACCTTAACACATTTCCTCAGCCATTTAAACAGGGCCAAGTTATTTATTTTCTTAAAAAGAACAAGAACCCTAGTCTCCCAACGTCTTATCGGCCAATCTGCTTACTGCCAGCCCTGGGGAAGGTTTTAGAAAGGTTGGTCATAGGAAGGCTTAAGCATCATCTATATAAAACGGACTTCCTCAGCCGGAATCAGTTTGGTTTTAAAAGTAACAGCTCAACTGAACACGCTTTTCAAAGTCACCGCAACATCATTGAAGAAGCACATCTGAGAGATCAATATGTCGCATTGATCGCGCTTGACATCCAGCAAGCTTTCGATTCACTCTGGTGGCCAGGGCTACGCAAGGCACTTCAACAAACAGGGTGCCCAAAAAACATCACTTCTGTCATCTTTAGCTTTCTCGAAAATCGTACGCTAACCACTATCTATGACGGAGGACGAGTCACCCTTCCCCACACTAGAGGATGCCCACAGGGTTCTGTAGGCGGGCCAATTCTTTGGAATGTTTATTTCAATGGGATTCTGACGTCAGCATGGCCAGACCATACCAAAGTTATAGCTTTTGCTGATGACACGCTCCTCATTGTTGAGGGCAAAACAAGGGCAGCACTCCAGGCAAACAGTAACGCATCTCTCCAGCTATTTTCCATGAATTGCACAAATCTGAAACTCAAAATTTCACATCCGAAGTCGCAAATTCTAATCCTTCATAGGAAAACAAAGTTTCTGAAATCCAACCCAAGAATAACTCTGGATGGCACTAGTCTAAGACACACCAAGGCACTAACGTACCTTGGTGTCATAATTGATAAGAAAATGTCCTTTCTACAGCACATCAGAACACTGAAGAAGAAAATGGTCCCGATCGTTCAACGATTCCGATCCATGATAACAAGAGACTGGGGTGTTAAAGGCAAAATTACCAAGGCCATTTATCTCTCTGTCATCGAGAAAAT
This sequence comes from Latrodectus elegans, assembly GCA_030067965.1. NCBI lineage: Eukaryota > Metazoa > Arthropoda > Arachnida > Araneae > Theridiidae > Latrodectus > Latrodectus elegans. The sequence continues at coordinate 110,731,683 of CM057819.1, forward strand.
GGCAACATATGGCTCCTCCCTGTGGACTCTTCCCATGACAGTCAGAAAACAGCGACAATTAAACAGCTTGCAACGTTATTTCACCCTGCTTATCACCAGAAGCTATAAGACCACGTCCACCACTGCGCTCAACATCTTGGCAGGATTACCACCTCTCCATCTCACCTGCACTCAGATAGCCCTCAAAACGAAAGTTCTGCAGCTAGGAGAAACAATCACAACTGAAGGGCACACTTTCGTTGCGTCTGACTTTGAACGACCTGTGCACAAAGACTGTGAACATCCATCGAAAAGACTGAAGGGTATTCTCATCTACAACTTACCTTCTCAGCAGTTCTCCAAAATCGGAGGCGAATTAGTGGCAAAACCTACACCTTATAACATCTATACAGATGGCTCACGAATTGAAAGGAAAACAGGATCAGCATTTGTAGTCTACCATGACAACCACATGATCTACGAGGCGAAATTCAAATTAAGGGACTGGAACTCTGTTTTCCAAGCCGAAGCTATTGCCATTGCCCAAGCCATCACCACCATAGACCATCAGAATTTCACCCCGGCAACCATCTGGTCAGACAGCGCATCAGTCTTGTATGCACTTCTTGATCCACTACATAAGTCCCCGATCATCCACTCAATTCAAAACAAATTAGCAAATTCACCATCACAAATTAAATTGAGCTGGATAAAAGCCCATCAAGGTGACATTGGTAATGAAAGTGCGGACAAGGCAGCTAAGGAAGCCACGATAATTGATGATACCGAGGCGCTGATTATCCCTTTCCCGAGATCGTCACTCACTGGGCAACTGAAGGAATTCACCATCAGCAACTGGCAGCAACTTTGGGATGATGCTACAACTGGTCGTGTTACCAAAACCTTTCTCCCAAGAGTCACCAATCAACATACACATTGTAATCCTTACCTTAATCAACTCCTCACATTTCACGGCCCATACCCGCAGTACTTCTACAAAATCCAGAGAGCAACTTCCTCCTATTGCATTTGTGGAGCCCAAGGTGACCCACTTCACTATATTTTAGAGTGCTCGGAAACAGCCCCCTATCACCTAAAGACGCATGCACAACAAAACAACACCGATTTTCTCAAGTTTTGCCTCGGGGATCGCCATCGCAGACAACTTCTCACCAAGCTTATGCTCTATATGACTGGAAGAGGACTGAAGCTCTGCCGTGACCTGAGACTAACTCCCTCTACTAATGTTAATGATGTGGGTAACCAAACCGAGGACTCGGACAATGAATAGCAGGTAGCAACATCTGTCCTATTCATGAAACATCAAAAATAACAACTTACAGGGACAGCCCAAAAGAACTCGCCTCTGTCTGCCTCCAATGTGTTTCCCTCTTTTTTTTTCTTTTATTATTTATATATATATATTTATTTTATTATTTTTATATTTATTTTTATTTATTTTATTTTATTTTTTTATTTTATTATTTTTTTTATTAAATATTGCAGAGATGCAGGTGCTCCCAAGCACCTCTTAGAGGTCTAGGGGGCTCTAGGTGTGGGGAAGACTTTACCCGTTAACCACATGGTACAGTCCGGGGTCTCCCCACACAGTCAATCAATCAATCAATGTCCTAATACACATGTATATAAACACACATACACCACTCATACATATTGATACCATACTCTCGACAAAAATACACTATTTTATGCATAGCTTTTACTACGTGAGTAAGAATACTTCTCGTGTATGAAATCTTATGAGCTTTCGAGGATAAAAAGTATCCTTCTTAGATTATTCAAAAAACATTTTTTTAACGTCAAACCATAATTTCTTACTAATTCATGTCTAAAAAATTAACACAAGAATTTTTCAGTTCAAACAATCAGAATAAAAAGAAAAAATAGTAAAATTGTAATTTTTTATTAGATATTAACAATTTTGTCTTGATGAAAATTTTTTTTATCAATGCTAAATGAAAATTTATACCAATGTAGTTTAGAAGCATTTAAAATTCATCACATTTGGAAAAGTATAAATATAAGGCAATGTTTAGCAGTGAAAATATGGATTTATTGAAAAATATTAGTGAATTTATCTTTAATAAATTTTTATTACTGCAAAGTGAGAAATTATTAGACACAATGTATTTTTAATTCTTTTTGTTTTGTATAACACTCTAATTTACCAGTCTTACTTTGAAATTTCGTTATTCTAAATACAAATATTATACTAATACAAAATACAAACTTTATTAAAATTATCATTCCTTTAATTTAATGCCTTTAAATAATTTTAATGTCTATTACCTACTGTTGTAAACTAATACAACACTAATTCTTTATTTTTAAAAAATAATATTAATTAAAGTTGAAAATCAATTTATAAGGAAGTGTTTAAAATAAATAATGGTAGTCTGATTTTATCATTAAATATTCAAATTTATTACTCATTAAAGAGGAATATTTTTTAAGATAAAGTAAATTAACAAAATATTTTCTGCCTGCAAAAATATATTTCGAAATGGAAATATTATAGCACAATTGATAAAAAAATTGAAAAAAAAATTTCGTATGACAAGTAAATAAAATAAAATGATGTAACAAAATGATTAGATATGACAGATAAAATGCATATTTAGTAATAAAAATAAAATAAATAAAAGCAAATATTGTCAATATTTTTCTAAAATTTCACTATGAATTAATAAAAATCACAATGTATCTTGATTTCTCTAACTTTATAAAAGGAAAGAAAATTATGAAAAAGATAATATTCTTCAATGAATATGAGGTCAAAGCATTAGTTATATATAATAGAAAACATAATGTATCTTTCTTCAAATCATTATTACTTGTTTACGAAAATTTGTTCAAAGTAATGCAATAATCAACAATTTCAAGTTTTAAAAAATGTTGAATTTATCCAAAGAAACTTGATCTTTTTTATGATTAAATGCATTAAATTGCGTAAAAATGTAATAAAGTACAATGTGTGAGAATATAACAAATGGTAATAAATATAATACTACTTAAGACTCACGTTGAAAAATTCAAGTAAAAATTATCCAATTCTGTAACAGATAAATATTACAGTTATGGAAACGATTAAAATAAATTTAGTGATAAAACTTATTTCATTTAATTATAAATTAAAATTTATGATAATTAAACTATTGGAAAAAGATTAGAAATATATTTTACGCATCATTTTCTTAAGAAATTTTTAATTTTCAACATCTTTATTAATTAAAGATTACGTCAGTGAAATTTATGTTTTTCTGTTAATTCAATTTAATATACTCCTTTAAAAGAAAATAATTAGCAGCAAAAGAAACAGTCAATTTGATAAAGAACAATCATAATTTAGTGTTAACTATTTTTCAGTTGCTTTACGAAAGAACATCTATGAATAGATAATTAAATGAAGGTAGCGTTGCTTAATTTACAAAGTTTTCTCTTTCTAGGTCGTTATAATCTGTTTACTCTTTCGAAAAATTATTCGTAAAACAAAAGAAAGCATCGTTATTTCATTCAAATGAACAGAAGTTTACGTATTTTTGTCTGAAATTATTTCCTCATTTTCTATTATTTGAATAGGAATAGGTGAAAAAAATGGATCTAAAGTAAACACAATGCATTAATTCTGACAATGGTAAAATGAAAATGGCGAAATTTGATTATTTTGCCTCGGTCTTAGTTTCATTAGAAAGAAATGAGTCAGTTTTGGAAAGTATAATGAAGCACATATTTTATATACCAGAATACTGGTGTTTTTAATTTTCTTTCAACTGCCGAAGTGTTTATATACATATATAATTGTATGTATATATTATATATATATATATATATATATATATATATATATATATATATATATATATATATATATATATATATATATATATATATATATAATAATTTACATTTACATACTAACAATGTATTTAAATATATGAAACACACATGTTTATGTTGAATAATAAAATCGCTAAGTTAGTATTGTTTAATTATATCAGTATTGTGAATTATTAAAAGCAGTGTTAAGTTATTAAAAGTGTTTAATTAATAATAAAGAGTATTAAGTATAAGACTTTTTAAGATGTTTTTTGAAGCATAAAAATGAAAAACTTGTTATGATTAGATGATAGTTGAGATTTTAAATTTTTGTGCCGAGCTTCTTTCTTTGCAATATTTTTTGACAGAAATAAATCACATTAGAGAAATATGTTGCTTCTTATTGAAAAGAACAGTAATTATAATTATTTAATTACATTAATATTAATTATTTCACATTTTACTGAAAATTTACAAGGCTGTAAAAATATACCTGCTCACAGAAAATTGTAAATATATAAAAAAAGTAAAAATAATTACGAATATTACTGAACTGTCATATTATAATGAACTAAATATACAAAATAAATCTGTAATTTGTATAAAAAGTATTTATTTGTTGATATTTTACAAATAGGCCATTTTTAACATCCAAATATTTGGTTGTTAATATGTTAAGAATGCATGTCAAAGTACGTTTGTTATCAATATATTAATAATAATAGCATTTTTTGATAAATGTGTATGTTATAAATGTAAATATTTAAAAGAATGCGAAGTAGCAAAATTTGGAGATGATTGTCAATACAAGCTCGTTGATTTTATCCATTTTCGTGTAAAACCTAATAACGAAATTCAAAAATTAAAGATCTATTTGACTTCACTTTTAATCTCTAATAAGGAAAATACCACTTACTACAACATGCGATGTTCTCAATACTTAACTATAAGGAATAAGTCATTATTTATGAAAATTTCAAATAAAAAAGGCTTTATCTTAATATGTTAATCTTACATTAATTCATTTAACAAATGTATTTCCTACTAGTCATGCGTATATTATTAAATGATTTGTAGGTAATAATTTTGTGTCTAACAGATTTCTTTATATTTCAGTTGAGACATCAATTGAAGAAAATGTTCATAAAATAAAAAAACTTTTTATGTATATTTTTAAGAAATCAGTTTCTTATAGATGCTAAAAGCACTAATAAATAAAAAATAATTTTACAAAATTCTTAATCCAATATTTTTTCCCCGATATAAATATAAAATAAAATATTAAATTGATAGTGTTTGTCGATTCTTCGGAACAATTTACTTATCAATAAAGTTTTCCTTAAATTCTAGAAATTTAAAGAATTTGACTCTAAAAAATTACTTCCATTTTAATCACCATGTACAAGGAACTTTGTTATTTTTAATCTCTTATTATAAATTTTGTCAATTAGTTTTCATATTTCAGCTTATTTAGTCCAATATGACTTCCACAATACTTTCGTTATATTTTAAGTATTTAACTTGTGAATATTACTTATAATGATCAGGCATATATAGTTACCATAGGATTATATCAATAATTTTTCAGGAAATCATTTCAAAATATCTTCTCTGTCTCACTCAAAAGGACCTTTTTTCTTTCGCTCAGAATTAAACGAGGTTATATTAAAGCAATATCAAGGTCTTTTCTTTTATTCAATGCGACAAAAATGTTTCAACTTATAGATTTTCACTAAATTTATTTAGTTCTGAGTTCAAAACAAAGTTCAATGTCTGAGTAAGTTGCCAAATCCTAACACAAGCTAGTTATAATGAAGTCAAAACAAAAGAAATTTAAGCAATTGTGGCATTTCTAATTATTTATTCTATCAATTTGAAAATTTTGTTTCTATCTTATATATAGAATTTATAATAAAATTTAAAAAAATTGTCGTTATAAAATTTGTTTTCATGGTTTTCAAAAATGCTTCTGTCTGCTACAGAGGGATTATGTGCTTTGTACTCATACTATTTTAGTTGTAAGCTTAATAAGTTACATTCTTCACAATTATTCTGAACTTAAGAAATAATTTTAACTATAAACTTGTGTGTATTTTTATCCTCTAACAACGATATCAAAGAAAATTAACAAAAACATCCAATAAAATATTTAATTTCTTTTCTTTTTTTCTTTATAATGTACAATTTAATGCAATATCAATCCAATTCAACAGATAAACAGAAAAAAAGACTGTTATTTATTCAAGCCAAGTTTTTAAACATTTACTGATATAGAGTAATTTTTATTAATTATTAATTTTTTTTCAAAAACATGGTTTGTATATTGATAACAACCCTTTTCAATAAAAAAAATAAACAAAAAACAATTACATTTTTTAGTTTGTATATGGAAAATATTACCTAGGCGCATCTGTAAAATCATGTTTAAAATTATGCCAAGGAAAATTCTTTATAAGATAAACAGTACGGAAGTTATTATTGTCTATTCTACCATGTGCTTAAAATATGATAGAAAACCTACAAACTTCTAATACATATAGAAGCTTAAAAATTCTTTTAAATTTTGTCGTTGAATTATAAATATTCTACGACTCGAAATTCGTGAAAAATCTTGAAAATAATCCCTGAAGCTATTTTAGAAACTGTGCAAACTAATTTAGTTGCATTTCAAGCATTATTATATAATAACATTTTTGCTATAACATTTCATATTTTTGTTTTTTAATTATTATTAATAACTCTTAACTGAGAAGGAACTTTTAATAATATTTGCACATAAAACTGGTTTTAAAACGTATGCATCGGACATTTTTGATTTTGCGACAAAATGCATTATTTCTATGAGTTTTCTATTGAGCATTGTTTTTAATTTATTTAATTTCGTAGTTTGGGAAATGATTTTCAACATTCCTATTTAAATTGATTTCCTATATGTAACTATATTTTTTCACAAAAATAAACTCAAAATCATTTTTAAACTTATAAACAAGTAAAGAATATGATAAAATAAAATGGGGCCATAAAAGAAAAATATAATGTTTAGCCTTTTAAAAGAGATAAAATCGTGAGGTATATATTAGAAAATTTAAAAAAATGTCACTATTTAAATTCAATAGTAATGTTCAATTCTTTAAATTATGCCACTTAAATTTTTTCCGAATACATTACGGTGAATTTATTTAAAGATAAAACAGCTTGTAACACATTTACACACATTATTTTTAAGCATAGCAGAAATGATAGCAAATAAAAATAAACGTTTTACATACTAGGAAATCGTTAATAATTTTCGATAAAGTATAAATCTTCTGTTTTCGAAAACTGAGCAAAGATTATTACCCCATAATAAATTAATTAGAGGAAGAGTGTTTTAAAAAATTGTAGTATTTTCTTAAATTACTATAGTATTATTTATCCTTGGTTTAAAACAAGATACATTGAAATGATCAAAAATTCATAAACTCATTAAAATATAGATTTAAATAAAAATCAAACTGGGTACAATTAAAAATATTAAAAGTTAACTTACTATCATTCTATAATAATAATAATAAATAATGAAGAATATTTTTACTATATATTTTACTTTTATATATTATAAAAATACGTAGAAAAATGTAACCGCTATAATGCTCTAAAATAGGAAAAAGTAGTGAGAAATTATATATATATATATATATATATATATATATATATATATATATATATATATATATATATATATATATAAAGAATTAAGAAAATGGCGTAAAATAAGGATAATTTTGAAATGAATGTTTTTGACAACAAGACATATTTTATTACATCGGTTTTATATTGTGTAATATATATATATATATATATATATATATATACATACATACTGTTTTGTAAGGAAGCAGAATGTTGTAAAAAGTAGTCGTATTATGTAAAAAGTACAATAAAAAGTTGAAGCATAAAATTAATGGATTAAAAAATTTAAAAACAATAATTCAATATTTTAATAAAAAAGTAAATCCCCGAAGAAGTTGTGCATTTACAAATGGAAACTACAAGATTTTTCAGACAGTGATTAATTACTGATATTAAAATTTTATTCAATTACTAATTAATATACTATGTAATAGAGCTATTCAAATAATAAGAGTATGTATTCTGATAAAAGTTAAATTTTTTATTTTTTACGGATGGAATTATATTTGTTTATTTTTACTGTGTAGACGATCGTACAATTATTGCAGAATATCTTATAACATACTATGTAAAATAATGGTTGGTTTTTGTCGTGTCCATGGGGAGAACTTTAGATAATCATGAGTGTGCAGAGCTCAGCTAATTATCTCCTTGACGTTTTTGGAGTATAGACTCTTTTCGTTATGGAGAGTAGGTGAGTTCCCTGATCTGAGCCACAGATCAGGGCAGTCAAATGTCACATTTTTATGTGTTTGGGGGGGGGGGGGGTAGTGGAATATAATCGCAATGATGCCAACAGAGCCTACCGTCTCTGTTGCCATCGCTTTGGATTTTCCTATATCGATAGTGACTGGTTCTAAGGCGAGTGATAGTTTTAGTGAGGTCTCTATTTGCGTTTACTTCAGAAATCTGTGAGTCATTTTAATGGTGTTTTCTCTTAGATGGCATCTTGCAATAGCATTCACATCTCCGAAAGAGACTTTAAAGGTATATTCGTTATCGAGTTTTTTCCCTTCCTTAGCAAGTTGATCCGCTTCTTCAATCCAGAGATGCCAACGATGTAAATAATGGTTTAATAGCCTTTAAAAATTGAAAATTGCATGTACTTTGAGTTTGTTTAAAGTAAAATTATTTATCTTATTTTAAGACAATATATAACCATAAATTTTAAAATATAATACGATCTGCAATTTTTGTGTTCTTAGTGTTTTCATTGTTAAGCATATACTTCTGTTTAAAAATATTAAATTCCTGCGTTCATTTTTATGAATAAATTTTCTGTTAGTTGATATTTTTTCACATAAAAATTGATAGCATGCTACGAGGAGAGTTGAAAATCAACAACTTTACTATGTTAATTCATTTTCTTTTATTTTAGGTGTGCTCAAAATTTAACATAAAAGATGATTTAAATTATTTTTTGACTTTGGAATTGTTATAAGTTTAATTATTGACGAAACACATTAGTGATTAACATTCTATTTCCTTATTTAGCATGACCCGTTAGAACCCTATTAAAACGTAACAAATATTTTTATGCCTTAAAATACATAAAATCAAGTTGAGTTTTTAAAGTTTGCTCCCAATCAATGAAATCATTGAAAAAATTTTTAAATTATATAATTAACATTTTAGTTTCACGCTGAGTGAATTTCGTGTGTTAAGTAATCTTGGTAAAAATATTTATAGCTAAACACCAAGAAAAATTAAAGTTTATAATTGAAGAAAATAACATCATGATTTGAAATTCATTTAAAATTATATAATTTGAAAATTAAATAAACGTGCTTGAATATTTTGTTGAAAATTTGTGACGGTTACATTATTTTGTGGAGTTAAGAAATAGTTACATTCAACTTTTTCAATTTTTGTCAATATTGTGAATTAAGTCAGCAGTAATGAAAGTTAAAGGAAAATAATTATTTCTTTGCTAAACGTTATAAACATAATCGAAGAATGAACAAGTTTCAGAAAAGAGAAACTTTATCTGATCATCAGTCGTTGTGAAACCACCCACACTGCAGTTCATATAAAGTATCGAAACAACTTTTGATTTAAGTACGAAACGGAACACCTGAAAGGGTGATTTCGACACAGCTTGTCAGAAAAGCTTTTACAGGAAGCGATAATGATAAAATTTCGAGAGGAATTACAGAAAATATGGAATCGAAGAATGAAAATCTGTCTTTCTAAAACTTTCTTTCAGACACACGTCTATTTAAATAGTCTCTCGTATTGAAAGTGACATGACTTCCATTAAAATGATTTAAATATTATTACCTGATGCTGCATGCATTAATTCAGGTTGTCTTTAGAATAGGACACTACTTTCATATTTTTAAATAAATGAAGAGATTCATAGGAATTACTCAGAAAACGTCGTTGCATTTAGACATTTTTGATGACTGAATTATGAACAGTAATATATTATATTTAAAGCATTTACATACAAAGTTGTACCTTTCTTGCCATTTTCTACTATTTCTTTGAATTCATGCTTATTGATTTGAATAGCTTAATTTCTTAAAAATCATATTCTGATTTATTCTTAGAAGTTATTTCCTTAAAAGAAACTTAAGTTAATAGAGTTTAAGTCATAAAACATATTTTATTAAAACTCATTTAAAGTAAAATCTTTGTCAAAGTGCGAAATCTTTAATTAGTTTTTTAAAACTTATTTCATTCATTTAAATTTGTAAATTAGGTTTTTTCTAATTTGAAAGGAAATTTTTTAATCTCTATAAAATAAAATAAACTTTTTACGTATTTAAAAGAATAACTTTTTTTTGGAATTCAGTTTTCAAAAACATATTTTAAAATGATTTTCATTGTCAATCATTTACACGAAAGTTTGAAAGATTAGTCAAAAAAATAAAAGTTTCAAGGAATTCTCAGTTTTATGAAAGCCTAAAAGACAAACGCTGATGAGTTTCGATCGCTTTGGCCACCTGCATCGCCGGTGGCACCGATTCTTACGACTGCTAAATCGGAAGTAAAATTCGATGACCGCATTCGGCTACTAACTCACTGTGAGTCATTTTGAGGAATGACACCTGGTGTAAATTGAAATGATTTCACATTCATCCATCAAAGTTTACAGTAAAAACGAGAACCGTTGATAGTGTTGGTGCACCAACAAACTTCCCTGTACCTAATCCTGAATCGAGCTTAATCTATTAGTAGAAGCAATCGGGAGGAAGCCTTCACATAAATTAGAAGCAAAGATTTATCAGAATATCTTTTAATGCTTGACCTGCCATGTCAAGAAATATCATTTCACTTGGAAGACATTGCAACCACTACCCATTTAACTTACATCAGCCACCTTTAGTGAACACAAAGGATCTTCCAACGAGATTGAAACTCACTACCTTTCGATAACTAGAACGATGCCACGCAACTTGTACAGTGGTGTGCCTGAATGCGAATAGGAAGGTCCTGGGTTCGAATTACAGTTCGGGCATGGATGCACTTTCTCTTTTTATCTATCCTGTCTTTGTCCTTTCCTTACATGAATGGGTTGTGAGTGGCTGCCTACCCTATAAACGAGTACCTATGGCATGTGTGTACTGAGGAAGTCAGACTCCCCACCTAAATATGGTTAAGCTCGAAAAGTGGAGTAGCGCACCCCATAATGCCAGCCTAGCTGGCACACGACAACAACTAGAACGATGCCTTAATTATCCAGGTCCCCACAGTTAATGATGTAAGATGAAATCAGGAAAGTTGCGCATATCTATTTGAGGAAATTACTTTTGGTGATGTAAATTGTAGAAAGTGGAGAAAACGCTATTAAGCAAATAACAAAAGGTGATTTAATGATATATCTTATACTGCGACAAAAGAGAATTTTTTCATTATTAAATATACGATACACTCGGAGCTGAGACATGTCAAATAGTAAGAATTATCATTACAGTATATTTTAGCACATATCGTGAATAACAGATTTTCATCATATAAACATGATAAAGGAAGTTAAAGATACATTTGAATGAAGTATCACATCCTACATTTTATGGAGGTGTTCTTGAAGAGCTCATTATGCACATTTTGGAACTCATTGGTTTTAAAAAGTGAACAGATTCATTCTTGAAAACAAATAAATATTTCTTGAAGAGCCATATCTAATAGAAAATTTGTTATTGTGAATCAGAGGGGTCCCCAGAGAATTTTTTTCCCTTAACCCAATTATACTAAATTGGGCCTCGGAATTGTGTTTCGCCATACAAGGTCCCAGTTTCATTTGCAATTATTCTGTTGTTATGTTCTTATTACTTATGACACTTGGACAAGCCAAGCTGTCTAGCTGAAGGCTATGTGAAATTAAGTCAGAATGGTGCTCCTTTCGTTTTTAATCTAAGCACTACTAAGGTGAAGGTACGATTTTGTTTTAAGATTTCTCCGATAGATGGCACCACCAAAGGATCCACTTCCTTAATTTTGACCTTGATCTGGATTTTCTTCAAACCATCACGCATATGGTAACTGCTCAACAACCAACAAGTACATATATCGTATGTATTCGGTGGTCTTTGGCGGCATTGGGAATCGATCCCAACCCTTCCAAATGGAAGGCCGATGCCCTATTAACTAGGGTGTAAGTGCTCCAAATTGAATTATTATTGTTCAACGACATAAGACTATAGATTTTGTAGCACATATCAGTTTTTGTCATTCGGGGATGGACGCGTGTAGCATCAGTATATGGCAGGAGATACTTACCAGGCTTACTCTCTTGCTATATGTTAATACTTCCCATGGTCTATGAAAAATTACTTCCAGAGAAACAATGTGCAGCTGATGTGAAAATGCCTTCAAGAAAATTTTGAATGTTGGACGTCATCTACATAATTTCAAGAATAATTACATCGTGCTTCAAAAACGGTAGAAAAATTAAGCGTATACAAAAATTTTATTTAGAAATCTTTATGTGTGCAAAAATTTTATCAATATCCAAGAGAAAATAAATATCTTCCATTCATAGAAATGATACTATTTCAACTTTAATATTGTTTTCCTCAGCGCATCAAGTTAGCATCAATTAAATGCTTATATATGTGCATTTTGTAGCATGCTTGTTGTATATTTATACCATCAGAAATTAGTTTTCCAGCTCAGTAAATCTAGGTTTAAAACTCATGATAAAGCCACAAATGTTAATCTATACAATGCATTTTCTTACCTAATTAAAAAAAATTGTTTTGCTGATTCTTTCTTACATTTCCAAATCAGATCATTATTAATATCAATGTTAATAATGATCTGGGTTGGTTGTTAATGATCATAGTTACAAAGAAGCGTTTTTTAATAAATGTAAATTTGTTGAAACTTATAATTAACTTTAAAGACAAACACTGATAAAGTTATAATTATCCGCAATAATCAATTAAATATGCCTTAACGAATCACTTCGCAAAAAGAATTTTATAATATTGGGTGAGAATTATTTATTGTTAGATTAATAAAAATGAAATGATACCAACACTGATAAAGTTATAATTATCCGCAATAATCAATCAAATATGCTTTTACGAATCACTTCGTGAAAAGAATTTTATAATATTGGGTGAGAATTATTTATTGTTAGATTAACAAAAATGAAATGATACCAACATTTTATCTTCTGAATGTTACATTCCAACATTCCATTTTATCTCTTTTATCAATATTTCATTCAATATTTCTCTAATTATGACATATCATTAAGCGCCTGCAAAGACTTTCAAGACTGCTATTCTTAAGACAAATAAAAATGAACAAACATATTGTAATATTGATACAGATGGGAAAAGAATTAGGCAAAGTAATTAAATGCTACAATCCATTTCCCTGGCATAATGAACATTTCATAAAATTCTAATTCAGACAATGTTAAGCAAACTCCAGTGAAAATTAATAGATTTTCCCCAAGCGTTCATTACTTAAAATTAATTAGAATCAACCATTTAACTCAATATTTTCCACCGGGTTAAAATTTTAATGCAGCGATATAAAATTTCAAAACTGAGATTTATAACCGGAAAAGCGCTTCTCCGAAAAGCCACCTCCCCCTTAGAATAAAGAGCTGATCATCTGAATAAGCGAAAATTGGAGAGAGATTCTTTTCCGGTCATAATATTGATTTCTGAGTATAACCTCATTAGGCTTTTCGCAGAATCACGGAATCTCTTTTTTAAAATTTATTTCCAGGGAAGTGGAAACATATTCACGAGTTAAGGCGTAACAAGCTGTTCGGTGTTTCCCCTCACTCATTGGAAATTCCAGATTGCGAGGAATTCGGATATAAATATCCGAGAAGGGTTTTCTTGAGATATTTGCATAGAATTTGCAACCTCAGAGAAAATTTCCACTCGTGTGTTCATGCTATTATCTTGAAGTTTCTGAATCTTATTATCTCGTTTAAAATTTTATTCTTACCAGTTTGTTTCTTTTTTTTAAAATGAGAACAAATGTTTTGAAAAAATAGATTCAGAAAAACATATATGGGAAAATTTTGTTTTAAATTTCTATGTGAAATGTTTGTTAAGATAAAAATGTTTTAAAAGTGTATGTTTTTACTATGAATAAGAAAACAAACGTTGTTTTTATTTTAATAAGTGAGTATTTTAAAAAGGGAAACAAAGATAGCACTTTCTCAAACGTCTCTATTCATCTTTCAACAGTGATATTTCAAAATGATATATGCATAAGTAAATACAGATTATTTTTATAAGTAAAGAACGTAAGAAATATTACAAAAATTCTGTAAACAATATAAAATTTTGTAAAATTCTGCATTTTTCTCATTGCATTATATTCATAGTTTTAAAGTTTATATAGGTTTTTCAAAAGTTTGTTTTTTGAATTTCATTTAAAGACAATTACTTTTGTGAATACTAAAACAAATTACAAAATAGTCGTAATTATAAATAAGTTATAATCATTATAATAACTAATTTTAAATAAATTATGAATTATATTTTCTGTGTCATTTAAATTATTACATTTAATATATGCTATGTATCAACAACACTGTCTGGTGATCAGTATGTCTGAATGCAGATCAATAGGTCTTGAGTTTGAGCTTGGATTTTTTTTATCTCTCTTATCTTTCTCCTTTCCTGTATGAATGGTTGCCTACCCTATAAAAGGGTACCTATGTCGTACACACACACATAGATTTACTGAGGAAGTCGGACTCAACACGAAATTACTGTTCTGCTGGAAAACTGGAGCCGCTCACTGTATATTGCCAGCCTAGCAGGCACAAGACAATAACAAAAACATGTTATTAATATTTTTTCAATTGCTTATATGTTTTTATTTAAATCTGCGGACCACACATGCAGAATGAATCTTTTATCAGTAACATTTAAAGCTTTCAATTATAATCCTTCGGGAACAATGAAAAAGGCTTAAGTCCAGATTGATATGGACTGATGGTGAAGAGGGAGATTTCAAAATCCTAAGAGTAATTAACTGAAAATCAATTGCAAAAAATAGATCAGAATGGAAGAAAGTTCTTAGGAAAGGTTTGGCTCATCAGGGACTGTTGTGTCGATAGAAGAAAAAAAATATACATGTTTAATAACTAAATGGTTAATAATCTGTGTTACAAAATCTTTCTTATTTTTGATGGCATTAGACACAAAAATAAACACTTTATAATTCAGAATATCATTAACAGTTTTTTTGTAAACACCTATGTTACTTAAAAAATTAAGATATGATTATATTTCAGTCTTTTAATCGTAAAAAATACATGACGTTCATACCGCTCTGAATTGTAATATTGGCAGAAATTAAATGAATGCTATTTATAATTTTTAGTCTCTTTAACAAACAGATGAAGTTAATTTGTTATAATTATTATTTTAGGAATTTTTTTGATACATTGAATTTATTTATTTAACATTTTATCGAAAGAAATAAAAAAGTACTTCGATAAAATATTAAATAAACAAATTCAATGTATTAAAAAAACATTTTAGTACTTTTTACTGCTTTGTTAAATTATTTGTCAATTTTTTTCTGATTCCCTAACAATTTTTACAATAATTTTTATCCCTTAAATACAGACAGACTTGAACTTGTTCGGAAATGAGTTGTTTAATTTTGTGCATTACTATAGTGAATAAAAATATAATTATCACATTAGCTTTACGATCTTCTTTATCTTTTTTTTTCTTATAAAACTTAAATATTTATTGTAAATAACATTAGTATTTGTGTGATTGAAATCAATTTAAAAATAATTGAAAAAATCATTGGGGCATGCAACTGAATGCTTGTCATGCATTATAAACGTGGAAGATTATTTTTGCGCATGTGTATTGTGCTCCTGATATCAGAGTTCCAAAAAATTGTTTTTTAATATTACTTTGTCGCTTCTTTTTTATTTCCTTGTAGATATAAGCGCATATAATTATTATATATTTTTATTTTAAAATATAGAATAGTTAAATTTCCAATAAAATTTGCTTTGGAATCCCCTTAACTTTTTATAAATGCTTTTCAGAGTGTAAATCTACAAGTAAATGTTGAAATCCCTTATTAGTCATGCGCGATTATATTGTATATGTTCAAAAATAAATTCTTATCCATTTCACATTTTGATTGTCTTTTTACGATGATAATTAAATGAAAATACTGAATTCTTTCCTGAATTCTTTGTAATGTTTTTTAAAAATATTTTTTAAGATTATTTCTTAAAATGGGATCTTAAGGAATTAAAACCGAATGTAAATATTATCGTGGAGATCACTTGATACATTTTTAAAATGTGCTTTTGAATAAAGTAAACTTATTAACTTTTTACATTCCTTACACTTAACTTTTTTTGATCATCAATAGGATTTAAAAATAAAGTTTTTTTCTTGTTGAGATTTAGAGCAAATTTTTGAAATTACACGAGTATATGAAATTAACCAAAAAGTGTTTAACTAAAGATAGTTCAAATCTTTTTTTTGGACAAATGTTGACGAACACTATTTTAAATTTAATTTTGCTTCAAAATATTTGTAAATTTTCCTTTTTTTGTACGGGTTTCTAAATAGATTTTGATCGAATTACATATGCGCGAAGTCTAATTTCTGACTCCATTCATGGTACATCTGTATACTTATAGAATTCAATTTAATATTTTATGAATAAATTTCAAATAAAATTTACAAATTGATATTAAAACAAAAATAGAATGCAATGCAACTTGACACGCAGAGACAGTTGTAATCACAGTTAAAATTCAATATCAAAGAACATTATTTTTCTTTTCTTGAACAACAAATAAGACTCGTTCAATGTGAAAATGAAATTAATAATTAAGATAGGGAAGTATCAAAATTATTAATTACTAGAAAGTATCTTAAATATATTGTATGACTTTACTCACATTATGTTCAAATGTGTTTGCAATACATATTGTTAAAAAAAAATCTCGTAAGTTTGAATCCCAATAAGTTTTTATTTTTCGATCTACTATTTAACTCATTTGAGAGCTCGGAGGATAAGTAATTTAAATCAATAACCATTGGCTTTATTAATACGACGAACTTTTATTTTTTTTCCAATTAAACTCTCAGTTTCCTGGTTATAAAAGAATAATTCTGAATATGAAACAGTTGATATATCTTATAATATTTTGTTTATAAATTCGTGTAAAATTCTAAGCTGTTTTGAATATTTGAAATTATTTTTGCATAAATGAATATTTTAATATTAAATCCTAATAATATAGATGAATTTTGTTCTTATATTTCAATCCATTTCCCTGGCATAATGAACATTTCATAAAATTCTAATTCAGACAATGTTAAGCAAACTCCAGTGAAAATTAATAGATTTTCCCCAAGCGTTCATTACTTAAAATTAATTAGAATCAACCATTTAACTCAATATTTTCCACCGGGTTAAAATTTTAATGCAGCGATATAAAATTTCAAAACTGAGATTTATAACCGGAAAAGCGCTTCTCCGAAAAGCCACCTCCCCCTTAGAATAAAGAGCTGATCATCTGAATAAGCGAAAATTGGAGATTCTTTTCCGGTCATAATATTGATTTCTGAGTATAACCTCATTAGGCTTTTCGCAGAATCACGGAATCTCTTTTTTAAAATTAATTTCCAGGGAAGTGGAAACATATTCACGAGTTAAGGCGTAACAAGCTGTTCGGTGTTTCCCCTCACTCATTGGAAATTCCAGATTGCGAGGAATTCGGATATAAATATCCGAGAAGGGTTTTCTTGAGATATTTGCATAGAATTTGCAACCTCAGAGAAAATTTCCACTCGTGTGTTCATGCTATTATCTTGAAGTTTCTGAATCTTATTATCTCGTTTAAAATTTTATTCTTACCAGTTTGTTTCTTTTTTTTAAAATGAGAACAAATGTTTTGAAAAAATAGATTCAGAAAAACATATATGGGAAAATTTTGTTTTAAATTTCTATGTGAAATGTTTGTTAAGATAAAAACGTTTTAAAAGTGTATGTTTTTACTATGAATAAGAAAACAAACGTTGTTTTTATTTTAATAAGTGAGTATTTTAAAAAGGGAAACAAAGATAGCACTTTCTCAAACGTCTCTATTCATCTTTCAACAGTGATATTTCAAAATGATATATGCATAAGTAAATACAGATTATTTTTATAAGTAAAGAACGTAAGAAATATTACAAAAATTCTGTAAACAATATAAAATTTTGTAAAAATTCTGCATTTTTCTCATTGCATTATATTCATAGTTTTAAAGTTTATATAGGTTTTTCAAAAGTTTGTTTTATGAATTTCATTTAAAGACAATTACTTTTGTGAATACTAAAACAAATTACAAAATAGTCGTAATTATAAATAAGTTATAATCATTATAAAAACTAATTTTAAATAAATTATGAATTATATTTTCTGTGTCATTTAAATTATTACATTTAATATATGCTATGTATCAACAACACTGTCTGGTGATCAGTATGTCTGAATGCAGATCAATAGGTCTTGAGTTTGAGCTTGGATTTTTTTTATCTCTCTTATCTTTCTCCTTTCCCTGTATGAATGGTTGCCTACCCTATAAAAGGGTACCTATGTCGTACACACACACATAGATTTACTGAGGAAGTCGGACTCAACACGAAATTACTGTTCTGCTGGAAAACTGGAGCCGCTCACTGTATATTGCCAGCCTAGCAGGCACAAGACAATAACAAAAACATGTTATTAATATTTTTTCAATTGCTTATATGTTTTTATTTAAATCTGCGGACCACACATGCAGAATGAATCTTTTATCAGTAACATTTAAAGCTTTCATTATAATCCTTCGGGAACAATGAAAAAGGCTTAAGTCCAGATTGATATGGACTGATGGTGAAGAGGGAGATTTCAAAATCCTAAGAGTAATTAACTGAAAATCAATTGCAAAAAATAGATCAGAATGGAAGAAAGTTCTTAGGAAAGGTTTGGCTCATCAGGGACTGTTGTGTCGATAGAAGAAAAAAAATATACATGTTTAATAACTAAATGGTTAATAATCTGTGTTACAAAATCTTTCTTATTTTTGATGGCATTAGACACAAAAATAAACACTTTATAATTCAGAATATCATTAACAGTTTTTTGTAAACACCTATGTTACTTAAAAAATTAAGATATGATTATATTTCAGTCTTTTAATCGTAAAAAATACATGACGTTCATACCGCTCTGAATTGTAATATTGGCAGAAATTAAATGAATGCTATTTATAAATTTTAGTCTCTTTAACAAACAGATGAAGTTAATTTGTTATAATTATTATTTTAGGAATTTTTTTGATACATTGAATTTATTTATTTAACATTTTATCGAAAGAAATAAAAAAGTACTTCGATAAAATATTAAATAAACAAATTCAATGTATTAAAAAAACATTTTAGTACTTTTTACTGCTTTGTTAAATTATTTGTCAATTTTTTTCTGATTCCCTAACAATTTTTACAATAATTTTTATCCCTTAAATACAGACAGACTTGAACTTGTTCGGAAATGAGTTGTTTAATTTTGTGCATTACTATAGTGAATAAAAATATAATTATCACATTAGCTTTACGATCTTCTTTATCTTTTTTTTTCTTATAAAACTTAAATATTTATTGTAAATAACATTAGTATTTGTGTGATTGAAATCAATTTAAAAATAATTGAAAAAATCATTGGGGCATGCAACTGAATGCTTGTCATGCATTATAAACGTGGAAGATTATTTTTGCGCATGTGTATTGTGCTCCTGATATCAGAGTTCCAAAAAATTGTTTTTTAATATTACTTTGTCGCTTCTTTTTTATTTCCTTGTAGATATAAGCGCATATAATTATTATATATTTTTTCTTTAAAATATAGAATAGTTAAATTTCCAATAAAATTTGCTTTGGAATCCCCTTAACTTTTTATAAATGCTTTTCAGAGTGTAAATCTACAAGTAAATGTTGAAATCCCTTATTAGTCATGCGCGATTATATTGTATATGTTCAAAAATAAATTTTTATCCATTTCACATTTTGATTGTCTTTTGACGATGATAATTAAATGAAAATACTGAATTCTTTCCTGAATTCTTTGTAATGTTTTTTAAAAATATTTTTTAAGATTATTTCTTAAAATGGGATCTTAAGGAATTAAAACCGAATGTAAATATTATCGTGGAGATCACTTGATACATTTTTAAAATGTGCTTTTGAATAAAGTAAACTTATTAACTTTTTACATTCCTTACACTTAACTTTTTTTGATCATCAATAGGATTTAAAAATAAAGTTTTTTTCTTGTTGAGATTTAGAGCAAATTTTTGAAATTACACGAGTATATGAAATTAACCAAAAAGTGTTTAACTAAAGATAGTTCAAATCTTTTTTTTGGACAAATGTTGACGAACACTATTTTAAATTTAATTTTGCTTCAAAATATTTGTAAATTTTCCTTTTTTTGTACGGGTTTCTAAATAGATTTTGATCGAATTACATATGCGCGAAGTCTAATTTCTGACTCCATTCATGGTACATCTGTATACTTATAGAATTCAATTTAATATTTTACGAATAAATTTCAAATAAAATTTACAAATTGATATTAAAACAAAAATAGAATGCAATGCAACTTGACACGCAGAGACAGTTGTAATCACAGTTAAAATTCAATATCAAAGAACATTATTTTTCTTTTCTTGAACAACAAATAAGACTCGTTCAATGTGAAAATGAAATTAATAATTAAGATAGGGAAGTATCAAAATTATTAATTACTAGAAAGTATCTTAAATATATTGTATGACTTTACTCACATTATGTTCAAATGTGTTTGCAATACATATTGTTAAAAAAAAATCTCGTAAGTTTGAATCCCAATAAGTTTTTATTTTTCGATCTACTATTTAACTCATTTGAGAGCTCGGAGGATAAGTAATTTAAATCAATAACCATTGGCTTTATTAATACGACGAACTTTTATTTTTTTTCCAATTAAACTCTCAGTTTCCTGGTTATAAAAGAATAATTCTGAATATGAAACAGTTGATATATCTTATAATATTTTGTTTATAAATTCGTGTAAAATTCTAAGCTGTTTTGAATATTTGAAATTATTTTTGCATAAATGAATATTTTAATATTAAATCCTAATAATATAGATGAATTTTGTTCTTATATTTCAATCCATTTCCTGGCATAATGAACATTTCATAAAATTCTAATTCAGACAATGTTAAGCAAACTCCAGTGAAAATTAATAGATTTTCCCAAGCGTTCATTACTTAAAATTAATTAGAATCAACCATTTAACTCAATATTTTCCACCGGGTTAAAATTTTAATGCAGCGATATAAAATTTCAAAACTGAGATTTATAACCGGAAAAGCGCTTCTCCGAAAAGCCACCTCCCCCTTAGAATAAAGAGCTGATCATCTGAATAAGCGAAAATTGGAGATTCTTTTCCGGTCATAATATTGATTTCTGAGTATAACCTCATTAGGCTTTTCGCAGAATCACGGAATCTCTTTTTTAAAATTTATTTCCAGGGAAGTGGAAACATATTCACGAGTTAAGGCGTAACAAGCTGTTCGGTGTTTCCCCTCACTCATTGGAAATTCCAGATTGCGAGGAATTCGGATATAAATATCCGAGAAGGGTTTTCTTGAGATATTTGCATAGAATTTGCAACCTCAGAGAAAATTTCCACTCGTGTGTTCATGCTATTATCTTGAAGTTTCTGAATCTTATTATCTCGTTTAAAATTTTATTCTTACCAGTTTGTTTCTTTTTTTTAAAATGATAACAAATGTTTTGAAAAAATAGATTCAGAAAAACATATATGGGAAAATTTTGTTTTAAATTTCTATGTGAAATGTTTGTTAAGATAAAAACGTTTTAAAAGTGTATGTTTTTACTATGAATAAGAAAACAAACGTTGTTTTTATTTTAATAAGTGAGTATTTTAAAAAGGGAAACAAAGATAGCACTTTCTCAAACGTCTCTATTCATCTTTCAACAGTGATATTTCAAAATGATATATGCATAAGTAAATACAGATTATTTTTATAAGTAAAGAACGTAAGAAATATTACAAAAATTCTGTAAACAATATAAAATTTTGTAAAAATTCTGCATTTTTCTCATTGCATTATATTCATAGTTTTAAAGTTTATATAGGTTTTTCAAAAGTTTGTTTTTTGAATTTCATTTAAAGACAATTACTTTTGTGAATACTAAAACAAATTACAAAATAGTCGTAATTATAAATAAGTTATAATCATTATAATAACTAATTTTAAATAAATTATGAATTATATTTTCTGTGTCATTTAAATTATTACATTTAATATATGCTATGTATCAACAACACTGTCTGGTGATCAGTATGTCTGAATGCAGATCAATAGGTCTTGAGTTTGAGCTTGGATTTTTTTTATCTCTCTTATCTTTCTCCTTTCCCTGTATGAATGGTTGCCTACCCTATAAAAGGGTACCTATGTCGTACACACACACATAGATTTACTGAGGAAGTCGGACTCAACACGAAATTACTGTTCTGCTGGAAAACTGGAGCCGCTCACTGTATATTGCCAGCCTAGCAGGCACAAGACAATAACAAAAACATGTTATTAATATTTTTTCAATTGCTTATATGTTTTTATTTAAATCTGCGGACCACACATGCAGAATGAATCTTTTATCAGTAACATTTAAAGCTTTCAATTATAATCCTTCGGGAACAATGAAAAAGGCTTAAGTCCAGATTGATATGGACTGATGGTGAAGAGGGAGATTTCAAAATCCTAAGAGTAATTAACTGAAAATCAATTGCAAAAAATAGATCAGAATGGAAGAAAGTTCTTAGGAAAGGTTTGGCTCATCAGGGACTGTTGTGTCGATAGAAGAAAAAAAATATACATGTTTAATAACTAAATGGTTAATAATCTGTGTTACAAAATCTTTCTTATTTTTGATGGCATTAGACACAAAAATAAACACTTTATAATTCAGAATATCATTAACAGTTTTTTTGTAAACACCTATGTTACTTAAAAAATTAAGATATGATTATCTTTCAGTCTTTTAATCGTAAAAAATACATGACGTTCATACCGCTCTGAATTGTAATATTGGCAGAAATTAAATGAATGCTATTTATAATTTTTAGTCTCTTTAACAAACAGATGAAGTTAATTTGTTATAATTATTATTTTAGGAATTTTTTTGATACATTGAATTTATTTATTTAACATTTTATCGAAAGAAATAAAAAAGTACTTCGATAAAATATTAAATAAACAAATTCAATGTATTAAAAAAACATTTTAGTACTTTTTTACTGCTTTGTTAAATTATTTGTCAATTTTTTTCTGATTCCCTAACAATTTTTACAATAATTTTTATCCCTTAAATACAGACAGACTTGAACTTGTTCGGAAATGAGTTGTTTAATTTTGTGCATTACTATAGTGAATAAAAATATAATTATCACATTAGCTTTACGATCTTCTTTATCTTTTTTTTTCTTATAAAACTTAAATATTTATTGTAAATAACATTAGTATTTGTGTGATTGAAATCAATTTAAAAATAATTGAAAAAATCATTGGGGCATGCAACTGAATGCTTGTCATGCATTATAAACGTGGAAGATTATTTTTGCGCATGTGTATTGTGCTCCTGATATCAGAGTTCCAAAAAATTGTTTTTTAATATTACTTTGTCGCTTCTTTTTTATTTCCTTGTAGATATAAGCGCATATAATTATTATATATTTTTATTTTAAAATATAGAATAGTTAAATTTCCAATAAAATTTGCTTTGGAATCCCCTTAACTTTTTATAAATGCTTTTCAGAGTGTAAATCTACAAGTAAATGTTGAAATCCCTTATTAGTCATGCGCGATTATATTGTATATGTTCAAAAATAAATTCTTATCCATTTCACATTTTGATTGTCTTTTTACGATGATAATTAAATGAAAATACTGAATTCTTTCCTGAATTCTTTGTAATGTTTTTTAAAAATATTTTTTAAGATTATTTCTTAAAATGGGATCTTAAGGAATTAAAACCGAATGTAAATATTATCGTGGAGATCACTTGATACATTTTTAAAATGTGCTTTTGAATAAAGTAAACTTATTAACTTTTTACATTCCTTACACTTAACTTTTTTTGATCATCAATAGGATTTAAAAATAAAGTTTTTTTCTTGTTGAGATTTAGAGCAAATTTTTGAAATTACACGAGTATATGAAATTAATCAAAAAGTGTTTAATTAAAGATAGTTCAAATCTTTTTTTTGGACAAATGTTGACGAACACTATTTTAAATTTAATTTTGCTTCAAAATATTTGTAAATTTTCCTTTTTTTGTACGGGTTTCTAAATAGATTTTGATCGAATTACATATGCGCGAAGTCTAATTTCTGACTCCATTCATGGTACATCTGTATACTTATAGAATTCAATTTAATATTTTACGAATAAATTTCAAATAAAATTTACAAATTGATATTAAAACAAAAATAGAATGCAATGCAACTTGACACGCAGAGACAGTTGTAATCACAGTTAAAATTCAATATCAAAGAACATTATTTTTCTTTTCTTGAACAACAAATAAGACTCGTTCAATGTGAAAATGAAATTAATAATTAAGATAGGGAAGTATCAAAATTATTAATTACTACAAAGTATCTTAAATATATTGTATGACTTTACTCACATTATGTTCAAATGTGTTTGCATTACATATTGTTAAAAAAAAATCTCGTAAGTTTGAATCCCAATAAGTTTTTATTTTTCGATCTACTATTTAACTCATTTGAGAGCTCGGAGGATAAGTAATTTAAATCAATAACCATTGGCTTTATTAATACGACGATCTTTTATTTTTTTTCCAATTAAACTCTCAGTTTCCTGGTTATAAAAGAATAATTCTGAATATGAAACAGTTGATATATCTTATAATATTTTGTTTATAAATTCGTGTAAAATTCTAAGCTGTTTTGAATATTTGAAATTATTTTTGCATAAATGAATATTTTAATATTAAATCCTAATAATATAGATGAATTTTGTTCTTATATTTCATTATTGTTCACTATTTAATCCTTTAGCCATAAATATAAAAAAAAATGAAGCAAAAGTTTTTAATATAAAATTTCGTAAGATAATTTTGTAATATTATATTACGTTAAACACATAGTGTTATTTACATTACAAATCAATTAATTAATTCCGGAAAATAGAGTATATTTATTATTTTCAATCATGTTTTGTACCTTCTTCCATGTTTGTTAATGCATAAGATTATGATTATATGATTATTAATCTCAAAATGTAACTATCACAAATCTAAAGAAGTTAAATGTAAACAATGTTTTATAATTTATGAATTACAATCGCTAATCTTTTGTTTTTAAGGCTATAATTGTATTTTAATGTGTTATTAAAATAATGAACAAGTAAGTCATCCGTAGATATCTTTGATAAAAAATTTAAAAAATTATTAAAATAAATGTACAATGAACATTAAATTGAACATTACAGAATACAATTAAGTACAAATTTTTTAAGTAAATATCAAAATATTTGAAAAAGTATCTATTTATATTAAAAAAACATTTGGTTAAAGAAAAGGATTAACAAATAAATTTGCTAGAATAATTTTCCTTGTTTTAATTTCGTAAATAATTTCCTAAATGTCGAACTAATATTTGCTTTAAATAAATTTGATCGAAGGAAACAACTATTCTTAAAGTTAAAAATATTTTGTTTTTACCAAATTCAAGTTGCACTCAATAAATCTTCATTAAATCTAATCGAATGAATTTTAAACATAAAATGGAAACTTTAACATTTCTAATTTAACTGTAAAATTCAAAATATCTAATTAAGCCTTTTTTTCTTAAATCGACAGATTTAAGACTTTTCTTTTCCTAAAATTGCAGCATTTTATTGAATTTAAGCTTCCTTTTGAACTTTTAACTTGTCAGCAAAGAAAAATGAAGAGACAGCGACATTCAGAGAGTAAAAATGAAAGCTGTCAGTGCATATTAAAGAGTTCTCTTTTTGTTCTAAAAATGTCTTGTCTCAAGAAATCTTCAAACAAAGAATATACATTGTCAGATAAAAAGAGAAGAAAATAATTATGCAGATCTTTTTAGGAGTTTCTTCCATTCTTTCAGGAGTTTAAAACAAATTCTTTTCCTTATTCCTTAGATTACCAGTTTTTAAACAAAAACGGAATCAAAGAATAGATAAATAGAAGAAAAACAGGTTTTAATGAACGCCGACTAAACTTTGATATTTTCATATAATTGCACAGTTTTATTGCAAAAGAAGATTTAAGAGTTTTTTCTGTGAAGCCAAAAAAGGTAATAAATGTTTATCAACAGATTTTTTCTTCATAAAAACTGTTAATGTACTAATATTATTTAGAAAAGAAGGAATGTAAAACTTTGCTAGGAAAATTTGTATGTAACAAGAGTTTAATATTTTAAAGTAATGGATAATTTTGCAATGGTTGGTTTTGATACACAACGGTATTAATTTCCTGCATTATTCCATTTTAATGCTTTTCATGTTTAGAAATCTAAGCTAAATAAACAGAATTGTACTGCATTAAAATCTTCTTTAATCACATTTTACTAGTATAAACATTGTCTACCACATTAAATATAGATAAAAGATAGATATGAATTTATGATATTATTTCGGAGTAATATAATGGAATTTCTTACCGAAAAGAAGAGTGATTTGTCGAGAAAAATGTCATTTATTGTGTTTTTTAATGTTATAAATATTAGTGTATTTTAATTGAAAATAATATGAATACTAACTACTAAGGAAATTAACACTGTTAAACTAATCAATATGTGACAATAAAGTATAAATTATAAGAGACGGAAGAAAAATTTTTAAATTATGTTTCTCACCTATTTTTTTATACTTACAACTATCCACGAAAACTAAAATATTTACTCTTGAAATAACTACTAATAAAATAATTATAGTAATATTTATAAAATAACTACTTAAGCACAACAAAAATTTAACTTTTGAATATTATTTTTATCATATTTATTTGTAATTTCGTCAATATGTTAA
The DNA here is from genome assembly GCA_030067965.1 of Latrodectus elegans. Classification (NCBI taxonomy): domain Eukaryota; kingdom Metazoa; phylum Arthropoda; class Arachnida; order Araneae; family Theridiidae; genus Latrodectus; species Latrodectus elegans. The sequence continues at coordinate 110,758,762 of CM057819.1, forward strand.
TTACATTTCAAGCATCGAAACACATATACTTTTATTAAATAAAATAGTTTTTTTATAATTATGAATCCCAGGTTATCATTGGAAAAAGATTAACATATATCAATATTGTTTTTGAATCTATGAACATATTGATAATTCTTGTCTTGCAATTTTACAGATGTACGTAAGAAAAAATTGTCTTGAGACTACTTTTTGTCTTTGCATATTTGTTAGAAAATCCCGTCTTAATATTTGATACGTTTCAAGCATTGCAAAATATAGTTTTGTTAAATAAAATATTTTTTATAATTATCAATAACAGATTATCATTGGAAAATAATCAACATAAATTGTTTTGTTGGTTCAAGTTTATATCAGGAACTAATTTTATATAACCTTTTATAGTGAGAAAAAGGAAAAAAAGTTTTGTGAAAATAAGTTTGTTTAGTCTATTGTAATTGATGCATAGTCGAAGACCTTTACATGAAAACATCAGATAAGAATAAATGGAATCATCTACAAAAATTATATTATAATCCATCTTACTATTGATTTCATTTTTAAAACCTTTATCTATATTTTCCCAATACTATGTTTTTATGAGCTTACGGCTCTATTAGTATTAATAATTTACCGACTCATATACTTATTTATTAAAAATATTAAAAATTAATTAAAAGTTTGGTAACAAGAAATTTATGAATAAATTTTCAGTATTTTCAAAAATTTATTACTTTTTATATTTTTGTTAGCATTTTTTTAATCGAATGGCGCGAATCATGTCGTTAATGTTATTTACATTAGAATTTATGACAATATTGTAATTTAATGTTTTGATCTAAAAGTTTTTATTATGCACAGTAAATTGTGAAAAATCATTATTTTATATGTATAAATATCGCAATCCTATATGTTTGAATTTAGATAATATACCTAATATTATCGAGAAGTATAATGTATATCATTTTCCAAATATTATTTATATGTATCATTTTCCAAAAAGATTAACCGGCAAGCAATATATGATCTTTGCTTTAATTGTCTCTTGATTCATTTGCTGTAGATCATATTTATTCATTTTGGCACATTACAGTGTGATAATATTATATAAGTTGATTTTGTTTTGATAATTTTTACATTTTTTACAACTTTTTAATGAGTAGAAAGGTGTTAAATTACAGAATAAAAATGTTTTCTTCAAAATTTGTTAGATATCTGTTCAAAAGATACCCCAGAGTAGTTCAGGAAGGGTTGTGTTTTTCTAATTCACCCCTTCTTAACACAAAACACTAAAAATTTACTTAAAAGTTCCACTGAAACATTTAATTGGGTTTGAAAAAGTTGGGTACAAAAAACTACACTTAATTTACTCCATAACCTTTCAAGGAGTTTAGATGTGTATCTTAATAAAACTAATATTTTAGAGAAATATTTTAAGAAAATGAATTATAGATGGTGTTTCAAAATGAATGAATTTCATTAAGTAATGAATTTGATTAATGTGATGTCACGCACAAAGAGCCATTATGATGTATTTATTGAGACGAAGTTGATTAACATAGAATCGATTGTATGTATGCCAACTCTGTCTCCAGAACATCACATGAATTATCTGTTTAAAAGTCACATTTTTCTGCGTATCGGAATGATACAATGTGTTTAAGATTATTTATTTATTTAATTTAAAATGAAAAAAAATCCTATTTGGCACAAAATTTTTGAATTATCAAATCTGTTTCCTGTATTTGTTGGGAATATATTTCTGCCTTTATTTTCTTCTAATATTAGATAAAAATATTTTCGCTTTCTATTCTTTATTTAAAAAGAAAAACTATATTTTGATACTGCGATTTGAGACACAGAAAATAATTCATAATGTACCTTAAAATTAAACACATATTTTTTTTATATGGATTGACTTTGATTTCAAAAGTTCTATGGATGCTCTTGAATCTTTCTTGTTCGTCAGGAAAGAGTTTGTTCAAATGATAAAGATAAGGCAACTGTTTTAATTTAATAATCCTCAGCTCTGTATTCTTTCAAAAATATTATAACCAGTGCAAATTATTGGTGACTCCTTAGAAATTTTGTAAAAAAGTATGGCACAATTTCTACATTTGTCACCAGAATGCACGGGATCTTTCATTTTGTAATTTCTGTATCTAGTCACACTCACTTGTCTGGAAGTGCAGTGAAGCAAAGTTTTTGCATATTTACATTAGTTCTTGAATACCTGATACTGACTTTGAAAACTCATTAAAGTAAACCATTGTCATATAAAGGCTTATGTATTTATTTCCCGGTAAGGAAATTATTATTCTTTATTCACAATAAAGACTAAAGTTACTCAATTCAACTGTAAGTAAATATTAACCGAGGTTTAATGATAAATCAATGCTTATCAAAGAGAGAGGTCCGTGGTTCAATCCCAGAAACTGTTACACAGTGGGCGGTAGATATTGCATTCTGCATTAGATCTCTTGGCATGGGTGCTACCAGGTTTCCACCCTTGAGACACATTAACAAGGACCACTTCTATAAAGGTTCCTCCCAAAAGGTATTTTACATTGTTGATATAAAAATGCCTTAAGACACCTTAGAGTTATTAGTTTGTCCATTTCCATGTGTCGAAGGTATTAAAGGTGAAATAATGCAAACATTAAATCTATTCAATCAAAAACCAAATTATTGCTTAAAATGTTTAAAAGATTTTGATTGAAACTATTATATATATATATATATATATATATATATATATATATATATATATATATATATATATATATATATTCATGGTATCTTCAGAATTCATTCTATATTTTATATATATTTTTGTATATAAATTTATATTATAATTATGTAAATTTATATACAGATTCGAAGTAATTTGTAAATTAATATACATGAAATAAAGTATGCATTTTTTTAAATTTTTTCCTTTTTCTTTGCGGAATAGCTTAATTTGAAATCAAATGCTTCATAAGTAAATGCCCATTAAAATTATCTAAAATAACATTGAAGGAATTTCTGTTTACATGATTGTTAATATAAATCCCCAGTTATCTTAAAATCATGAAAAACACACAAAAAAAGAGAAATTATATTTTTAACTATTAATCCATTAATTATTTCAAATTTGAAATAGAACATTATTCTTTACAAATGTTATCTAATTTCCATTTATATTTTAACATCTAAATAAGTGATAGTCAACCTTACCCCTCACAAGTGGGAGTTGAAGTATTCTGTGTAGGCCAAATTCGATAATCATCATTTAAAATTTACTTTACTATGGTGGGCGGTTAGAAAATTTTAGCTCTAACAGGGATACAAAAGTGGGCGTTAGGCATAAAATGATAAACTGCACCTAGTCTAAACTAAGAACTTTAAAAAAATTTAAAATGGCATTTTTACATTATCATTATACTATTATATTTAAAATGTTAGAAACATACTCAATTAATTAATTTCTTTCATTATACATGAGCCGAAAATAGTTTTTAAAAACTGATTTAATAATCATGATTATTAACGTATTAGTTAAATACATTTAACAAATTAGAGAATCGTAGCAATTTCTATTAAAATTTTAAAAAAATCTTTTAAAATGCTTATAATCTAATATTTTTAATTAATAAATAATTGCTATAATGCGGTAGTTTTTAAAATTTTAATTAGTTAATATTGTAAAATAAAAGAATAAAAATAGAAAAGTAAAAGCTTTCTTAATTAAGACCTCAAATTTTTCTCATCATTCCTGACTAATTATAGCATGAATATTTATTGTTTTACTTACTTCAAAACCTAACTTAATAACGTCTTGACATTACAATAGCTAGGCATTTAAAAAAATTAAAATGTGATTTGCTGTGTTTCAATGATTTATTAATGTATAATGCTTTAAAATAAAATTCACATTTCAAAAATTGATTAGACATGATTCATACATCATTGGAATTTTTGTATGTATTCAGATTTATTATCCTGTGACATTCTTATACCTGAATTTGTTACAAATTATATTTTTTTGCAAAAATAAAAGAATATCCGAATTGGAAAATATTTATTATCATTATAATTCAATATATTTTCGTTTGTGCACAGGAAAAATAATTTTTTCTATAAATCGTTTTTTAAAGTCAAATATTAAAACTAAATAAGTTTCGTTTTCTATTACATTATTTCCTTTAAATAATGTGTTTATACTTTTAATTAAATATCGATTCATATTCATAGCTTTTACAAAGAAAATCCAAAAGAGTTTGTAAGAGTTTTGTGTAGTTAGAAACCACAGAAATACATCTACAAAAATATTTTAAACATATTTAGATATTTTTTGTACATTCTGTAAAGAAATAAGAAGACAAATTACCGATATAAGAAATGAGCTAATAATATTATCATCAAAATACAACCTTTGGGAAAAAATTCGTTTATTTTTTAACTTGTTTATACGTTGGTAATAATACCGTAAATATCATTTGAGAAAAAAGAATCACGTGATGCATGGCCCACTAATATGAGAAATTTTTTTTTTTATTCCACTGAATAAAAATTTTTTCGGATAATGGACGAAATTTTTTTTCTTGTGCAAGCGTACCTTAACCTTCCAAAGTATAATTCTTCCATAAAAATATATTTATTTATAATCTATCTTTCAATATACTTACTTCGTAAGGTTGGAAAAAATAGTTGAATTTTGGTTCATAGCTTGACATGACTTATTTTATTTTTGAATTTATTTTATTTTTCCATGAATTCAATAAAGAAATAACAATAATATTATTAATTCGTTTTTATAAATTTAAGAATATAGCTCAATTTAAGTTAAAAATATCTAAAATCATTGCGACTGAAACTTTATTAAATATTTAGGTTACATTTTTCCGATTTGAAATCAAAATCCCCCAATAAGAGGGGCCTTGGTAGCCTAGTTGTTTGGGCATCAGCATTCTGTTCCGAAGGGCGGGATTTGATTCTCAATGCCACTAAAGATCCCCCCGATACATAATTTACCAATACAATATCCGTGGAATGGAAAGTTCTGTGGTTGGCTGTTGAGGAGCTACCATGGGTATATTGGTCTGGAGAAAGTTTTCTCCGCCCTGATCAAGGTTAAAATGAAGAGGAGATACTCTGGTGATGCCATCTATCGGAGGAGTCTTAGAGCAAAGACGTACTTTATTCTTGGTGGTACTCTTGTTAAAAAAAAAAAAATTATCTTCTGATTTAATTTTGCAAAGTTGCCGGCTAGAGAGTTTGGCTTGTTCAAGTGTCATAAACAACAACAAAAATCCAATAAGAAAATCCAGAAATTATAATTTTATTTTCGATCATTTATAAAGAAATTTTTGCAACAGTTAATTGTTTTATATTATCATTTAAATTTCCCAGATAAATTGAATTTTTTCAATGTTTGAAAATCTATTGTGGTTTATAATAAATAACTGTTAAAATTTATCAAAGCGAATACAATACGTAATATGACAATAAGTATGTGAATAAAATTTGCAAATCGAAATTATTGGAATTTCCAGATATTTTTAAGTTTAATTTTTCGGATTCCATACTTTACAATATAATTTTCACATTTTAAGATTCTTGAATAGCAGAAATTATGTTATATGGTAGAGAAAATTCACTAAGCAATCACTAAATTCCAGAATAATATTGAAATTAAAATGTTTAGAAAATTTATTCTGCACATTTTATCTTAAGATAAGATTTGACAAGATTAAGAAATTTGATTATGATTTATACATTAAATTCAGAAATTTTAAATGAAAAAGTCTTGTTAAATTACTAAATGGAATTCAACTGTAGAAACACTTGACGCGCATAAAATTGTTGGAAATGGGTACACATTCAGATTGCTTGTTACTATTGTAAACAAATTGTACATCTGAACAAATATTACTTGTTCTAGACATTGCTTCAAGTTTAACAAGTAAAACCAGTTAAACTTATCTATTCCCATTGAAAACTAAATTATACTTAATTTTCAATGTGGTTAGATATAGCTTTAAGTTTAACTGGTTTTTAAAATAAATTCCATGAATAAAAGCTGAGTCTAAATATTAACTTAAAATTTCCTCTTTGAGTTAATTATCGCTAGCTAATTGCATCATCAAATTTGGTTGCTCTAAAAGAACTGTTCAACATAGCTGTGCATCTATTAATTTTTATTAATATAAACTGTTCGGAAATATGAACTTATTTCAGTTTAATTGCTTAGTATATTTCACTACTTTAAAAAAAATTCTTTATGGCTCTTTAGTTCCAGCTTGAACTGGGAAACATATTGATTTCTGTTTGCTTTTTCCAATTTACTGTAATTTATCATTATTAGTAATGAAATTTCAAAAAGAACTTCCAATAACTTACATTTTTTAAGTAATAATAACGTTGAATCTATGTGCATATCTTATATTTTAGCAGATATATGTAATTTTAGAGTAGCTTTTGGTTGACTCAAATTCGGAAAAGATATAAAATATTTTATATATACATTTTTTCCATCACTTGCTACAATAGCGTTCAATACGTTATATAAAAAAGGGTTCACTAAAATCTAACGGACGGAACCATATTCTTCGGAGAGGAAGGATTTGGATTCAATTTCAGGTACTGTTGAAAAACGAGAAAAGAGTGTTGTGTTTCCGCTTTCTCCGTATGCATCTCACAAAGCAGATACAAAGTAAATGTGGGAGCTTTGCGGGTTTCTTCTCTTTAAATAAGAACCGCTGTCGATGACCTTCATAAAGTCAAGATTCCGCAGGCGCTCAAATGTCAAATATTGTTTTCGGCTGTGACATCTGCATCGTTGTGTCAAAATATTTAATACAATTACTTTTGTAAGGAAAGTTTTAGAATGAATGTTTCCACTTAAAGTATGGAATTGTGTTTTATACGGAAGGCATCATTAAATTGAGAAATGAATATCTATACATTGTTACTTCAGTATTGTGAAGGAATACATTAAAATTTATCTAGGACTTTATGAATCAAAGTTTAAAGTATTTCCCTATTATTCATTTTTTTCACATGACTAAGATTTGAATGCCCAAAAATTTGTGGGCACGGGATTTTCAAATTAATAATTATCCCATTAATTAAAATATATACGACAATAATTTTTTGCAAAAAGAATAACATTTTAAAATTAAAATTTTTTACTGCTCATGGACAGGTGAAGAAATGATTAGAACTTCAACGTCAAAAGGACTATCAAGGGAGGAAAAATTACCAAACAAATTTTCAAATCATAGTTGGTGAAATTACTCATCGCAGAATTTATGTATCTTATACGTATAGGTACAAGTATCTCTTGTGATTTTTAATATTTCATCCTGGATATATAAAAACTAAAAGTAGTGAATATCGCAGCCATTGGAGACAGCAACCCACATTAACAAAATTGAAGAAATGGCTGAATATTTCTAATAAGCAAAAACTAACTGAAACCGACCCCAGTTTATTAATACATGAATGTGATGGTCATCTGATTCCTGAAAGAAATAGGATTCATCGCTGAAACCAATCCGCCGTCAGCCATGAGCATTGGTTTTTGAGATCACACACACAATGCTTTCAGTGTATTATGGGGATAAAGGCAGGTATATTAAAAACCGATGTCAGCTTAACTTCGCATCAACCAAACGAATTGAGATGATGACAAAATCCCCGAATGGTACAGAAAAGGTTGAGATACGATGGACAATAGACAGCGAAGATCTAACAGTAAAACTGGCATTGTGCACTGTCATCTAACGTCGCTTTGAATTTGTGAATTTGGCATTCTTGAATGCATACACACGCACACACGCACGCGCGTACAACACATACATGCACACACACACTTACATACAAACATACACACATACACGCACACACACACTTACATACAAACATACACACATACACGCACACACACACTTACATACAAACATACACACATACACGCACACACACACTTACATACAAACATACACACATACACGCACACACACACTTACATACAAACATACACACATACACGCACACACACAAACACACTTACACATGCAAACATACACACACATTCTGCAAAGCTCAAAATATTATAAATATTACAAGAATGCAAGGAAGAATAACCAACACTCAATTAAAAGTTTGTCTAATCACTTAGCGCAAAGACACAACTAAGATTATATTTTAACTGTGGAAATTTTAATTTTTTGTATTATCTATCTGTCTATAACATTATGTGCATATTTATATATAATTGCAATTAACTATTAAAAAGATAAATAGCCGAGCTGGAAGCCGAATGGTTAGCGTTCTTGCCTTCGGTTCAGCAGTTAGTGGGTTCGAATCCCTCCTAGGGCTTGGATATTTGTAGTGGTTTGGAATCCACTTTAAACCATAGGGGTACCAGTTTAATCATTCCTCGAGTGCAAAAAATGACCGTTGAGAGACAAACAAATCGAACTTAAATTATGTTTATCTTCTTATTGTTTATAATATATTATTATTATTATATTTCTTAAATAAATTAATATTCAATCATATGTGAAATTTTCAAGTGATTTATTCATAAAATTTTCTTTATTAGAATAATAAAAATAGTTTTTACTGTAACAAATTCTAGAATTGAATTTTAAATCTAATTATACGTGAAATAATTTCATCTACTCTTTATTAGAATGTTATAAAAATAAGTAAATTCAATTCAATTTGACAACTTTATTTATGACAACTTGGATAAATCGCAGTAGAAAGGAATGCTAATGCAAAAGAGTATTATTAAATTATTGAAATTATATTTCATTTTTGATAAAGAAATGTTATTTTTAAAATTTTCTTTAAACTCAAACAAATCTTTATTATAAATTTATGTCACAAATTAAGTTACTTTCGTGCTAAGATTATAGATGAAATTTCTAAGCTGGAGAAGTTCAAAATTTTCAAAATAAAATAAAATCTTTCTTTATATTTACAAACTAACATTTAAGAGAAAGGTGAAAATGAAAAAGTATTTTAATTCTTGTTCAGTGTCACACAAACAGGCTTAAAATATATATCGAAAAGAAATATTTTTCAATTTCAAGTATTGTGATCAAGATAGTTAAAAACATTGAAGTAAAATAAAGCTATTTAGAATATAAAATAATATTTCTTTTCTCCTTCTATATGAATCTAAAACTATTTATAGTAGTTAGAGATAACTTAAAAAAGTTATATAAAATAATAAATGCTGCATGTCAATATGTCTGGTAAATTCTAACATTTTAAAATAAGCATTTAATATACTAATTATTTAAGAAAAATGAAGCTTATGAGCGTTAACCTTAAAAATGTAAATACTTAATTTTGAATTTTACTGCTTTTTTATTACAAAAGGACATAAGAATACTCCGTATAATGTTTATTTTGTTTTGTTATTTTAAAACAAATTTTAGTATCAAAATCATTACAAGAACGGCATCCTTTTCTTCAAATTTTAACATAATCTGTATTTTTTTCCAAATTTATAATAAAGTGTGCATTTGGTTGAAATTTGAAATATATATTCGTGAAAAAATTGAAATCACCCAATCAAACCAAAGCAATAATTTTAAAACAAAAAGATAGATTACTTTTTGCCTGGCAAGAACTTTTGCCAAAAATTATGTCCACAAATGTTGAACATTTTTATTATTTTTGTAAAATATGAGCGAAAAAACAGAGAAGTTAACCTATTTCTTCATTGATAAATGGGTAATAACTTTTTCTCTTTTAATTCAAATTCCAATATTTTATTTATAAATTTATAACATGCATGCCATAAAAACAAAAATACGCCTCTAATGTAATATAAATAAAAATGTAATAAAATATAGGATTGTATAATATTAAATATCATATATATAATAATAAATACAATCATATAATAAAATATAGGAATACAATAAAATTAATAAATCAATAAAAGTAAATTAAATATAATAAAAATGTAATTTCAACTTAAATTTCAAAATTTCCTTCCAATTTCAATATTTGGCTGTATTTTCTTTTTGCGGGAAAATTTGACTTCATAACATGCAATAACCGAAAATGCTCATAACTGTAACATTATATACAATTATTATAATAAATATTATAATAAAACTAATAATTAAAATAAATGTTGAAACTATTTTTTGCAAAATTTAAAAGAGTATAAATTGGGAAATCTTTATTTTGTGACGAAACTTCAATTAATAGATTTAAACTAAAACCATAGTTAAATAATTTACGATTAGGTAAGAAAGATTTTACATTCCATTATGTAATATGACTTAGAAATAACTGTGAATATAAAACTTCAGAGATTTAAGATTCAATTTAACTTCAGAGATTAAAAGAGATTTAAGATTATTCATAACTTTTGAAACTTTCACACATATGAATGGGGACAATTACTTAATAAGCATTAAATTTTTAATAAAAGAAGAAATAAAAATCTTAGCGTATGCAAATTCTTCGCATCGCATTTATTGAATAACCAATCTTTCAAAATAAATTTTAATTTTTAGAACGCTTACAGAAACTTTTAATAAAAATTTGCAGATATGATAAATTATTTAGGAAAAGTTTTAGGGCTAAAAGATATTATCATAAATGTAAATCAATCACATTTTCTTCTACAGCCTTCAGTAGAAACGAAAATATACGGCATTTCTCTCTTAATAAGACGTTAAGATTTTTTTATTTTTCATCCAGTAAATGAGCGTTAAATGAAAATGTTTTAAAATGTATTGTTTATTAAATTAATTCCAATAACTATGCGTGAGTGATGTGGGAACAGTTAAAATAATTCAAGCTCACAGTTTTCCATTTTAAATGATAGTTTCATTTTAAACATGATTCTTTTCTTCGCAGTTTTCTTTTCCTGTAAGCGTATGTTAGTGTTTATGTTATAAATATTACTTCTGTTATACAGAAAAATAGTTTCATTTTAAATGCTATAAAAAATAAAAATAAGTGTATTCATATGAGTCATATGTAGTTCACAGATAAATATTTTTTGGATAAATTAAAAAAATACATTTCTAATGAATTAGATTGAATTTGTTTTAAGTATATTAGACAATCACCAAAGAGAGAGAGAGAGAAAATTTAACTTTACCGAATTATACAGAATTCCGAATACTCTACGAAGTCTTTATTTATAAATTATCAAGAAGCTTTAATTTGCAAGAGGAGTTATTCGAAAATTTTCATTCGTTTCATTTTCGCTGCACACTTCTAAGAACTTATTGGAAGACAACGAGCCAATAACAAATTATTAAGAATCCACTTTCAACTATTGGCCATGTTTTTCACCAATAAATGTTTTTTTTATTAATTAATCATGTTTGAGTCTTTTGGTAAGTTATGTTGTGCGTTTTGATGTTTAATTATGTGTATGGTTTTTAAATTAATTATATATGGTTTGATAAGTGATGAAGTGATGATTGGCTTTATTTTTTATGCATGAAAAACAGTTATGTGTTTTATTTTTCATTCGTTTATTACTATTTGATTCCTATTTAAAACAAAAGAGAAAGTATAATAAATCTTAACCGCTCAACTGTATGCATAATTAAATCTCAACATAGTTCTAATTCCTTTGGAGATTATTCTCGCTTAAAACTGAGAAAACAGAATTTTCAATCAAGTTTTACAATACTTTGCAATCAAATTATTATGCGAAGAAAATAGTGTATATAATGATGAATAATAAGACTCTAAATTTTCTTTGTCTTCGGAAAAAATTAAGTGTTTTAATTTCTGTAAGTATTCTTTGTATATAGATGATAAATTCTTTTTCAGAAATAAGTGAAAAGTTATTAGATTAAAATTGGCAACATAAATTTTTTCTAACTAACACTGATTGTGATGATGATAAAATATCTTGATATTTTGATTACAGTGATGAATAGATTCAGAAATATAAACTTTCAATTTATTGATTAATATTTTAAATGTCATTAAATTATCTGTTTTGAATAATGAACAATAATTGAGTTTAAATCACTAAGTTGATAATCTGAATTAAATTTAGGAATTTATTAAAACTATTGTGGCATCAATATAGATTTCAGAGTAAAAAATGATAAGGGGGAATAAATAAATAAAGAGAAGCGCCGCAAGTGCTGAAAAATGTTAAATGCTTGTAGCAGCAGGATTTTCTGATTTCAGTAATACATATTTTATTTTAGAAGCTGCAAATAAGATTTTGTAAATTAGTTTCTCATTGTTTGCAAGATAACTGTTATTTAAATTAAAAGGATTATACTTTTAAAAAGTATTTTTTCACATGTCTTTTCTTAGCGTCATCATTCTTTTTGTATAAATAGAAAATTTTAACTGTGTTCATTTGAGATAGTAAAATTCATGGAAAGTTTTATGTATTATTTGATAACAAATAAAGAAAATTTAGATATTTAGACACGAGGATCAAAAATCAAAACAACTGAAAAAGTAAGCAAAAAATCAAAAATTTAAGTGCATGCTAAATTAACAGATTACAATTGTAACTTTTTAAGGAAGTGAATGCAGAATTTTCCGTTAAAAACTTAACGGCAAAGAAATATAAATAAATGTAAAATATTCTAATTTTAATATCTGCTAAAAACTATTTACAATGACATTAGTTAATGCATTAAAAAGAATTAAAACGCGATATAGAACATTTTATAAATTTTAAATCAGTATTTACTTATGTGTTTATATTTTTATGGGAGTTTAAATCAACTATTCTGACTCTAAAAACTATGAAATAAGTTTTTTTTTTTAAATTTACGTTACGAAAATTTTATGATACGAAATGATTGCAAAATTTTAATAATTTCATCATCAATAAAATTTACGTTAATAAAATATATGATTTTTTATATATCTTATATTGGAAACTTACTATATTTTATATAATTAGTTAAATTCCTTTAGTTAAAACAAATCTGTAATCTTATATAGAATATATGTATGTGCATAAACTTAGGAGAGAGCTAAATAGTTATAATAAATATCGCTTGAGCAAAAGAGGTACTAATGTTGCTTTTGTAATTATTTCTGATAACTTTGCAAATTTTAATTTTGTTTTCTACTTTTGGTAATAAGTCTGAGTACAAATCTTATTTAAGTAGTGACTCATATTTATATATATTTGTCTATCATACATAGTTTTAATTACTTTGCTTGCAAATCATATTCTGAATATGTTTCTTAAATTGGGTCTCATATTTGATTTTAAAGGAAAAATTTAATTCTTGAAATAACTAGCTTTCGATAAGTTCCTTTCCATTTTCTTCAAAATACTATAAGCGTTTATAAGAAAACTATGGAAAAAATTAAAATATACAAATGTAATAAATTAAGAAATTTAATGCACGTTGAACAAAAAATAAACAATATATTACAAACGACAATTGACTTTAAATTTGTTCGTTTCCCGTGAAATACAGTTTAAGAAATAGTGTGCTTTAAATGGATAACTAGAAAGTTCCAGTTTTCTCTGCACAACATTAAAAATTGACCAGAAATAATTGCAACGCTCTCTTCAAATGCCGTCTAAATCTATTTTAATGTGTAGCCTTGCTTTAGTATGATCGGTAAGAATAAATAAATGCGTATTACGTAAGCTAACTATACATTATCTAGTTTTTGTAAAGGATTTTCTTAATCTAGATCAAAATGAAACACTGAAAGAAGGAATAAAATAGGGAAGAAAGGATTAATTTGAAATGGAGAAGCGTAATGGCTCTCAAAGGAAATTCCTATTTTTATTCTCTCATTGAAAAATTGTCTGCCAGTAATTGGATTTCACTAGTTGTTTTTTTTTTCTTATCAAATTTAAGGCTTATAAGTCGTTGAGGCCTTTGATGAAAAAACATATATTATCTATTAATGAGAAAAAACAGGATCAAAACTGCAAAATATTAAACTTCGTTATAACTGCCTAAAATTCTTAACTAAAACATAAATGGTGCATAGTTTAAAGAAGAAAATCATATCTTGAAAGACTACTTCTCTAAAACGATCAAAATCAGTAAATCTAGATAGAAATTAAATCCCGGCTAATTACTCTAAAATTGCTCCAAATGATGAAAAAAATTCATATATAATCATTATCATGTGTTCGGAAATCTTTAATAAATGTATTATAAATTAGTTAAGTCATTCTTTATTACTTCGTAGCAGCTGGAACTCTTCATAGATGATATTCATTAGAATATGGTCCAATTAGTTCTCATGTTCAAAAATATGGCCACTGAACTACAAATAAACCAAACAAAATCATAAATGATGAGAATGTATTTGGATGTTATCTACTTTCAGATCAATTATAGAGGGAATGAATGTTACTAATTTAAACGGTTTGTAAGAAAAAGTTTGGATTATATTCTCAAATGGATAAAAATTATTATAAATATATAATAAAGCTCTTAATATAATAATATATTATCATTATTATACAATATATTATTATTATACATACATACAAACATATATATATATATGTTTGTGTGTGTGTGTGTGTGTGCCTGTATGCATGTCTGTATGTATGTATATACAGTGGTGGCCAAAATTGTGGACACTTTTGGAAATTTTCACGTTTTTGAACTTTGTATGTTTAAAGAAAGCATTATGTTTCACAAAATGTAAACTTGTATACATATCATTTTAAAGAGAATTTATTACTGAATTCAATACAAAACACAAAATTCAATTATTTGCAATATAAAAAAAGTTATGAAGTCGTTTGTAGTATTTAACTTTCCTGGCCAATCACTGTTCTTGTTCTTTGAACCAAGCAATGTTAATAACTGCCAGTAGAAGCTGACATCATGTTTAAACTTGAAACAATGCATTATTTTGCTTTTTGTTCTGTAGAAGAAGGACCTGTTTCTAATACACTGCAATTAAAAGTAGCAATTTTTGTAAAAAATTTTAATATTTAGTCAAGAAGAAATGACATCAAATAAAAGAGTAGATTGGAAACCTAGAAAGAGATGTAATATTATTGTGTTACGAGAAAGTGGTCTTTCCTATGCTGACATTTCAAGACAGGTGGGTGGTTCAGTGACTACATCTGGAGTCCGAAAGTTTTGTTTAAGATACTAGGAGACAAATTCAATAAAAAACAAAGAAGAAAAAGGCCGAAAAAGGTGCACCACATCTATTGATGACAGAGGAATGAAAAGACTATGCCTCCAAGAAAGAAAAATGTCATCAGCGGCCATCAGAAGTGATCTGAATGATGCTGGCGTTTCTGTCAGTTCAAGAACAATCAGGAGAAGATTAACAGATGTTGGACTGAGAGGTAGAATTCCACGAAAAAGCCTTATCTTACTTTTCAGCAATGAAGAAAAAAGACTACAGTGGGCAAAGGAGCACATTAATTTATTCACAAGTTATATGGAGTGAGAAAACTAAGCTATCGTTATTCGGTAGTAATGGGCGAAAATATGTAAGACGTAGAATAGGAGAAGAGCTACATTCTAACTGTATTTAAGCAACTGTGAAAAACCCAGTTAGCGTTATGATGTGGTCGTGCATGTCAGCAGATGGTATTGATCAATTTCATGTCATAGATGGGACACTGAATGCCAGAAAATACATTGACACTATTCTAGAACCAAAACTTTTACCTTCCATGTGAGATTTCTTTCCCAACAATGCTTCGCTTATTTTTCAGCAGGATTTTACTCCTTGACACACGGCCAAAATATCGAAAGAGTGGTTTCGTACAAAGAGCATTAGATTGTTGTCATGGCCAGGAAACAGTCCTGACCTCAATCCTATCGAAAATTTGTGGCACCGTTTGAAAACTCTTGTCCAAATAAGGCACCCATCAAATAAAAGGGAACTAATTGAGGCTATAATTGTTTCCTGGCATCATGTGATAACGAAAGAAGAGCTTAAAACTCTTGTCAGCTCAATGAAACGTCGATGTGAAACTGTAATCAAAAATAAAGGGTACTCTACTAAATAGTGATAACTCACTGCAATCATCATAATCTAATGTATATCGATAACTATTATCATTTAACTTTTTTGTATTGTAAATAATTAAATTTTGTGTTTTGTATTGAATTTAGTAATAAATTCACTTTAAAATGATATATATAAGTTTGCTTTTTTTGTGAAACGTAACGCTTTCTATAAGCATACAAATTTCAGAAACATAAAAATTTCCAAGTGTGGCCAGCACTGTACATGCATACATACACATATATATACACACACATATATGTGTATATATATATATATATATATATATATATATATATATATATATATATATATATATATATATATGTTAGATATTTTGTAAACTCTTTGTAGAGTGATGTATAATTAAAGCCAAAAGTAGATTGAAATTTTTATTTATTTATAAAAGTTTTATTATATGACGAAAATAATTGATTAACACTGGAATAAACTTCAAATCTTAATAGTATCCTTAGAATATGCCTCTTATTTAGCATATTTATTTGCAGTCAAGGTCAATGCACAATCAGAATTTATTGCACATAAAGTTTAGACGAATATTTTGAAGACTATCCACTCGTAACGGTAACCGTGCAATGTTGTAACTATTTTGCATAATTGAGAACTCATTATGTATTCACAATAATATATAAAGTGTAGCAAATATATAGCCAGACAATATTGTTCAGCTTATGGGGCTTTGAAAGGGGAGCTGAGTTTGCAAGCAAATTTAAATAGATCATATGTACTAGAAAATAATTTTAAATTCATAATCTTTTTTCCCAATTGCAGATTTTGTAAAATAAATCCAGTTTCATATACTTAAAAATATAAAATTCTTTGAGAAAAAAACAGCAAAGGACAATGTTTATTTTAATTTAAAATAAATTAGATTATTTTTATTGGGTACCTCTCTTTTTGTAATCTAAAGAATGATACAATCTGTGATGCGCCAGAAATTTGTATCGGGACGAAATTCTTCTACAAATATTGATAAATTTTTTTCCTGAAAATTAAATTCCTAATTCTCACATAAATTACAATAAGTCAAGAGTTTATGTGACTTATTGTAACAAATATAATATATACTAATTACAATAAGTTTGCAGCAGTGTAACAGTTATGTTACAATGAATGTAACAATATTTACATGTGACTGAATTTTTTGAGGAAAAGGATTGCAATTCCTAATTGTTTACTGTAATACAGTATAAATGCTTATATCATAAATTAATGGCGAGCTAAATGAAATTATACATCGTATTTATAATATTTTAGCTACTTTTGAAACTAATCACTTTTGTTATTGAAATGTTCAATTGATCAAGGCCTCAAGCATACATGTTTTATGAGATGTTTATACGCATGAGAAAAAAGATTTCCAAACTATAAAACAAATTATAAGGCTTTTGCGAATTCATATCTATCGAAATAATATTTTATTTGTGACTATTTAATAAAGCATTCAAACAAAATTGGAAATCATTTTGAATAAAAGGAAAAAAAATCATAGTTATGAAAAATGCATTTCTGTTTAATATAAAGAATATTAGTTGACTGCTTTGTCACCTAACCTATCTAATGGTGCCTGACATCGAATAGTGAGGTCATAGTTTCGAATCCCAGTTCGAGTATGGATGTACATTCTATCACTCTCCTGTCTTTGTTCTTTCCCCGTATGAAGGAGCTGTGAGTTTTTTTCTACCTATAAATGGGTACCTATGGCATGTGTATACTGAGGAAGTCGAACTCCTCGCCGAATTACGGTTCGGTTGGAAAAGGGGAGCAGCGCACACCATATTGCCAGCCTAGCTGGCATAAAAGAACAAGATTAGTTGATTGTTTTACTTATAAGTATACATGACATTTTAAATGACAGTATTTGACTTCGGTAAAATTTTTCTAAGAAATCTACAATAATTATTTGAATTAGTTTGATATTAATTAATGGATAACTTGCTCTAGTTTATATATATATATATATATATATATATATATATATATATATATATATATACATATTATTTATTATTTATGACAGAGACTGAAAAACTCCCAGGCACACCCACCCAGATAATTGTGCATAAACAAAGATACTTGGATAACTCTCAAATCGCGTCCCCGAAAAGAGTATACGCAAAGAAGGAAAATTAAACAGTCATCAACTGTTGTATCACATTAGTACAGGGAATCTAAACTATGACCTGCAAAGCATTCTGCCATTTGATTCAGTAGGTCGTAGATTCAACTCCCACCTCGGGTCTGGAATTTGATAGTAATTCAGAATCCATTATGAAACGCAAGTTCCAATTGAACTAGATTTTGAGAATGAAAAGTAGCCATAAAGCAACAAGAAAATTAAGTTAACCAAACTGCGAATTTCAAAAACCAAAAGTATGATTCTACCAATTATGATGAATTCTGTTTGAGCTGAATGCATTGCATAATTTTACAAAGATGAGAAAAGAAAGAAAAGAGCTTTCGGAAGGCAAAATCATGGTGGATATTAAAATCTTTTATAACAGAATTTGGTCGTTATTCACAACAAGGAGTCAAAGAGAATAGAATGATATTTATAGAAAAATATTCATAAAAATATAATTAAGAGGTATTCTATATATCATGAATTAAATATAGGTAATAAATGTCTGTAATTCAACTTTGCGTTACATTTCGGAAGCCTTTATAAATTAAACAAATTATATGAATTAAAGCATGCAATTTTATAAAAATTATTCATCAGAATTTAATTAGAATTATAGTAAAATTTGATAGCGTCATTGAAAATGTGGAAAATATGATTTCTCGCTATATGATCATATTTCATTTGTAAGATTCAAATTAAGGTTAAATAAACATAAATAAATGCTTATTATCTCATAAACATAAGATCGATATTTTTGGGATCAAAATGTATTTAATATATCTGAACATTATTATTCAATTAACTGTTGCAATTGCACCAGCATGCTTCCTTGTACATAGTCTTGAGTTGGGTTCTAGCAGTTAGTTAGAAGCAGTTGGGTGGAGTCTTAGTGATTTTGAAGCTGGGAGTAAGAAAAACACCCCCAATATTTGACATGCAACAATCAGAAATATCATTTCACTTGAAGGACATTGAGATCACGCCCAGTGTTAACATGCCTCGACTACCATTAGGGAAAACTACGGATCTTTGGTTAAGCTGGGATTCAAATACCCTACCTTCCAATTATGAGAAAGATGCCTTAATTTTACTTTGCACTATTATATAATGCTCATTTTATTTTGTACTATTTACCAACAAAGCTAACGTGGCTTATTCAATTAATAGTGTACTTACTATTAAAATAACTGGTACCCAATCCTTAGAACTTACTTAAAAAAGTATTAAAGAACTTACTTTAAAAAAATGAAAAGGAAAGCAAACAGTTCACAAAATAACCTGACAAAATAGCCTTACAGTGGTATTTTTGTCAGGTTATTTTGTGCTAATATGACAGAAGATTACCACAAAATAACCTGTTAAATTGAATGCACATTAATTTAACCTTTCAAGGGCAGAATCTCAGAATCTGATCAGAGTCGAAATTTTTGGATTCGACTCCAGTTAATGCAGAACGGCATGGATAATTACGTTTCTGGTATCTTATGCATACTTGTCGGAGTTAATGTTTGGTAAACCTCCACATTTTCTACCATGCAATGCGTGAATATGGGTATATACTATAAATAAAAAGTCGTTTCGGTAGTTAATCATGTATTGTGAACTTTAAAAACTCTTACAATTGCTTTCAGCTGTTAGAAAGCTCACTACAAAGCAGCAAATTTGTGGCAGTTCTGCCTCATTTAGCACAATTCAGCACAAAATGTTTTTATATGACTCTAGTCTTGATGTATTACACATTATTCAGAATAATTAAATCCTAGAAACTCGGGCACTTGACTTGGTTTCCAAATTTTAATACTAAAAATTGAATATTGGTAAAGTATACGGATATTATGCATATGACAAATTTCGAATAATAATCATTTGAGTTAATCTCAAAATTCAGTGGATTACATGTGTAGACCAGTAAACCATAGCAACTACTAAGCGCTACATGAATGTATTAAATGAAAGCAAATATGAAAAAAGATTTTTTTATCCACATATTTAATTATAGTAATTGCTCTGAAATTGTAGAAATGAACCAATTTGAATCTTCCAACCTTTTACCAAATTATAACAAACATACTCATTTTATTTTGTTTTATCTAGTTTTTAACTTGGTCCTTTACCAATGTATGTCAAAAACACTTTCTTCAAATTGCCAGATTTATTTTGCCAAATATTGTAGAAACTTCTTGAAAAATTTCTATTAACAATAAAATATTTTTCTTTTATTTTCCGATGACGATTCTATAGTTATATACCAAATAATGAAAAAAAAAAGAAAAAAGAAAGCAATGATAAATCAAAACAGAAGCAATTATAAAAGGAGGAAAAATAATGTTTCTCTGTATTAGAACATCGGAAAATATCATTACCTTGAAGAAGAAAAACTATTTTGAAGGGAACTGTAACCGTAATTGATTACAAATCTTTCTTATTGCTGAACGATAAGAAAAGAAAAAGTACAAGTGTTAAGAAACAGAGTTTTTGTTAGGTAGAACCAGTGGAACTATCTTCAAAACAATCTTTTCCCCTTGCACTAAATTTGCGCATACAAAGTATCGATCTGCCTAAGGGTTCATGCAAAGATAAGAAGTGGAAAGGTAAAAATAAATACAATTCTGAGGTACAAGGTGAAAAGAATCGAACTACTATCGATATATTACAAAGTTCAATAGTAAAGTTCCTATAGCAAATGCTATTAAATGGTAAGAGAGAATAGTTTAACTATATATATGAATTCCAATAATAGATTCAATACAAGTAGCAAACACACAGGGTTTTATATTGCACACTGTGGTAGACATAAGAAATGATTTCATTTTTCCAGGGTTTATATTTGGTTCTAACTAAGGATATTTGTTTTTGAGAAGATGGATTTAATCGAGAATGCATGCCAATAATTATAAGAAATTGCAATTTTTACAGCTAGACATCATTGTTGCCAATATATTTTCATTGGGTCATTTTTATTTATTACTTTATGGTCATTTATCATATATTTTACAGGATCATAAAATGCAAGTTAGTGCACGTTTATATTTATCAACTATAGAATCAATTAGTTGTTGTTGTTAGTTATGATCACTGGAAAGGCCAAGCTCGTTAGCCCGAGACTATGCGAAATTAAGTCCCAAGCTTACGTTTTTCTTTTAATCTGAGCACCAAGAAAATAAAAGTACGTCTTGGCTCTAAGACTCTTTCAACAGATGGCACCACCAGATGATTCACTCTTTCAATTTCGACGTATTAGTCCTATTAATACATGCGTCTGCCGGCCAACTTGTCTAGTGGTCAGCGTGCCTGTCAACGAATAAGGAGGTCCTGAGTTTGAATCCCGGCTCAAGCATGGATGTACTTTCTCTCTCTATATATCCAGTCTTTGTCCTTTCATTGTGTGAATGGTTGCCTACCCTATAAACGGGTTCCTATGGCATGTGTGTGTACTGAAGAAATCGGACTTCACACCAAATACGGTCCAGTTTTAAAAGTGGAGCAGCGCACCCCAATTTGCCAGCTTAGCTCTCACACGAGAACAACAACAACAATATATGAGTCTATGAATGGATCAAAAAAGGTAAATGTTTTGTACCAATTGAGTTTTCACAATCTTTGACAATATAATATTTATACTTTCGTGCACAACTTGGAATTTTATAATATGTAAAGAATAAGCTTCAATTCATTGCATTACTTGAATATAAAAAAAAATCAAAATTTGATTCAGAAACTGCTCCTCGCGGAATTAAGTTTTGCGAAATGTATCATAAATTGAAACTTATTACCAATAATGTATATATATATATATATATATATATTATGAAAAATATAATATCTTATTTGTAATAGTTATTAATCAACATGATAATTGCATGTTTTTTCCAATTTAATAAAATATAAATGATCTCGAATGTTAAAATTTGTCAATAATTGTGATTATTATTTTGAAGTATAATTAACTAACTTCTTAATTGCATTAGTTTTCCTGTGTTTTCTGTGAAAATCATACCACATTTTATGTACAGAAAAGTTGTAGACGTAACGAAAAATTACACTCATGTTATATGAAGCGGGACTCTGTGAATTAATCAAAATATCATCAAATACTTTTTCTATCTCCAACTCTCAACAGGGGTTGGTTAGAACATCTAAAATTTTCCTTTAAAGGACCTACTTTTGAAAATTAAGTCATAATAAAAGAATGAAAGCTAGGATTTCAACTTCAAAGAAGATGCTCTTAAATAATGTACTTAGATGACGTATTGAGAATCTAAATTTTCATTCATAGAAAGAAGCTTTCATACAATAATTTACCCTAAGCCAACTTCTGCACGGTATGGTTTTGTGACTGCACGAAACGTAATAGCTGTGTATGTTGAATAATTGTGTTATTAAAAATTTAGTCACAATAAAATTTAAAAATATAAGATTTTACTTCAAAGAAGATGCTATTGAATAATATGCTGTGTGAAGCATTGATCATCTAAGTTTTTATGGAAACTGACTGCCATACAAGCAGTTACAGGTAACTTGAGCCAACTTCAAATTGACATAGCTTTGTGACAGTATGAAACTAATAGCAGTATTAGTTAAACTTTATAGCAGTATTATATAGTTAAGAAATATACCTTAAATGATCTTTCACACAAAAATATATGAATATTAGTTACATCCTAAGTAATTAATAACATAGATTGTTTATTAATTAGTTGCTCATCAAATTTTTGCTGTTTGTAAATAAATAGAAGGGAATATTTTGCTGTTTGAAGTTTTATTTTTTGATCCATTACTTAAATATACTTCATTATCATGGAATGATAATATAGGGATTTTCTTGCTAGATATTATAATTTATAATTTTCCTTATAATATCTCACAATGTATCACAAATGGAGCGCTTGAAATAATCATATTAAACATTCAGGATAGTAATCTAATTTAAAAAAAGTGTATAACAGAAAATACCTCAATAGAACAACGTATTTTTGATGTCAAAATATATTTCTCTATAATCTAAAAACTA
Source organism: Latrodectus elegans (assembly GCA_030067965.1). NCBI lineage: Eukaryota > Metazoa > Arthropoda > Arachnida > Araneae > Theridiidae > Latrodectus > Latrodectus elegans. Next base: position 110,781,876 of record CM057819.1, read on the forward strand.
AAATTTAACTATGAAAATTTGAAAAAAAAAAGGAATTTGTGTTCTTGAATAATTTAAAACTTTACATATATTAACTCCTTTTGCATATATGCGTATCTGAGGTGAAAAATAATATAATAAACTACTAAGAAAAAAATGGTGTACAAATACTAAAGCGTCTGACAAAATGTAAAGATAAATTCATTCTGAAAAAGCTGTATATCTCCATGCGTATACGGAACAAATGTTCCCGCTTCTAGAGTTATTATCGTTCGGTGTCTAGATGTGTGTTTTGTTATACATATACCCACCATCATTTCATTTTCTCCTTTACAATTTATCTTGTCATCTCTTTCGAGAGGGAGGAAAAAAAAACGAATATATATATATGTGTGAAAGAAAACCCCCGTTTTTGCTTGTTTGTATAAAATGAAATGCCTTATTTTCGGACTCGTTGCCAAACAAACAGCATAAAATAGAGGGAACGAAATGCACTCCACGCCTTAAATCATCCCCTTGTGTTGCCAAGAGACGAAAAGCAATCACGATGAAAAACAATTTTCTCTCCACAGGATATCAGTAAAGGCTAACAAGTCAATACGTGGTCTTATGAGGCGATTGTCCAATGAGAGCAACTGTATTATGTTGGGGTGAATGAAAGTAACTTCATAGCTGCGTTATGAGTTAATCTTGAAGTTTGTCAATTTTTATTTAATGTCGGATAGAAGAAATTTAGTGACAATTCACAAGAGGAAAAGTAAATTTATCTTGTAAATGAGGAGAAATTACTTTATGTATTTACGTGAGTAATATATATATATATATATATATATTATAGCACATGGTTAAAAAGGAAAAACAGTGAAAGCTATTATATAAATATTACTTCTTATTAGAATATCAAATTTACAAAGAAATAAATTTATAATATTATTCTTAACAGAGTATATAAAAAACAATTGTCACGCGCGATGAGTTAAGTGTCCTTCTGCATTCAAGCAGTAAATAAATAAACACTCATTTCATCCCCAAATAAATTTAAAATATGAAGTCACTGAAGTTATTTAAAAAAATACACACAATTGTTTTTTAATTTCAAGCTTTGTGAAGCTAGAATATATTAATTTTGTGAAAAATTTTCCATCCTACATCATCTTGACTACAATAACTTTCAGAAGCAGTATAATGTCGTTTAAAAAAATTCATTTAATTACGAAGAGTAAAGCTAAAAAATATTCTTTTGCATTAGGAAAACCATTTCAAACGAGTTTAAACAATTGAAGTCATTTCATTTCAACTTCATTTCTGTACGGAAAATTTCATTTATTTTAATAAATTGTATTTCAGAAATATCTTTCGCTTAGATAACTTTATAAATTTAGTTTCTGATTCAATTTCTGCTTTTTTATTTGAATTAAATTGATAAGAACATAAGAATTAATATATATTTGAATTTCTATCGAAAATAATTTAGATATAATTTGAAAATTTCTTATTTCATCTACTATTTAGAAAATTATCAATTTCTAATTCTGAGACTTTTAATGTTTAGACAAGTGTATGTATTTTTATACTTTAGTTTTCCCACATAATTCGCTTTTGTATGTATAAACACTAAAGTTTAATTTTGATAAAAGTTGTTTGAACGAATTTATAAAAAGTGTAAATTCAGATATAATGCTGTTACAAAGTTTTTAAACATTTGTTTACAAACTTTGTAATAGTGGTATTTATGGCTTACTTGGCAAGATTCTTGGTGACCAATTGGCGATTTGGTGACCTCTTGGTGAAAAATAGATAGTTCTGGAAACTTCCACCACCTAAGCTCTAGGCCCATTATTGAGCGAGATAGTCTGGAAGCTTTCAGAACCTTGGAAAAAGAACAAGACTTTCACGCCAAGTAAGTTATAAATACCACCGTTCCACGGACCGAGTCACTTTCCGAGTTTTTCTAGAGGCAGTGAGACGTTAGTGAAGACGATCAGTCTTGAATGCTAGTTTAGAGCATAGAAGCTGTTGTTTGTCTGAGATATAAGAGCCTTTTGTAATTGGAAGCTGTTTCCTGTTTTTTAGCTGTATTAGATCTGTGGAATTGTAATTTCTATTACTAAAATTTTCTGTATTTAGTTCAATTTGATAGGAATAATAGTCTCGTGAATTTTAAAGAGTTTGATCGACTCTCAATCAATACAAACCCCGAAGCTCGGTACAATTCTACAATTTAATTTTTAAGTTTGTTATCATCAAGTTCATGAGAAATCTGTAATTTTAATATTGTTTCTATCATTTATTATTGTTTAGTCTTTAACTATATTTATATAAAATGCTCATAAAATTTTCTTTTTAGGAAGAAATGCAAATAAGATAATGATATATAGTGAGTTATATGTATAAGTTATGTATGTATACTAATGATTAAATTTTCAAAACATTTGGAAGTATTAATTCTGAGAAATTAACACTTAAATCAATGACCTATTGCAAAAATAACAACATTCATACCTTTAGATATTGAACGAAATAGACATTGGATTCCACATATAAGTAAATTTGACCATGCATCTTTAACAATTCATCAATGGTAATCACTGAACAGTCGAATGGAAACCATTTACGGAACACTTGTTTTTCATGAAAGATTTGGTTGAACATATGAACTAAGACAGCACTCAAGCTTTTTTTTATTTTTTTATCAAGAAATATCCGTAGTATGCCATTAAATGTGTTCGAACGATATCTTGCTATAAGGATTCAATGAAAGTCAGAGCTATAAGACAATACAAAACAAACATAATCATACCTCAAATTGTTATCAGTGTCAACAATCAGTGACACGGACGTATATGCAGAAACAAACCATCACTCTAAATAATGGGGCAATATAACGATTCCAAATGCATCCTAGGAATTAGGCGTTCTCCTCGATGCCACTGTACTCGGAAAATGAACTCATGATGACGTTAACACAACATGTAATTCTTTGAAAATGCAACGTCACTACGTTTCTTCATGACGTCACAATTCGTCTTTCATCTCACTATTGAAATCACTTTTGTATGAGATGAAAGCTCAAGGATATAAAAGCTATGATAATTGAGCTGATAAACCGTACTTCTGCAAACGTGGTCGAGAAGCTCGTACATACACTTGTTATCTTGCAAACGACTCTAGTTCAATATTCCCAGCAGGTGTATGGTCCATTTAAAAAGAATTTGTTTTGTATTCAGTTTTATATGTATGCGTTAAAAAGCTACACATTTGCATTGCATAGTATATGCTTACCTTCATGTAAATTTCCTAAATTTGATGTGAAAAACACGTTATTTGAAGACAGTAATGCATGGTAAAGAATATATAGTTGAAAAAAATCTCAAAAATTGTTCTAAAAGTTAAGTAGCAGGAAAAAATAAATGATAGGAAAATCGTGAATTATATTTAATAGTTAATAAATATTTGTGTTATTTAATAGCAAGTAATAAAAGACGAAATAAAATAGTTATAGCTAATTTATGAAGTTCTTGCCATAAATCTGTGAAACAAAGATTGCAGAACTAGCGAAGTAATTTTCGATGCGTTTAAAATTACAAGTTACAGAAATTCTATGGTTACACCAAAAGACTTTCTTGTACAGAGGCCAGAGTTGCTCGTCAAATTTGCCCAGAAGCAGGCGGATGGAAGTCCTCAAAATTAAGAATCAAATAAAAAGCAAAGGACCCTCCAAAATGTGATATGCCATACCTCTAAAGGTATAATTTTACTTAAAGGACTTTGAAACCATGACATTTATAACATGTCTCAGCTGCTTTTAAGGAACAAGATAGATTTTGGATTAAATCGAGATTCGAACTCTTTACCTTCCCATGCTGAAAGCGACAAAATAATCAAGCAGGTTACTGTAACCCACTAATTATGCAGCGACAATATTCAATGTTATGAGGTCATTCTTCATAAACAGGTGTCTAATGTCAAACAGGTGATGACAGAGATTTAAGGTGTCTTCAAAAGAAGCCCAATGGATTAAATTTCGACAAATGCAGTGGCTAAGAATCTTGTGTGATACATCCAATCCTTTTGTGAATGCTAACTCGATGGTTTTATTTTTAAACACAAAAGAAAAATTTGATTTCACAAGATTTTTTCTTCCAGACCGTGTTGATTTTTCTACTTCTTATTTTTATTGAACTTTTCTGCAGTAACTTTGCGTCGAATAAATTGTTTTTTTTACATGTTCATGACTTACTTACAGCCTTCTTGAGAATTTTGCCGATGCCATCCATATTCACATACACACACACATAATTTTCCCTCCTCAACTATCAATGCTCTGAGATTTTTCTATTTTCTCTTGTACACATGTATTTGTATATCTGCACAAGCACATATTTCCCCACATGATGCATATATGTGTCATAAAATCCTTTACGCAATCGTTAATATAGGAATCATAGATGAAATGTTTTTTAATTCTATTTTGCTTTCTTATTTCGTTTGCTTCTTCGTTTACATTTAGAATTCATGCCTTTTTAAATCGATAAAATTTCTTCCTAAGGAAAAAATCCAAGCTATAAAAAAGATAAACGTGATACTCAATATACTTTTGATCGTATTAAGAGAAATAAAGATTAAAAAAAATGAATCCAGACTGACTTTGGAATAAGGGATATTTTATGATAGGTTACCTTGAGAGCTGTAACTATTGAAAACGTTTCGAATATAGATTACAGTTGAAAGTCGTAAAAAATTCAAGTTATTTGATATTTTGTGAGAGAGTTTGGATTATATATTTTTTTATCATCTTCAAGCCTATAGTGAAAAAGAGATAAATTTTCTTTTAAGATACAATTTCATGTGCTCCTAAGAAATTTGTCTGATCTCATTTTACCTGAACATGGTTTCAAAATTCCAAACCACATTTTAATAATTCAGCTGTGAAGTTTCCACAAAAAAGTATAAATTAATAAATTTATAAGCCAACGTAGCTAATATAAATATTATTTTTTGTATGTTAAGTAATTAAATTTCTAGAAAATTTATACTATGTTACATAATTTTAAAACTAAAGGAATTAACTGAAGCTAATTTATATATATATATGTATGTATATATATATATATATATATATATATATATATATATATATATATATATATATATATATATATATATATATATATATATATATATATATTTTATATATATATATATATTTTATATATATATATATATATATTATATTAGTTTCAGTTAATTCCTTTAGTTTTTATTGAATTTCAAGGAATTCGCACACATGAATGTATATTTTTGAAATATTTCTAAATTAATTACTTTTGAAAGCAAATTAAATTAAAATAATAACAAGGGTTACCTAAACGACTTATTAATAAAAAAATCATAATTTTTGATTAATTTAAGTAATTTCGTAGCAATACAATATTCTTAGAGTTTATCGTATTATATTTTATGCAACATTTACTCAAACTGGATCTTTTAATGCTGAATCCCAATAAATTAATCTATATCAGATTATGATCTAGCTTCTACTAATCTGTTTTCCTTTCATTACGAATACAAGGAAATTAAGGTGAAACTAGTGCATAAGTTATTACAACATAACAGGATAAGCATACAACAACTTGGTAAATATCAAAACAGCTAATTCTACTAAATGAATATGTACAGCATTTATGAAATAGATGAGACACATTCGAATTATTTTAATTCTATAATCGAAGAGAAAACTTAATCTAGAAGTTTAGAATTAAAATATTTTTTACAACTTTTAAAAAGAAAACTATAAAAATTCAGATTATTTAATATTTACGTATATGTAGAGAAAAATACCTTTTTATATCAGGTGAACATTTAGAGATTAAAAAAATGGCTTTACAATATATAAATAATATAGTTTATAAACTTTTATTTCGCATAAAACATATTTTGTATCAGAAAAATACATAATAAAGGAGAGAAATCATTACCTCCCTAAGTACAAATTAATTAAAAAATCTTAAACATAGGTACATAAATTAATAATATTATGTAGTAATTGCTACGAGATAAACATGTTCAAATATATTTGTGCATATTTATTATTTTAATATAAATTACATTAAATAATAATTTTTTATTCTCCTCATAAAATTTCTGTCCCAGCATTTTTAATTTATAAATTTAAGTGAACTACATAAATTAAATTAATTCTATATTTAAATGGATAAAAGTGGGCTATAAATCCCTTGGCTCAGTAAGAAATTCACACTCGCAAACAACCCCTACCTCACTTTACCGTAACTGCATTTACTCCTAGGAATAAAAATATTCGCCAAATTAACAAATTAATGAAGTTTGGCGATCATGTAGTTTGAAGTGGACTCATTACAGCACACATGTTCTTAACCTATTTAATTTTGGGGGCGCGCGAGGCAGGAATCAATCTCCGCAGCTTATTTTGAGTTTTCATAATTGATGTTCAACTATTTAGAAGAGGACTTCTCCGCTCAGTGGATAGGGCCAATCCGTGGCAGCGCCTTCAGACACCCCGGTCATTATTTTAAAGTAAAGTGAAGACTAAGAAGATTTTTCTCACCACCATCCTTTCGTCACGTTCTTGTTCATCGAGGAGGAGTGATATATTACTCTAAAAGGAGCTTCTTGGAGTACAAGCACATGCCTCTTACGTAAGATACAGAATTCTCAGTAGTTAGAAAGCATATTATGTAAAAGTTTCACGGAGGAATCAGGAATTATATTGTAAAAGTCACTGACTTAAGGATATTTCTTTAGAAACTACAACAAACCAGTTTTAAATTAAATTTGTGAATCTTGCGATGCTCGGAGCAAAGCCTCCCATTTACCAAATATATTTATACTTTCATGGTGAAATTGTTTTATCTTTATTTACATACATTTTACACGAAATATAGTGCCTGTAATAGAAAATTGTAGAAAATTAAATAATTTAATTTGCACATTATGGAAGGCATGTTCAGCAGAATTTGATTGTGTATATGTACAGATACAAACTTTAGATTAATGTCGTACATTTATTCTGTTTATTTATTCAATTCTCTTCTAAAAGAATATTTTTAAATGCACTTTAAATTTTTTTTACTCATAAATTTTATATATTTAATTTTTAAAATATGAAACCAATAATTTTCAATAATAAAATTATTTCTATTTAATTTCTCTATATACGATAACAGTATATAAAGTAATATATATATATATATATATATATATATTAAAAGAGCTAATACATCATTTATAAATACTATATATACAACCATACAGAACAAAAACCATACACAACAGCATTAAAAATTAATATACATAAAATTATGATCATTTTTTATAAATAATTTATGTCTTTAAGATGTCATATATTTTAAGAAATAGTTTATATTAACTGTCCTTTTTTTTTTCTTCAGGAAGAATATATTCATAAGCAAATAAATTCAATTATTTTCTATTCAGCGACTACTAGGAATTATCTCATATCTCACGCAACGAACAAAAATGCTGTTAGAATACATTTAATTTCGGGAATCATTTGTTACATTTTGACGTAAAATAGACCTAAATGACATCCATTTGAAAAGACGGCACCCTAACGCTTGAAACGTAATATATGAACTTTGATAAATAAACTGACATTGATGAATGAACTGATTGAAAGATGAGATTAGTTTGGAGATTCCGCTTAAAGAATGAATTCTTCACATTATTTTACCGTCATTTCAGAAAAAAAGGAAATTAAAAAGATTCTTCTACATTAATGGAAGAGAATATTAAGGCTATTTTAAATTAAGAACGGAAAAAAATTTCAATGATCATTCGCTGGAATTTAAAAAAAATGTAGGGAGCTTACTTACTTTTCTAATATATATATATATATATATATATATATATATATATATATATATATATATATATATATTTGTGTATGTGTGCGTGTGTGTAATGGGAAACACTTTAGATTCATATAATCCTTATATAAGGATTATTAGATAAATAATCCTTTATTAATATTGTGTAGAATAATTTATTCGGCATGAAGTGCGGCCTGAATTCCTCTGAATTGAGTCATACGAGTGTTGAATAGTGTTAAAGAGGAATATCAGACTATACTTCGTAGAGCTGTTAGAAAGTTCTTGAGAGAAGCCTGATTAGAGAATCGATTCAATATTAAACGCTTTAAAGTTGAGCTTAATGGATGAATTACATTGAGATCGGATGACTGTGTGGGACCCGAAGTTAACATATAAAGAATGATGTTAAACATATATTTTTACTCTTTTCTAAATGAAACCGTCCAAATAGCACACTGCATTCAATCCAACCAACCGCAATAAGTTCTATTGCATTAATAGGTGCATTATCATTCGGGAAATTTCAATCTCTTGCGGAAACAAGTTTGGTATCACTGGATGAGCTTCGCCAGCTAAAATGTCTCTGTACTTCTTGCCAGCTTTAAGAATTTCGATCAGTTTAGTAAGAAACCATGACATGACTGCTCATATTATGACATATCCACACAATCATGATTATTGTTCCTACTTATGACACTTGGATAAGCCTGTCTCGCTAGTCGACGGTTATGTTAAATTAGTCAGAAGGATGCGTCTTTCGTTTAACCAGAGCACCTCGAAGATAAAAGAAGCAATTACAAACGTTACAAGCAATTACCTGGCTTTATGAGCAGTAAAACTCTTTAAATCTTTGTTTTTGGAATTTTATTTACAAACAAACAATTTAGTGCTTTTACACTCACTTTCAACAGTAAGCATGAAGATGTAAATGCAAAAAATCAACAAATACTGCTTTGATTGACACAAAATCCGTCAGGGAAGTAGCATATATATTTATCCATAAAATAAAATCAATAATTATATACGGTTATGAAAATATTAAATTTTTGTAATTTATCAGATAAGGACATACTGGAGATGTAAACAGAATTATGTATAAAGTGAAAATAAAAAGCATAAAATGAAAAAATGGACAATAATAGGATATGTGATGCCCCTCACGTGTACACCTTGTGACTTTGACTTATGACGATTTTATACCATGTGACTATGATTTCAATTAGGTGGTAAACCACTACAGAATTAAGTAATAGCCATTCTTCTTGTATATCAGTTTCCAGCTCAATAAGAGTGGCTGGAGGTGAAAAGCTTGAAGATACAACAGGGTCAAGAGCATTTCAAAGATTTTCAGTGGTGTTAAGGTAGGGCGAATGTGCTGGTCACACCACAAGCGCAATCCCGTTACTCTCTAGGTAGTCATCGACGATGTTAGCTCTATGTGCATTATCGTCCATTAAAACAAAATTAAGGCCAACTGCTGCAGCGTACAATTTCATAACGGTTTCTAGAACTACCTCTGGATATCGAACAGCCGTTACAGAACCCTGTTTAAAGTGTGTAGGTCGGTGAGGTATCCTAATGAAATCCTTGCCCACACCATAATGCTTCCACCTCGGTGGTGTTCGGTGGTGTTTTGGGGCTGATTGCGTGTTCCTTGTTCACGCCATATCCTTATACGACTGACATCTGGCTTCAGAGCAAATCTTGACTCATCAGTAAATATGACATGGCCCCAGTCAGACATAGTCCAATTGACATGTTTCCGGCACCACTTTAATCGTGTCCCTCTTGATTGGACGGATAGATAAACACAACCTCGAGGTACCAGGGCGTACAGTCCACTCATATGTAATCTTCGGCGTACAGTAGCTGCAGATATCGCCTTATTAATGCTCGCTGTAACCATACATGTCACACTTGTGGAGGTCGTTCTGCGATTCCGCTTGGCTAAAATCACAATATATCGATCTTCTTTGGGGTTTGTAACCCTTCGGGCACCAGCTGCGGGTCTTCGGACAAATGTCTGTAAGGTTTGGAATTGCTTCCATAAACATGAAATTGCAGAATGATGAAGGCGGAAGAAAAGAGCAACATCTGAGATCGACTGTCCTGCTTCTATGCTCTTCACAACACACCAGCGCTCAGAATCTTCCACTCGTCTTCTGGAAGTCATAGAAACACGTATGTCTTGAAAACAAATTGTACGGAAGTTATAAACACTTGCTATCAGCACTTCTGTAACCGTTCATAAAGCTGGTATCTTATAAGACTGACCTTTTTGAATATTTCTTGACATGAAAGCGCGATTGGCTGAAAAACGCTAACATGAGAGCGATAACATATTAGTATACTTCTAACTACTTCTGCAGCGATTTTCACTCTCTTTAATTCTGATTGACTTCCGGAAATTAGCATTTTTCTCTCCGTGCTTAACTTTTGAAAGTGAGTGTAAATAGCCTATATAGACTACCCCAAATCATTAAATGCATTACGATTGTCAGCAAAATGCTTTTATTTTTTATAAGGAAAGAAAAATTATATAAAAATATTGCAAGTACAACATATTTAGCATGTTTACTATATCTGACTTTTATATTTGGGTAATAACTATAGTGAAACATTTTTTTATATATTTTGCAGCAAAGATTTCCTTGAATAGGAAATGTTTTGAGATAGATAACAAATCATTAAATAAAAGTAATTTTCGATTTTATTACTGAGCATTAATAACATTATATCCACACATTTCTCTCTCAAGAAACTTTATTTAAATAAAACTTGCAGTTTAAATAATGCTTGTAGTAACTTAATAGTATAATATATATTAGAATTTAAAATATATTTTAGGGAATTCATGTCAAATTTAAATTTCAAACAATTTTTATAAACTTTAATTATTTTTGCTTAATATATTATTTCTAAAATAAAATGCTATTAGAATATATTATTTTTCAAAAATATAATTCATTGAAAAACAATATAATAGCTTAATTTAAGGAATTATAAAGCTTAATGATTTATGATTATTTTTAAAACTGCATTTAGGATTTTTTTCTCAAACCATTGTTTATGACTTTCCAGATCAGTACGTTAATAAATCAGCAGAAAATCACAAATCATAATTTTTGCCTGGAAACAGTAATCTATTCTCCATGTTTAGCAAGGTGTCTTCAATATGCACTAGAATTAAGTTTCATTTACATTTGTAGCACATTATAGGCACAAGTTTTCTTAACATTAAAAGTAAATTAGGATAGTAAAGACATTTTCAATAAGTTCGAAAACATACTTCGGCAAATATGTAAATGCATAATTATCATTGCCGGGAAATATTATTTTGCAATAATGTTACTTGAAATATTGATTTAATATTCTATTTTATTTATGAATGAATATTTATTTTACATGAAAACATCATCTATATATATATATATATATATATATATATATATGTATATAAATATATATGTTGTATATATATGTATATATTTGTATATATATTTGCATATATATATATATATATATACATATTTATTTATTTATACATATATTAAGCTTTTATAAATGTTAAAAATACATTCTTTTTTTGTAAAAAGAAAAAATATCACCACAAACAAAATATATTTTATCTTAAGCAATTTTAGTATGTGCAAATTAAAATAAACATTTTATTACTAGTTAAGAACTTTTAAGACGAAAAACGAACAATCAAAACGCCATTATTTATACATCTATTTCTATTAATCCAGTTCTTTATAAATAATTAATTTCACATATGGAATTTCTTTCGTTTTTCATGACAATAGATACGGATTTAAGTGTACAAAATATGGAATCATTAATTAAGGTTATTTTTTTCAAATCATGTATAAAAATTGATTTGTTATTATTCTTTTGTGTGTAATATTACAGAAGGAATTGAATATTATGAGGATAATGAATCCATGTAAAAGCACAAATAATATTTTAATAAGGTAAATAATTTCAAAATAAGATAATTAGTATTTCTAGTTAATAAATTAGTAACTTGTTTGTGAGAATTTAGGCCCAGAATATTAGTAGAATTACTTTACAAAGTAAAAAATATATAAAAAACATTAAATTAATTAATAAATTATCTTGATTATCAATAAGTTCTATAAATTCGATAGTGGAAATTAAGAAAAAAAGGAATACATTCATTTATAATTTCCTTAAAGAGGAATAAGGCGATAATATTTTGTAGATGATTGCTTATCTCTATGTAAAACTCTATATCATATATTCATATCAGTGTCTGAGAAGAATGAGGCAATTTCAGAAAGGATATATTTAGATAGACAAAAATGAGGAATATTTTCTCATTATGAGAAAATTTGTTTGTGTTAATAAGTATATTTAATAATTAACATTAGTTTGAATAACTAATGATGTTTATTTTAGTAATAGTTTTGATTTTAAAGTAGTAGTATTCTGTTGAGTTTTTAATAGGACTTATTAGGTCAGTTAAAGTATATAATAAAGGAAGTATATAATATTTTCGGTTAAAAGTATTGTCACTGAACTTATAGTATCATTGTACTTCTCTTGGATAATGGCACTAAGGTAGTAGTATTCAATTAAAGTATTAATTTTTTGTAATATTTCGTTGAAAGCCTTTTCACTGAGCTTCATGACTTTATTATTGTACATGGACAATGCTTCGGTTAGTTGTCAGCCCTTAAGTTTTAATTCCCAATCATACTTAACACTCCATTATATTTACCCACTGAAGAGATGAAAGAATTTTTCCACTTTTCCCAATCCTAAAGTCGAACCTCGAATCTGTGCCTGCGATCGAACCTACGATATGTGCTGGAATATGAATTTTTGAATCTGTGCCTTGGGAGGGTGAAGCGTTACTTCTAAGCTGCAATTATTTATCACTGTCAAACACTAGTATATAAGTCTAATATTTATATTCTCTGCAATCATGCATATATATATATACAACGAAATATTAATATGATATAACTATACCACTTTGTTGTAATAAAACTATTTTTTCTCATCGAAATAATTTTTCAACAGAAAAAATTATAAATCAAATAAGTTTTTTTTTTCAAACAGAAGAGAGACAGTATCTTTGTATAAAGGTGTCGAACTATCACAGATTAACTTTTGTGCTGAGTAGTTGCATTAGAATTTATTGTACCTAATAAAAGAGTGAATGTTTGAAATGTGTAGAAAAACACAGCTAAAAACATTTACTATTTTTAGTAACTTATCTACAAACTAAAAACAAGAGGCATGGAAGAGCTCAGTATCTTAAATAAACCAAGTATGAAAATTGTGTTATTATTGTTCTACACTTTGCTTTAAAACTGAAACAATTCATTGCTTTATAATTATTTTGGAGATGGTTTTTGATTTTTTTAGTTTGAAAAGTGTTAAAAAATCTAAATGTTATTAGGACGAGGAAAATAATAAAATTAAATTATTTTGCAAATAGAGGCATTAATATAAGAACACACAGTTTATACATTGAACTAATTTAGTTCGGAGCAGTCAGAAAGAAAATTTTTTGTGCTTTTACAAATAAAACCAGTATATATTTATAATGTTTTCGTCGTAGAGAGATTGTGGATTAATAGAGAATTCCCATACATTGATATATCATTGTTAACTCCAACCAGATAGGTTGATAAATTCGAGAAAAGGATCCTCCTCGAGATGTCCAAAAGAAATTGCCTGTTTCTATGGAAACAGAAAATGCTGCAGGTGTTCGAGAGCAGATCATAAAGAATAACGCATTCCTGAAAGATTTACAATGCCCCAGCAACAATAAGCGCTGTCTGTGACGATCTCCTTCTTCTGTACCACAAATAATCTGATCGCGATGGGCTGCCTGGGAGTATTTCATTATGTGTTTTATGTACTGACAGATGGCAACAGTATTCCCATCAGAGACAAACCAACATCTAAAAAACCTAAATACAAGCAACTTTTGGTTGTCTCGCTTGCGTGGGATGATGAGTCGTCGGAACGTGGGCTTTAACCTTTTTTTGTTGGCGGCTTTTTAACTTATGCAGTTCACGAAATAATCTATTCTCTTGCAGCGAATGTGTGTGGAATACTGTGTTATATGTTTATAAATTAAGTGGTGTTATTTCTCTGGAAGAAATAGAAAGGGAAATGAAATGAAATGCGTATATCAAATGTATGCGTTAAATTCGTTGTTTTATATATAATATAATATAATAAGAAAATATATAAATAAATTGTATATCACAAGATCATGTCCTTGATACTATTTTATTGAAATAAAATGTTGTTACCTTTAAGCTTGAAATATAAACTTGTTACACACATATGAAATTTTCAAAAATTCACACTTGGTATTATTGTTACCTATGGCACTTGGATAAGCCAAGCTCATTAATCAACGCTATGCGAAATTAATTCAGAAGGGTGCGTCTTTTATTTAACCAGAGCACCAAGAAGGTTAAAGTACGGCTGTGCTGTAAGACTTATCCGATAGCTGGCACCACCAGAAGTTCCACTATCTCCCTTCTGGCTTTGATCTAGAGGGGGAAGAAATTTTCTATTGATCATTACACCCATGGTAACTGCTGAACGGCTGACCATAGGATTTCCGATTCCATAGATTCAATGATCTCGCATATCACATGTACTGTATTGATCTTTGATGGCATTGGGAATCGAACCTAATCCCCCAAGAAGGAAGGAAGTTGTGTATGAGAAAACTATAAGATTATATTTGTTATAGTTGCATAATCATGTCTTCAATTTGGCAGAAGAAGGTAATAAAATAAGTTTATATTGAAATTTGAGAAATGCGACAACATATTCATAAGGATTTGAAAAAATTTTATTCCATTTAGAACTAATCATTTAAAGCTCGCATTATAAGTAACAATAATATAGATAAATTCTTATGACGTAAAAAGTGCTCTCTACAGTTATTTTCAAGATAAAATAGCTCCTATAATTAATTTTATATAATATTCAGTCTTTTGCTAGCTTGTGTAAATAAACACATATTGTATAATACATTGATAGACGTTTATCTTGACAAACTAGCAAAGCTTGAATGATAAATAAATGAGACTCCTTCAAACTTAAAAATTCCAGTAAATTTTAAAAGAATATTCCAGTATTTTCATTAATTTTTTTCTTAAAGTGAAACACACTATTTTCGTGTAATATATTCAGTAGTGATGGAAAGAGCGATAGTACAGCCCAGAAATACTCTCTTAGTACCGATAAATTTCATTTCTTTTAACTGAAAGTATTTCATATAAAGCTAATTTTATGTATTTGAAAACATCTGCTGTCAATTCTTTCGTGAAATTTCTTCCACATATACAGACTATTATCGACATTGTCTACACTGAGCCACATTAACCCATGGAATATTCCTTTGGACAAAAACAGCCAGTATATGTGAATAGTAGAAAGATTCCACTAATTAATACAACAAATCAGAAATATTGTAAAATTAGACTTCCCATATTTCAAAATTGGGGACACGTGGTCTGGTTGTTAGGAGGTTCGTACACGTAATCGTAAGGTAGTGAGTTCGAATCTGCTACACAGTCAAAGATAAGTCACTGTGATTGAAACTCGTTAAATGTGTCGTGATTGTAATGTCTTCGAGGTGAAATGATATATCTGGGGGTGACATGCCAAGTATATGGTCTTCTGATTGATATTTGTTTCTAAATTACGAAGACTCACTTTTGTGACCACAAAATCATATCCCGGGTGTCCAATTACTTAAGATGACATCACATACGGCCCTTGTAATGCAGAAAGGAGAAAATCATAATAGTCGAGCTATATATATTATATATAGCTTCTATATAGCTTCTATTCGAGCTATATATATAGCTTCTATTTTCTAATATATTTCTCTAAGTGATTATCATTTATTCATTTGTTTTAAATTATTGCATAAAAAGTATAATAATGCTAGAGACGTCAAAGCAGAGGTGAAGCAGTAAATTTAACAAAAAAAATATTGTAGTGATAGAATAAGGAATAATAGAATGAAAAATAATAACTTGTAACTATGATGATGATGATATTATGAAATTATTTTGATAAAATGAAAAGTAGAATAAATTACTCGGACATAATGATATTATAAAATTTTATATTCTAAGTACAATACTTGAAAAAAGCTTTAGCATTTTGATTGTATTTTAAACTATGCATATATTATTGCACCGAAATATGTATCTTGTGTGTGCGGGATAGAATGAAATAATAATGAAAGATGATAATAACATCTAATGAGAAAAAATTAAAGTTTAAAATAAAAACTTAAAAAATGGCGAAAAAAGTACTTAACTATGATTTGGGAAAACTCGGGTAAAATGAATTAAAAGTCCTTAATCCTTGTTGTAAAGAGATTTAATGGCATGATATAAAATTTATGAGAGATATAAATCATGATTTAAATAGTTTATATGAAGGAGTGTAAAAAAATACAAAAAATAGAGATTTAAAGAATCTAACTAAATATGTATAAAATATTTATGTATATTGCGAGGATTACTCTGAAATGTTTGAGATACGCGCAGATGAGAATTTACAAAATCAAAATAACGGTTTAATATTAAAATACAAAGTATTTTAACACAGAAGATGATTTTTTTACTGATTTACTTCAACTTGTTTAGCATAGAATAAATTTTAAACAAAAGAGAAAATGGAGTTGACTCGAGAACATTTTCACGCTATGATTTTCTACGATTTTAAAGCAGGATTCAATCAAGAAGAATGCGTTCAATGGATGTAATTAGCATTTAGTGATGAATCTCCGGCTCGTGCTACTGTATTCAGAGGAAGAACACATAGGAAGGCCGCCATCGGCAGTAATCCCGGATAATGTGTCTGCCATACGAAAAATGTTAATGGATGATAATCGCTGTACCTATCAAATGATACAGAAGGAACTTAACATTGGATCCGCATCCATACACAAAATCATTCATGAAGAATTACATATGAAAAAAGTAGTTTGCCGTTTGGTTCTCCATAATCAAAATGAGCACCAAAAAGAGGAGAGTGTCAGAATCAGTAAAGAAACTCTTGCTAAATGATGGTGGCCACCGCATCATTTCTAAAATTGTAACAGGTGATGAAACGTACATACCATTTTTTGAAGTTCCAACACGTCATGAAAGCAAAGTAAGGGTCTTTGAAGATGATCCCATGCCGACAATGGTGAAAAAACAATGCGCATTGAAAAAAGTGGTGTATGACGTTTTCTTCAGAAGTACGGGATTGGTCAAAGCCATCAAGTTGGAAGGACAGAAGACGGTAACAGCAAACTGGTATACCACTAAATGTCTTCCAGAAATTCTACAAGATCAGAATGTTAGGGTACTAATGCTTCACAAGGACAATGCATCTTCACATACAGCCATACTAACAGTTGAGATTCTTAAACAAAATCAAATTAAAGTGATCGAACATCCGCCGTATTCACCTGATATAGCTATGAGCGACTTTTGGTTATTCTTTAATCTAAAAAAAGAACTTACGTGGACGTCGTTTTCATTCAGAAGAAGAGATTGATGTATCTATAAATGCATTTTTTTCATCTATTGCAAGAAATGAATGGCTTGAGGCATTTAATCTGCAGAAAATTTGTCTAGAAAAGTGCATTGGTGCTGGAGGAGACTACTTTGAACACACCTAAAATTTTGTAAGTATTACTTTAAAAACCTAGTTGTATCTCAAAAATTTCAGACTGACCCTCATATTATGAATATTCCTAAACGTGTATTAAAACCAAACCATTCAAATAAGTATTGCATTTGCTCTGAAAAATCAGTGATAAAACAATTTTGTTTTACAGAATAAACTCTTAATATTTTGTGGACTATTACACTTATAATTGCCTTACTTGATCAAGTTTTATTTCAGATTATTGGAATAGATTTTCCTTACTATAAACCAATCAGATGTTTTCAGAAATCAAATTCTTCAATATGTATAATTATTTCACCATCACATGTCTTATAAGAATACATTTGGAGATTTTCATACAATTTTTAATCCATAATTTTATGAGGGTTACGTACATTAAATGCTAATATTTGTTTGAGTGCTTTAAGATCTACTCATTTATCAAACTGCTTATTTAAATTTCTTGTTTACTGAAGATTCTAAAAATTAGTGGAGAAACATAAATTTTAAATTTAATTAAGTTGAGAAAGAATATTTCAACTTCAAAGTGAACATTTCAAAAATAGAATACTCTTATAAAATTCTATTGTCTACGAAGTTAGCATATAACTTTTACATTTAACTTTAATATAACTTTTAATTATATACATATAATTAAAAGTTATATATAACTTTTAATTTATATTCTATAACTTTTAATTCTGAATAAAGTGAACATATTTCGAAATTATTTGTGATATACAATAAGTATTTGTATCAATTCTTGCCTGCTACTAGCATTGGTTGTTAAATGGTGCGAATAAAAAATGAACATATAATTAAAAAACGCAAACAATATATTTACAAACTATACTTCTCAGAATGTTTGACTTTTCTCTTTAAAAAAAAACGATTTATCTCTAAAACAATTTCGCAGAGATAATATATTTTACTCTAATTAGAGATCAGTTTTTATATTTGTGATAATTCTTGTTATTTTCCTTAATTTATTTATGAGACTTAAGTTTTATAGAGAAAAACAGAAAATTTACATCTGCATTTTCATGAGTTTAAAAAATTTAAGACCATTAAATGAAGCTGTTTTGAACACAGAGAGTATTTTCTTAATTTCGTTCAATAAATTAAAAATTTAAAGTCCCTAACACAAATATTGTTGAAAAAGAAGTATTCAAATAAGCTATTATTAAAAATTACAGTGATTTTTTTAAATTTTTTTTCTAAACAGATAACAATATCGCTACCTTATGCCAATATACTCGTAGAATAGTGTCATATAATGTGTGGCATTTGATTACTGCAGACAAATTTTCAAAAAGTACTTGAGCATTTAATGAAATAATTTGATATATCTTATTGTTTCAAAAATAAAACTAAAAATATATTTACTAAAATTAATTTTCTATTTCTTAAAAAAAGTTTCTACATAGTTTGAAAAGTTGTTAAAAGAAAACTTCTAAGTATGTACTTTAGAAGTCATAGAGAAATATCGTCTCTCTTAGATAATTTTCAATTGAGAAATTGTAATGAATATTTATGAACACAATTTTTCCATTTCTCAATGTTTATAATTTAGAAGCGTTTTGTAATTACAACATGCAACTCCATCTGATGGTAATACTTTTAACTAATTTTCCACTTTTCTTCTACAATTCTTTCGATCAACATATTTAAATTTTCACTTCGCTATCTTAATGAATTTTTCCCCATGAATTTTAAAAATGTTCTCTGTTCTATCTTATGAATTTCAAAAAATTTTATGAGTCCCTTAAAAATTGAAGAATAAATTCTTTACAAAAATAAAGAATTAATTTGTCTGTTTGCCCTTGATTTAGAGAAAGATAAAACATCCGTAAAATATTAAGAAATTCATGCAATCAAATTCTTTCATCAATAAAATTTTAAATGATAATCTGTTCAGAACACAGGAACATTTTCCTCATCTTTAATAAAAATAATTTTCCCTATCTCAAATCATTCTAGCTTTAATGATGAGATGCAATAAAAACTTTGAAACTGCTTCAGAAATCCAGCATTACTGATTTAAATATTTCATTCATAAATTATCTGAATCTTTTAAATTATGAGAAAAAGGATATAAAACATAATTTCTAAAATTTTATAAATTCACTTAGCCACATGGCCGGGATTTGTATGATTAATTTTTAAAAATATATATAATTCGATATATAATAATAAATATTATACATTTATATATTTCTTATTACCGTATTATATTAGTTTTCAATATAAAAAATTAGTTTTCTAAAACACTGCATCACGCTAATTATTTTTCACAAGCAAAGGGATGTTTCTTAAGAAAATTGTAGAGAAAAAAATTGTAAAATGTGAAGTAATTGGGAAAGCAATTATAATACCCTCTCACCTAAGAGAAGTGAAAAAAAGTAATTAACTACATTGTAATGAAGAATTTACGGTTTCATGAAAAAAATAAGGAAAAAGAGGATTAATAGGTTAAAGATAGGAAGACTTATTATGAGCACCCATTTTTTTGGAAAATTACTAAGAAAAGAAAATTTGAATACTTCATGAATATTTATGAACATTTGTTTTGCAAACAAGCCCATGTATGTGAATACTAAAAAGTAAAAATATAGTTAAACTTTCTACTGAGCTAATATATTTCACATATAAATGTAGTCGTTTCTGTTGTACCAGCATACTTCAATTCTCTTTTCAGTAATTTTTGTTTTAGCAACAAAAGTTAGATTTTTCATTAATTGTTAGTGTTTTTATTTTTTGATCGTGCATTAAAAATAACAAATGCATGAAAAATCACAGGATATTTGTACAAAAATTAATGCACTGCGTTCAATATTTAAGATTTAAAAAGCAAAGACACAAACACACACACACATACATACACACATACATACACACACATACATACACACACATACATACACACATACATACACACATACATACACACACATACATACACACACATACATACACACATACATACACACACACATACATACACACACATACATACACACACACATACATACACACACATACATACACACACATACATACACACACATACATACACACACATACATACACACACACATACATACACACACACATACATACACACACACATACATACACACACACATACATACACACACACATACATACACACACACATACATACACACACACATACATACACACACACATACATACACACACACATACATACACACACACATACATACACACACATATATCTGTATGTATGTATGTATATGCACCATGTTACATGGAGAAAGTTTCTTTTGATTTAAATTTGATATTATACATAATAATGACTGCTTTCATATCAAGCCTATATTTCTGTTTCAATCATTGTACAAATCGAGATATAACCAATATACAACTCATATCAATTAAACTCATAATTTGAAAATACTTATCCTTTTTACAGTTCTTTCAAGAACTTAAAATCAGCTTAATTAACGTAAGATAAAAGTTATTAGTCAATGAATTCTGTAATTGTTTTAATTATATGATAATTTAAAAAAATTCACACAAACTTAAATTGTAGAATTTATGAGTAAGGTTGTAATATAAATTAATCATCTCTCACCGATGAGTTATTGGTGACAATTTCAGCAATATAACTGAGATCACCTGAAATTCACTAAAAGCTCATTGGAAATTACTATTACAAGGTACTTGTGTGTATTTATACCTTGCACTTGTAGTACTTAATTAGTTATTGGTTACTATCATCAGTAACGTAATTGATCATCAAAGAAAAATTCAAATTATCAGCAAGTAGATGATATTAATCAATTTATTTTTCTCTATACATCTTTATTCAACACATAAATAATGATTTAAATGTAATTTTGTGCTTCTTCAATAATTTTACTTTTCGTTTCGAGAAGACGTAGCTTAGATTCTTAGTTATTCAAAATTGAATCATAATTAGTTTCCAAAGATTGATTTTCAAAAATGAAAATAATTCTTTTTATTTAAAAAAAAAAGATAAATCTGTTTCTAAATACAAAGGTCAAATTCTGTTCTCATGTAATTTGTATAATAAAAAGCTTTGGACAGATTAATTTTAAATTAATTTATGCAAATGTAAAAATTTCATAAATTAAATCTCTACAATTATGAAGATTATTAGCTCAAATTTAGGAATATTTTATATTATAAATTAGTGCATATATCGTGTTATTACTCATTGTTTGATATTTACTATGAATAGAATTCAACTAAGTTCAAAAAAATTATTTTTAAAACGTAATTAAATAAAATTTAAAAGAACTGTCTTTGAACTTCTACAAAAAGTTAGAATAAATCCCTGAGAAACTTAGGATCATATTACAAATGATGTTTAACCAAAATGTTTATGAAACAAATACATGTATGAATAAATAAGTATTTTATTTCCATAAATGCTTTTCCTAATAGAGACTTATTATTTAATATTTATTCCACAAATGGATTCTTACAGAATATTTTATGACTCTTTACTAGCAAGTTGCTGCATACACTTTCATAAAAAGAGCATCAATGCTTAGTTGCAATCCCCACCCCTACACTGGATAGTTTTTGAGGACAAATTCCTAGTCCAGTTTTTCAAACATCTGTACTGGTACCTGTCCTGAATATGTAATTATTTCATCACCAAAATGGAGAAATTTATGTGAAGGAAGAAAGGTGTGGTAAAGTGCCACCTGAATCCGTAGCTCGTAATTGCCCGGAGGGATTCAGACCCATTTGCTTAACGAAGCACATTTGATTCAATCCCAAGCATGCAATGTTGGCTTCAAACGTGAATTCTTTGGGGTAAAAATAAAATATGTAACTTTTCCAACGAAACTAATTTTTGTTTCGTACCCTAATAATGAAATAGCGCTTTAATTTTTCAATTAAATTTGATTTCCTCACTCTTTGAATAACCACAAATTCTTTCGCTGAAACGCTTACTTTGCACTAATGGTACCTAATGAGTTATTGGTGACAGTTTCGGATGCACTTTAAGTTTAAAAAATCTTAATTTATCAATAAAGTTGAATGGTAACGTAGATTATTTACACACATTCTTACTAACAGATTTTAACTGCATATTAGAGAAAAATATTAAGTTTTAATAAGAAATTTGATTATTTTTAAATATGAAAGTTAATAAACTAGTTATAATAATTGTTTAAGATAAGGATGAGATTTTTGATTGGTTTCAAAAATAAAAAAATAGAGAATAGCTAGTTTGTTATAATAATTATATGTTCACCTTCTAAAGACTCTTAACAAAGATCAATATTTTATTTCTATTTTTTGTACTTACTTTTATTTATACAGTTAAAGCATTTCTCAATCTATTTCTAAATAATGTTATAACAATAATAAAGACCAGGTACTCTTCAGTAAAATCTATTGAAACCACAAAAGTGTGTTAAATTAGGCTATACTATTTTGAATAAAAAGATTTTAAAATTTTCTATTACTCCAAAATTAAGAAGGCAAAAATATTTAAGATAAAATATAATATAAAAATAACAAAATACATGAATTAGAAAAAATATTACTATATTGATGGCATAGTAAATAAAAGTGTCTTTTAGTAATGTTTCTACCAAAGAAAAATTAGTTAATTTAGTAAATCGTGTTAACAGTCTGCAGCTATGTGTTAAACATTTTTAAATTTCATATTATTAATAATCTTTTTTATTGTTATTAAAAATGAATTATATTAGTAATTTATATTTTGAAACAGATTTTAACAATTAATTTATGAATATTAGTATTAGTTTTTATTTCTATTTTCCGGAAATAAATAAGATTCACTGATATTACAAAAATTAACAGTCTTTTAGAATTCAATTTGATTTGTCTGTATATGTTTGTGTGGATTTTACAACCCCAATTCAACTGTAAAAGGAATTCAAGCGGATCTTACACCCACAACTATTTAAATTCTGTCTCATTGTAAACGAGAAACTTCATTAATCGTCGTCTGCCACTACGAACGACAGCCTAGGAAATCAACTCAACCCAACTCCATTTCAACAGCTCATCACGTGGGCGAGATTTGCATAAAAGAAATTGACAGATTTCCCTTTCTGGAAAGAATCCCAATTTACATGATGAAATGAGGGGTTGAGACTTTGTCAGTGGAAGTTCCTTGTTTAACGCAATCCATTTCAAGGTTGGAGCAGTCTCCAGGATAAATGTTGGCGACCAGTTAGTTGATGGGGTTGGCGATAGGAGGGATTTGGCAGGGGTCTTTTCGTATAATGATCCTCCCAGAGGAAAGGGGTATAAAAGTTAATACGCTCAGATTTGAATTTTAAGGTTCTTTTTGAAATGAATCATAAATGCGAAATACATATAAAATATTAATAATTAATAAAAAATTTTTATTTTTAGTTATTTTACATTAATGTTATGGAATCTTATCATAAATATATGTTTTAAGTGTGCTAAAATTTCTGTTATATTGATATTTTAATCAATTAAAAAAATAATGCGCTTTTTAAAGAAAAGTAAATGTTAAAACCCGAAAATTTATCATTTAACAAAATATATAATGGATTATATTATATAACTTATTACGAATTAGCTTTTTTCTATACTTAACCTCATTTGAGTTTACAAAAACTATGCAAATATTACTTTGCTAAAAATTACTTAAAGAGTTGTTATCGAAGTTAAATAATAAAGAAATAGTTTTCAAATTTTTAGTTTTTTTCTATTTCTATTCTTAATTTTATTTAAGATTACTTTATTTTACGAATGATTTATAAAAGTGTTATTTTAAAATTCGTTTTCCTTTGTATTTGAAAAATTTTCACGATCTAGTTTCAAAATAAATATTAAATTAATTTCACTCATATTTCACACGTGAATTTTTTAAAATATTTTCTGAATTTTGGATTACTTCTTCCAGTCGAAAAAAATCACTTTTTAGTATTTGTTTGAATAATTTACTTAGTAAAATTAATTTTTAATCAAAATTCCAAATGTACTTTAAGAGTTTCAGAAAAAAAAATTTTTTTTTCATATTTCAGAGTAACAATAATATAACGATGTTACGTCTTAGTAAAAATTTACTCTTTAAAAAACCTTATTAAACTTTTATAATGCATCAATGTACTCTATGCAGAAAAATCTCAGAGAATTAATAACAAAATTAATTTTATCTGTTTGCTTAAGATAAATTTATTAAATAAAATTGCTCATTCATTGTAAAATTTTGAGTCAAGAAATTTTAAATAATGAATTATACAAGATTTCTTTATTTTCATTTAATATATAAATATTATACTATATTTTATAAGACTAAAAAATTGTTTTCGATTTACTAAACTTAAAAATTAATTTCAATAATTATGAAAATAAAATGGCATTTCTCTTAGTATATGACTTCATTGTTAAGAGAAAACGTTGTAAGATGAACTTACTTATATATATATATATATTCATCTTACAACGTTTTCTCTTAACAATGAAGTCATATATTAAGAGAAATGCCATTTTATTTTCATAATTATTGAAATTAATTTTTAAGTTTAGTAAAAAAAACCAATTTTTTAGTCTTATAAAATATCGATAATTGCCATCAAAAGCCATACATACATACATGCATACATACATACACACACACATATATATATATATATATATATATATAGCTTTTGATGACAATTATCGATGGATTTCAATATATCTAGATTCAATATACAGATTGTCAATATATAGATATAGATTCAATATATAGATATATTCAATATATAGATTGTCCTATGGCTGACTGGTTAGCGTTCCTGACTCCTGCCTGAGCTGTGAGTCCCGGTTTCGAATCCCGGTATGGGTACGGATATTAAAATCTCTCTGTGTTTTTCTCTCTCTCTCTCTATATATATAATTAAAATATATAGTAATAAATGCTAAGTAATTATAAATTATTGTGCTCCAAAATCGTTGTTTGTAAAAGAGTTGCAATTTATAATAGAATAGTAAAAAAGTTAGAATGAATACTTGGTGTAGATAAAATTCAGTATGTATTACGATTCCAGTTAAAATAAAATTGAACAGAGAAGATATAGAGAAGAAACTATGCCAAAAGTAATACAGCAAAATTATTTTACTTAAAACTTGTCAGCTACAAGCTCAGCACTGTTCGTTCACACCACTGGCGGTAAAATAAAAATATGCATTCGATTCTTTAACGCCGATCAATTAAACTGCGAACTGGATAAAAAATGCCAGTAAACGCTAAGGAAATCATTCCTATGGTTATCCTTTTAAAATTAGCAAATTATTTTCATCCTTTTTCAAATAAAATACATTTTGTTTTTACTTTTACTGATACTTTTACACTACCTAATAAATACCCCAAAAATTTACATGTTTGGAATAACAGTAAGATACCAAAATTGTCTATTTGAAATCTGTTTTCTCAATGTGTTGTTTACTTTAAATAAAGAAGAATATTTTTGTGCTCTTGTCGAGCTCTTATTCTTACTTATTCTGCACAGACACCCATACAGATTATATAAAGGCGATATATCAATCTATTTGAATACAATCACGACTAAGTCAATCTTTAACAACTGTAGTTTTTAAGAGAAAACCTATTTCTTAGACACAATAAAAACCGATAATAATATTTTTTTTTCCAATGGTAGATTGTAGACAGTTACAGCTTCAACATAGTCTATTAATCTACTGTTTCCTGATACCCAAGGAACCTGCCAGAAACAGCGACCTCTTAGCCGCCGAGGCGTTGCCCCGTGTGCACCACAGGGGGTGGGCCACCATCACACCCTCACACATGCCATAGGAACCCGTTTATAGGGTAGGCATCATTCATATTTCATTCACACACATAAGGAAAGGACAAAGAAAGTCTAGGATAGAGAGAGAGAGAGAGAAAGTATATTAATGCCTGAACCAGGATTCGAACCCAGGAATTTCCTATTCGTAGTCAGGCACGCTGACCACTAGACAAGTTGGCTGGCAAAAAACCGATAATTATATATTAGCTATAGATATTTTGTCACATACAACACGAGGGTTTATTTTGCAACATCTGATTTATGACTCTTATAATTGTTTCATTTTGAGTGTTTAATTATCTAAAATATAGATGATGCTAATAGATATTTTGAAATAATACCCTAAATATAATTTAATAAATAACATAAATAACGATGATAATTTTGCACATTAAACAATTCATTTTAATAACAAAAATTTTTTTTTTCCTTTTTCCAAGAATAAGTATTCAGATTATTTTACTGAAATATTAAAACTTATTGTCTGAGACATTCAAGCATATTTCTAAGGATGTTAGAAATAGCGATAAGCAAATGTGAATGTTTATAATGAGAACCTATTGTTAAAAGGCATCTTTACGGTTGCATGTTTATTGTCTGTTTTGAAAGCTGAATTTATTAGAGAATTTAATGCCTTTTCTTGAGAATGAGAAGTTGATGTATATAATAATGTAGAAAAAAATGCTAAGTTCTTCCCAAAATTGGAATATAATTAAGCAGGAAAGGGAAAAAAATTCCAATATATAATACATTTTTTGTTTTCCTCAATATATATTGAATAGTAAAAAATAAATTTTAAAGTTATTGTGTACCTCAAGTAGTAAACATAAAAACAAAATGTAATAAAATGATGATAAATAAATTGTAATAAGAAACGATGACAAAAAATATTTTGGATTGCAAATTGATTGTGTTTTAAGCAACATTTTAAGAAAAGAAACAGAAACGTCTTTGAAAACAGAGTATTACTTAACGAAGAAATAAGTAAATAATTAAGAGAATAAAATTTAAAATACAGTTTTCAATAAAAATTGTTTCTTTTCAAATGTTTGCTTGATTAAATTTTTTAAGAAATATTTGGTGTTAAAATGAATATCACAACTAAGTTAAAAATTAGACACTGAATATAACAATTACGATAAAAATAAACAACTTAAAATTTGAAGATATTTTTCAAAAAAAACTTTTTAAAAATGAAGTAAATTCAAAATTTATATAAATTACTCAAATACATATGGTTATGCAAATTAAGTTAATGGAAATTAGCATGAAAGGCTAGGAAACATTTTTTTAACTTATATCAAAATCAAAATGCTTCATACATTTTGGAAAAAAAGAAGAAAAAAGTAAACACAGTTCAGAGAAAAACTATATATTGAATAATTACAAACATATATCATTATTTTAATTTGAATTTCAAGGGAATAAAATTTTTAAAAAATTATAATTCATTATATACAGATTTTAAATATTTTGTAATTCAATTAATTTTTATATTTAATTAATTATTATTAATGTATAAATTATTATTAAAATAATTGAAAACAGTTAATTAAATAATGAAATATATGTTGATGCCAATTAATATTTAATTTTAAAATGCATAATAGAGTAAATTAAAATCAAAAAAGAATTCATTTAATTTAAATAAAGAGTCTAAGCCGATAAAACATAAAAAAGATTACGCAGTAAACATTTATTGATGGAAATAATATCAAATATTAAGTTATAAATTTCTTGTGTACTAAGACTTTTACGATATTTTCATGAAATTACATTTGACAATATAAAAATTAATAGATTATAATTATAATTCAAAAATGACTTTATAAAGAGACTATATATAATGACTTTATATAATGAATTTATAATGACTTTATGTAAATTCAATATTAACAAAATTTATGTTAAAACATGTAAATTAATTTATGATATTCAAATTATAAATTAATTTATGATATTGAAACAATTCTCGAAGACAAATAATAAGAACTACGCCACAAAATAGATAAGAATTTGAATACTTTGATTACTTTTTGATTTGCATCAAAATAAAATACCTGAAAAAAAGCTAAAGACATGTGCAAAATTTTTCACATGCAATATCTGTCGGATCTATATTTTAAACGCATTATTATAGTAAAATTAGGGTTATACAAAGTTCTATCACATTAATGTGTGTGACCACCTGTTAAAACCATGACAACCACATTTCGTAGAGCAGATTGCTGTGAGACGCCCAGGAAGATTGTCAATTAGGCTCCTGTAGGAGTTGACTTTAACGTAAAACCAAGAGACTCTGTTGCCTTGGCCAGATGCAAAAGATTACGTGGGTGGGAATCCATGCCGCGAATAATCGGATCGAGATGGTCCCACAGACAGCAGAGCGGACTGCTGCGAGACGTACAGGACGAGATCCAATCAGGTCCCTGAAGGTGTTGACTGGAATATTGAGGCATGTGACTCTGTTGCAGTGGAGTAGTGCTCAAAATTATATGGGTGAGGGTCTATAGCATGAACTATCCGATCGAGATGGTCCTACAGATTTTCGATTGGGTTTAAATCAGGTGAACTTGGTGGCCAGGGGAGAATGGTAAACTCATCCTGGTGCTCTTCGAACCACGTATGTGCATTGCCATCTATGACGCCTCAACATCGAAGTATGTAGTGGTCACATTCATGGAACTGGATTGTGTATTATAAGAGATATCTGATTATAAATAAAGAATATTTCTTGTGCAAGCGTTCTCTCAAATTAAGAATATTATTAAAATTTTATAAAAAAAAAAAAAAAAAAAGTAAAAAATATTTAATCTGTTACAATTAAGGAAATAAAATGCAATGTTTCCCATATTTAAAATTAAATTTTTTAAAAAATGGTTTTCTTAGTAAAACACCCTACTTTTTTGAATATATGAAAGCAACAAATGTCTTATTATTTGTGAAAAAACATAATTTGCCACCATCAAGCAATGAGTACCCATTCACAGCCACCCACTTCCTAAAGTTTTATATGGCTTACTTGCATTGTTTTTTTTTGTATTGTTCAAGTAAATAAAATTAATAAAATAAACCAATACAAGTTAACAGATTTTGCTTAATATAACTTACAAATAACCTATATCATTTTGCGTAAATATAGGAATGATCAATTTCGTACTACCTTATGGTAAAAAAGTTTTAAATATTGAAACAAATTGTTCGATTTGCTATTAAAAATTTATGTGACTTTGATCCCATAAAATTATAGTAAAAAATTCTGTTTGTTTAAATCAGAGGATTTATAATATCACAAAAATAATAGAATCTTTTAATATTTTCGAAAAAAACTTTAAATACCGAATTAAAATATGCACTTTTAGAGAGTTCTAACAACAAATTTTCTTATTCTGTTTTCAATTATTATATGCATGTAAATATTTTTTCATATACTGTAATATTTGTAGTGTTTCATATCTTCATAAAAATCACATGATTTGAAATGAACAAAGATGTAAATGATACCTTATGATCCACCCGAAGAAGATGCACCAGATCCAATATCATGAATTTTTAAATCATGATATATCGACGAAGTTGATACAGCAATTTCTGATACTGTAAGATTTCAGACAAATCACAAACAT
The DNA here is from genome assembly GCA_030067965.1 of Latrodectus elegans. Lineage (NCBI taxonomy): Eukaryota > Metazoa > Arthropoda > Arachnida > Araneae > Theridiidae > Latrodectus > Latrodectus elegans. The sequence continues at coordinate 110,811,858 of CM057819.1, forward strand.
TTTCTTTTTAAGGTACCCGAAAACGTTCAGAGCACTTTTTTTAAATACACTGCATATATACATTGTAACGATTTTTTCTTATTTCACTTTAGAAAACATTAATATTGAACTACTAAAATTTGATGTATTCCAATATTATTCTTCAGAAATGTTAAATATGTATACAATTTTAGGCATTTTTTTAAAAAAACTTTAAACATGCTACATTAAAAACTATTAAACATATTTGAAAAAATTCATACCAAATAAATATAATCTATATGTTTTTATCTAGAGCATGTACTAAAATTTTAAGTTTTTGTTAAAAAATAAAAAAATTACGGCCAGTTGAATATTTACACTGAAATTTTAGTCACAATTTCTATGCCATTATTCGAATAACAGGCCATAATTTGGGAAATATTTTAGTTATAAAATTTCTTTTAGTACATTCCCTAGAAAACAATATACAGATCATGCTCATGATATTCCATAGTGATATTATAAAAATATTTTGAGTTATCGTTTTTGAAGTGTGCAAATAATAGGTTAAAAATGCCAGTTCTGAGAAAATCGCATTTAAAGATTAAAGTGTTGTGCCTTTATAAGAAATTCTCATATAAGCTGATTAATTTTTTATTTGATTTTCTGATTGATTTCTGGAACAGTAATTATTTTATGTATCATTTAAAAGCTTACTAAATTTACATTTCAAAACTAAACACTGTTTAAACTAATTTTTAACATCATTCTGGCCCTTTAAACGCCCACATCCGGTCATTTAAATATGTCCACTTTTGGTTTCCTAATCTTTACGAAATCCTTCATATCTCGGAATCTAACTAACGTAGTGACAAAAACAAACCTGTTTAAGAAAGCTATATTTAAATTCCTTATTTAACGAAAGAACAAAATAAATTTATCATTTTTGGTCAAAAGTGACGTTTTCAACGTGTACGCGTACCTTAAATATCACTTTTCATAGATTCAGAATTGAAATCATCTGATTTGAAACTACAGTCTGAAATTTATTTGAAAAGTCCTAATATGCAAATCTATTGGCACTAATATTTGTGATATGGCATGAACGATGTTTTGATACGTCTAAAAAATTAATGATACTACTTTAAACGCGCGTGCGCGGAGATTTCATTCATTTCCTTTATTCGTACGCTTATTTTTTTGGCTTATTTTATCAATGTATTACTCATTATTTTATGGTATTTATTGTTTTATAGGATTCTTTAATAAAAGTTAATAATTATATCATTAAATAATTTGATAAAATTTTGAAAAAGATATTTTATATTTATCTGCATGTAAATTATTTTTGTGATATAAAGTTTTAATTGTTTTTTTTTATTTCCAATGGCACAAATAAAAAGACAATTACAGCAAAAGTACAAATAACAACAAGAAAAATGAAAAATAAAACAGCTGTAACAATAGTCTATGTATTTAAAAGGCCCCTGGCCTCCCAGTAGCGGTCCGCAATTGAGCGTTGTTATAACGCCTTACAATGGAGTAGATGGTCACGATCCATGTCCCGACCCAGATTACAGAGGTTGCAGATAGGACACTAAACTATGCGAAGACGGTACAAGTGTTTAAGAAGGCTGTCATGACCGGTGGTGAGCCTAAACTCAGCCACCATTTTATGTCCGGGCCATTTTGAAACCGCCGAATGTCTTCTTTCCAAGACTTTATTAAATTGAAGACTTTTTAAATTGTTATATTAAAATAAGGTACTTGTTAAATTCTAAACCTAATTCTAAAATTAAAGACTTATGACTATTTTTCTAAAAAATTGTCAGACTTCCGAATAAGTATTTGTTCACTTTTAAAGCTAATTTCAATACATTAAATTGCAATAAATATCTCAAGTATGCTAAATCAATTTAACAGAAATTTTGATGCATTTTACATTAGTATTGTTATAGCGGATGCAAATTTTTTTGTAGAAATAGTATTAAAAAAGATAAAAAAATTTAATGAGTACTACACAAAGAAGTGAAAAGGAAAATATTCAATTGAATATAGGGAGATGAAAACATATCCAATTTCCTTCCAGAAAAGATAAATTGATATTGAAATTTTTAGTTCTCTTGGTGAATAAATTTACAGAATGGAATGCAAAATTCCCAAAATACAATTTCTGTCCTATAAAGATATCTTTGAAATATGAGATAAAAAAGAAGAATGGGGTTATACATCCCGCCTTTTCAATATTCTTTAGAATTTTTACTATCATTAATCTTTTTGTAAAGAGTTTTTCCCGTTTCTGCTGAAGAATTTTCTGTTGCTATGTAATACATTTACGCCAATAAACTCTCCAATCTGAGACTCTCGTGTAGTTCATTTGTAGGGGAATTTACATATGTAATATCGATTTTCATACTTCATTTTGTGCTAAGGAAATAAAGCAGTGGTTGGGGAATTTCGGAAATATCATGCAAAAAAAAAAAAGAAGGTAAATCGTACTTATGGAGGAGAAAAATATCAGAAATGGAATAATATGCTTGCGGGCTTTTATAAAATGAAATTTCAGTAATGCATTTGCAATACTTGTATAGAGAATTGGTTGAAACTTATTGATTAGATTTTATGGGCAGAATATGCCGAAGTCTGTTTGAAATGAACACTTTCAAATTCTTTGAATGCATTTTAGGTTGAAGTCCTTACATTATTTTATTTCCTCTGACATAGAAATATTTACATTTAACTTGAAATAAATTCTTTCATATTAGTGTAGGCTTATATTTTAAATTGAAATTTTCATATAACTTATTTAATATATTATTTATTAATTTTTATATGATTTTGATATTATTTACTTAATTTTAATCAACTTAATAAAAATAATTGGAAGCAAAAGTGATATGCCAACTCACTCTGTTAGCAATGATTTCGAAGGATTGAAATGGTTCCTTCAGTTTAAGAATTGATAATTGTTTTCAATTCTTTAATTGATGGAAAAGATTTGCAATTATCATAAGAAATTTGAAGCATTTTATTTTTTAAAGGATTCTGACATTTTAACAAGATTACCGGTGCAATCCGCTATATTTTAAATTAATTAGTTTATTTTAACAATTTTTAAAAAAGATTATTTTAAAAAATTATTTTTAAATTAAATTTGAAATACGTTAAAATAAAACTACATGTAAAATCTGTTATCCTTCAAATTAATTGATTTATTTTAATAATCTTTATAACAAACTCTTACATTTTCTCAACAACCAAAAATTGGAATAAAAAAAGCAAATTAGATTAATTAAAAGAAATATGAGTCTTCTGTAGATTGTAGAAAAATTATTCTAGAAATGTTAGTAATTACTGAAAAAATGTATTTAACAATTTAAAAAAAATTTTCTGCTTGATGAAATAATCATAAATTTTAATATAAAATATGAGTTAATGTTAAAATTAGTGTAAAAATAAGTCATTAAATTTTTAAATACTGAAACAATTTTCTGTTTAATTTTTATCAGAAAAATTGTAGTTTACTAATTTTTAATTACTTCCCACTTTTTATGAAAGAAATGAGAAAATTGGTTAACATTTTACACAGAAAAATCTTAATTAAAGAGAATATTTGACTCTATAATTCATTCATAAATTCTTAATTTGATTAAAATTAAGAAAATTATTCATTATGTAAAAATAATTTACATGAGGTTATTTTTTGAAATTATCTTTAATAATTAATTTCCATTGAATATAATTCGTTGTCTTAAAATATTATGAAATGTTTAATGAGATATCAAAAAAATTTGCTTCCACTTTTCTTATTTTATAAATAAACCAAAAAGCGAGTTTAAAGTCATTAACGAATGAAAAACATTTGTGCAGTTAATTGGTGATTTACATAATATTAAACAAAAATTAAGAAAAGCATATGTGTTAATTAATAAAGATGAACACTAAAATTTTAATAGCGGAGTTATAATTAAATTCAATATAATCATTTTCTATGGAAAACATTTATTATTCTGTCCAATTTTTTAGTCATAAATGATATAATGTGCAGGTACTTTTAATTAATTTATTTCTCTGAATAGTTTTAGAAATTTTTAAAATTGTTGGTTTTCAGAATATGCTTCACATTTTAGAATGAGTTCCAGAAATATTTTTAAAAGTGAAATTCTTGTTTATATTTATTTGTATAAATAATTTCATAAGTCATATTGATTTTAATCGAAAAATGATGAATAATTACAATTAGTAGTAAACAGTTACTATATTTTCCCAAAAACATTTTCCTAAAACAAACAATGTATATGTATGTATGAACCATAAGTACTCTTAAACACAAAATACCTTTTGTAGAGCATACAAATCAAGTGATATAGGTGATAAGCAAATTTAAAAATTTCACCGATAGAAGATATTTTATATTTATTCCAAATATTTTCAAGAATTAGGAAGCAATGCAAAGATATATTTTTTTGAGTTACAGGGGATTAGTGGCTCTTAGAGTGAAAAGTTCTAAGTTTGATTCCAGCCATTGTTATTTCTGTCTTTATTCACAGATAATTTACAAGGCTTTCGCTCTTGCGACTTATGGATGTGACATATTATGCGAGAAAAGTCCTCTTATGTGGGACACTAAAATGCTTACAATGCGATTTTAAGTCACAAACACCACAAAGCAAAATAGAAGTTTTATTCATAAAATATATACTAAATAAAATGCAAAAAGCCATTGGTTTCATATTTGTATTAACGTAAAAATAGAAATTCGTACTTGTAAGTTAATTCATGAATACTTTCCATCTTAATTTATGTCAGTGAAAAAAATGGAAACCACACATTCTGTATATAGGGCGTTCAAAAACTAAGTTTCACTTGCCCTGCCAGAGATGGCATCATTCCACATGAAGAGCGAAGCTTGCGCAGACGATAATCGATTTCCGTGGTTCCAACTGTTGTAATTTTATTCGGATTGTTTGAACTGTTGCAGCGTAGTACGAGAAAAAATGGTGCGTCAGCTAGAAGCTTACTGCAACGTTGAACTCCGCGGAACAATATTTTTTTTATGGTCGGACAAAATGTTTAACGAAAAATAGGCCAAAAAATATGCGTGGTATTGCTCAAGGAACATTTCAGTGTCCAATATCACGTCCAGTCATCGTGAAATCATATCAGCAGTTCGAAGATGGTTGCACATACCTAACCGTTGCGAAAAAGCTCGGAAGACTACCAACGGTGAGCACATCGGACATAATGGAGTGAGTGGAAGACATTATTTTCACCAATCGCAGAATGAGAGTCGCACACATTGCGCAGCAGTTGGAAATATCTGTTGGTTGTGCTTATTCCACCATCCGTTACCAACTGGATTATCGCAAGTGTTCAGGATGGGTTCCTTATTCTTAGAGTTCCGAATACAAAAGGAGTAAATCTTGCAGCTTTCCTGGAATTTCTTTAAAGTTATTACTCAGAAGGCAATGATTTTTTACGCTGCATTATTACGGGTGATGAGACATGGGAGCATCACTTCCCCCGAAAAACGAAACAAGTGTAAATGGAATACACAGCATCGCCAATGAGAACAAAATGCGAAATTCCCCCATCAGAGGGTAAAGTTATGGCTAATGTTTTTCGCGATATGAAGGAGTTGTCTACACCGAGTTTATATAGAAGGGACTAATCATTAATGCTGAGTACTTCTAGGAAGCACTACCAAACAGTCTCTGTCTGGCGCTCTGCGACTTCCATGTGTTCGGCAAGCTAAAAGAACATTTGAATAGAAGACAATTTTCCAACGATGACCAGGTTCAGACAGCTGTTCTAAGATGGCTCAAGAACCAAAAAGCGATTTTCTATCATCAGTACTTCAAACTGTATGTTTCGACAAATGTCTGCAGCGACTGGCAAATAATGTAGAGTATTGTATGTGGGTCATATATTGCATTATAGCGCATCTCTTAGTAAAGTGTTTTTTTTACTTACATAGTTCAAATATAACTTACTTTTTGAACGTTCCTAATTTACTCATGTTTTACGTCATTTTTTTCCAAGTACATGTACAAAAGGAAAAATATACGTTATATTTTAAAAAAGTATTTTGAAATAAAATATTGATTTATGGCTTTATGTTTGACAGAATTTCCTTCCATTATTATTTGAATCATAACTTGCATTTATGATCACTGAATTTTATGTATCATTGAAAACCGTGATTCATTTTGATTATTTTCTGAAACACGATTAGCTTAATTTAATAATCATTTAATTAAGTACAATTTAATACTATATTCCAGGAAAAAACATGATTGAATAGTTTTCATCGTATTCGTCAGTATAAAAGTTGTTTTTTAATTAACTAATAACATTTTATACTAATGAAATATTTCATATATTTCGAAAAAGTTTTTATTTATAAATAAGACTAATCAAGTTCTTTACCACATAATATTCTTCATACCATATCGTCAGCATAAAAGTTGTTTTCTATTTTGCTAGTAATATTTAATGTATTGAAATATTTCACATATTTCAAAGAAAAATTTTTAATTTAAAAATAATCAAATTAATCTAGTTCTTTACCACATAATATTCTTCGTACCATATTGTCAGAATAAAAGTTAATTTTATTAATATCACTTAATATTAATGAAATGTTTCACATATTTTGGAAAAAATGTGTGAAATATTATAATATGTAAATAAAATATTATATTTCATTAATATTCATTTAATATTATGACAAATCAACTTAATCTAGATCTGTATACCATAATACACTATTCTTACCATATCATCAGCATAAAAGTTGTTTTTTCTTAATTATGATAACATTTAATATTAATGAAATGTTTCACATATATTTCAGAAAAAAATTTGTTTATAAATAATCAAATTAAATTATACTTTGGCCTCATAATATTCTTTACACCATATCGTCAGCATAAAAGTTATTTTTATATTAATTTTAGTAATAATTCTTAATATAAAGGAAATTTTTCACATAATTTGTAAAAATGTTTTTATTTAAAAAAAAATTAATGCAGTTCTTTACCACATAAAATTCTTCTGACCATACCAGTCAAACACATAGCTTATATCGCAAAGCATTTTACTTCATAACCCAGTAGAACTCTTATAAAATATATTATAAAGTTAAGAGTATTAAAATAAATGTGTTTTCTCCCTTTAACATTTCCTACTTTTAGTAGAATTGAAATTTGCATGTATGCGTTTGTTGTCACTTAGAGATGAGAAACAAATCTTGCTTCGGATTGTCTCTTCTAATTCTGAAATGCCAAATTTGAAATGCGCGTCACGCAGCAAGAAAATTCCATAGGCGCAGACATGTTTGACAGTAATATCGTTTGAACATAGGCTATATTTTATATCTTGCTTACGTGCTCCATTTCGTAAAAGCATGATATTTCTTTTTATTCACAGACAAGCTCTAAAAATAGAACAAGTGAATAACTATAAAATTTAAATTTATGGTGACCAGTTTGTGGAAGGAAACAAATAATTAAAAAATATTGTACATATGTGTTCTTAAAGGTAAATTGATAGAAATAATTTCCGAAAATTTATGGAAAAACTGCTTATTTTGCAGATTATTCTGTTTATCAAGAATAAAAAACAATCAATTGATCTATATTTTTTTATAGATTTAAAATTCGAAACAAAGTCGCTAAACATTTTCGAATATCTTGTAATTTTTTATTCACATTCAGACGTGATTGAACACTTGAATTGGCAACAATATTTTACAAACGCTTAAACTCAACCAGAAAAATTGCGATTTTTTAAAAATTATTGTTAGAAACAGCCAAAATTACAAAAACGCATTTTTGTAGTGACAGCTTTCGGTTAAGTTAGATATATGAATAGCTGTTTTTTACTTAGTAATAAAATGTCATTTAAAATATTCATAAGAAACATAAATAATTGATTTTAAGTTGCATCTGAAAAGAATATTATTTGTCGTTATGTTCTTTATGGATAAAAAATCGACTAATTTGAATATTTTTATAGTTTTACAAATTCCAGGGAAGCTCTTACATTACCAATCTAGAAATAGGATAGTTATAAAATATTTAAATTTCAGTTCTTTATTTTTGGCAACTAAAATTAAGATTATAAGAAGTAAATGTTTTTAGAAGGGAAACTTTAGAAGGTAAAAGTACAATTTTAAAAATTAACTTAATTAATAAAGAAGCAGACGGGAAACCCTTTTCTAGAAGTACTAAAAATATTCCTGCTATTTAGAGTTATTAATAATATAATCATGGAAAAAAAAAAGGTAAAGAATTATTTTAATTATCCTTTAAATTTTATGAATCATTTTATGAACAGTTAATAAAATTTACCATATTAATTTAGAAATCATACAGCAAAAATTAATGTCATTTTATGATATTTAACAATTAATATGCAATTATTTTTATTTAACGAAATGGTATGATTTAAACAAAATTATATACAAATTGAAATTTTTAAGTTTGAGTTGCTATTAACGAACTTTATGTTAACTGAAACTTTTAAATTATTAAGTAAGCCAAATGACCTACATAAATTGTTTTCTTTTTATTGAAATTTATATTTAAAAAACATCAGTATTACATAAATGTTTAAAAATTTTAATTCTGATATTAGTACTATTATTTAAATTCCTATTTTATTACTGAACTCTATACTTAGTGATTTTTTAATGACAATAATTTTGCCACATTAACTTCAATAATTCAACTTTAAAACCCTTGTTAAATTAACTCATTGGCATTATTCAAACATTAATTTCAATTGTTAAAATGATTTCAGAATATTAATTCTGACTTTTAAATCAAAGAAATCAGCATCTATAAAAGTACTTTTAAAATAACCTTTGTTTTTAAGTTAAATTTATGCATAATTTGCAACACTAGGGTATACAATTTATGAACAAAGAAAAATATCTACATTTATAAAAAAATATATTTAAAATAAAATTTTAAATTAAATTCATTTACAATTTGTAGCAATGTAGGACTCAATTTTTTATGAGTAAACAAAGATCTATAAGACTGAAACTGTATTAAGTCTTGATGGCAAATAAAATTTCTATGACTTCATAATTCTTTTAGAAACTTTCGAAAGTTTTGTGGAATGATTCCAAGCAGATTGATTTCCTAGGAATTCTGAAATATATCAGCTATTACTTTTAAATGTCATGAAATATTAGATGCGGTTAAAACTTGATACAGCGTATTTTCCTAAACTATTTTATAAATCTTAGAAAAATTTTAATATTAAATCTAATTTATGAAATATAATGGATTAGTAGAAATATTCGAATCCTGAAGATAATAGAATCCAAATTTTTGGGAAAGAGTGAAAAAAAATTAAATCGTATAAATGTATTTCCTTAGTAAAATGATATATATGGATGTTAAAGCTATTGATAAATTTTTTTGTTTTTACTTTTAGTGAAATTTAAATATTATTGCGTGATGTGCACTAAAAATACGATTTTAATGATACTCCGTGTTGCATCCAAATGTTCACTGTAATATTCTTTATACACAATAAATAAAATTGATAACCATAATTTGTTTATTTTCCTATATTATAAATCTTAGAAAAATTTAATATTTAATTTATGAAATATTATGGATTAAAAGAAATATTCAAATGAATTCTGAGGATAGTTGAATCGAAATTTTTGAAAAAGAATGAAAAAAAAATTGAATCGAATATTTATTTCTTTAGTAAAATCACATATATGGATGTTAAATCTATTGATAATTATTTTTTGTTTTTAATTTTAGTGAAATTTAAATATTATTGCGGGATGTGCATTAAAAAATACGATTTTAATGATACGTCGCGATAATCCAAATGTTCGCCGTGTTATTCTTAATATACAATAAATAAAATTACCAGTAATTCATATCATTAATTAATTTTATTTATTTACTTATTAAGTTTAAAAATGTATATTTATATATAAATAAATAAGTCTAACTTAAGATGATATTGAAAAAACATTGGTCCGAAGAAAAATGTATGAGGGGCATTTCTTTTCTCTCTAGTTGGAATTTTATGTAAAATACTTTAAGTAATTACATAAAATGAACACTGTGTAATAAATGAATTTTTAGAGCAACTAAATTTAAGCAAATGTTAAAATGAATGAAGCAATATCATAAATTTTAAATTAGTGTTGCAGTATTACTTTCCCGCTATCCGATATATTAATCAGACATTTTTCTGATTTTAATTTAGTCAATTTTTAAAGGGATCACTTTATTGTACAAGAGATTAAATTGTATAATACAATTTTTTCTATAGTATTCCCACACCATCATTCCTATTTAATGACGCAATGTTTATGCAATATTCTTTTTGCTCTGCCAAAGAAATGGCATACCGTTTTCGGAAATTTAATGGTAGTTCGAATAAGTATCTATCTTTATGGAATAATCTCTTTGGGAAATAACTTTCGACATATCCTAAAGCCAACTGTCCACTACTTTTTCTGAAATTCCAGGCTATATATAGAAAGTGGGAAAACGGGAAAAAAGGTAAGACGTGTGGTTGTGAGGTTTAGATTAAGAAAAAGAATGCCTTTTCAATAGAAATGTATTTGGAATGTATCCAAGCAATTCAATTGTGTCTAAATGGATTTTAAAAAATTTATTAAAGCAGGAATAAGAAAGCTAAATTTTTATTTCATAATTTTAGAACCAAGCAAAAATAAAAGGAAGTAATAAAAAAATTCAAAATTGAGTGAAGCCGAATAATTTGCTAATTATTTTAAGCAATAACAAGTATTGAAAATATTATTAATTTTTAAACTTTAAGAAATTACATAAACCTGTTTATTTAATAAGTATATCCAAAAAATTAACAGAATTTTTGTACAATAATGTAATTTAATATACTAAAAATATTATCAAAATAAAATAAATTTTAAACCTGCATTTAATTTTCAAAGGTGAAAATTACGAAAGGAACTTCTTTTTTAATTTTAGATACAATTGTCTTAACTTTCGTTTGTTGATTATGTTTCATGTATGTTATTCAATATTATTTTTTTATCAGCAATATAAAAAAATACCTAATAAATTTTTTTACCTTTCACATCATTTTACTATTCTTATATTTAAATTTTTTACACAAGAAATTAATTACAACTTTCAAATTATGAGTTTAAATACGAAAAATAACTTTCAACAAAAATATATATTAAAAATAAATTTTAAGAGTTCAATTAATCTTATGTTATTCAAAGAAAATTAAAAAAATTTTTAGTTAATTTTACAAAATGTAAGGTTAACCTAATTTCCTACGTAATACCAATCTAAGGAATTATGCATGACTTAATCATTTTTCAACTATTTCCATGAAATACTTTTTCACAAAAATTCTAAAGTAAATTTACATTCTTTTCATATTTCTAAAATAAATATGAAATTCACTTATCTAAAATAGATCATAATATTTTAATATTTGTTAAAAAATGATACATTTGGGATTCAATGGGAAAAATTATATATTCAGTGAAAAATATGTTTGATTCTATGTTTCATTGGTGTAGTTTGAGTAAAATTATTTACTCAAACAACATGCAGTATAAGGGCGTTTTACATATACAGTAATTTGCACACTAGGTTCTTTCGACGTCGACGTTAAATAACGCAAAGCAAATGGTAACATAGCGCAGTTGAGTGTATATAAAGAATTTGTAAGGAATTCGGAAAACATAGCAATCATTGGCATAATGGAGAGATTCATCCGATGTCAAGAAGGGGATGATGATTTTCTTTCGAGCAAAGTGGGGAAGTATTTCCTAAACGGCTAAGTATGTGAACTGTTAGTGTGTCGCCGTGGTAAAAGACCGTGCATGGTAAACACCGTGCATGGTAAAATGGGACTATGTAAAATTAGGGACATGCCAAATGCAATTCTCTACGGTTCACAGATGACAGAAGAGGACGATGGCGGCCGAGATGCATTTGTGTGAACAGATGTTATACTGTTGAGCAACTGACCATCCAGATGAACCAAGGGCTACTATGAGTGTATTCCAATCTATTGTTCAGAGAATGTTCCCATGCTTGGACTTTCGAAACAGACTCTTGATTAATGCTCCTAATCCGACTGCTGTCATAATTGACGAAGGCGGGCACTTGCACGTGAATATGGGCACCAGCTGGGAGGCAACAGGTAGCGTTTTCTGATGAATCACGCTTTATGCTCCATCGGACGGATAGATGTTGGCGTGTATGACGTGAAACTACTGAAAGAAAACACCCTGCAACCATTGCCGGAATGGTCCGCCATGGAAGAGTAAGCATTAGGGTCTAAGGCAGGGACGGGCAAACTTTTTCGGTAGCAGGACAGTAATAAAAAATAAAAAAAAGTTGGCGGGCCAATATAGTTTTTTAAAATTTTAAAAACAATATACAAATTTTACAATTTAAATATGTTAATGAGATGAATGAAATCGCGATTTCTCTTGTAAAAAGTTCCTTATATTAAGGCTCGAAGTGAGATGTACTGATTCTAAGGAACGAAGCTAAATGCTTATCTGTCAGTCTATTTCTGAAATGATTGTTTCTAAGGCTCATTGTTGAAAACACTTGTTCACATATACAGGATGAAGCAAACATAGTACTAATTTTCTGATTTAGCTAGAACTTAAACTGCGCAGTCTGCAACATGCGAGGCCTAATACACCTATATGGGATTCCCATATGTCTGTTCCATCAGAAAGAGGTAATGCTTGTTGCCCCATCAGTCTACAGTTATTAATAAAAAAGAATTCTCACTTTAACGATTACATCTGCCTGTACTTGCTATTTCCATCTTCGTAGAACAAAAACAGAGATAAGATCATCAGTACTGTTAAAAAAGAAAGAAAAAGACATTTAAATAAAGTAGAAAAGGATATTAATGTAAATTATTATAAATCATTTGTTTTTAAATTTCCATCTCACCGACAAATTAAAATTGTATCCGCAGGCCGCATAAAACCTTCCGGCAGGCCGGAGTTGGTTCGAGGGCCGCAGTTTGCTCATTCCTGGTCTAAAGCATTATTAGACAAAAATTTTGGTCTCGTGCCAAAAATCCAGTATTGGAGGACCAAGGTAAATTTTTAAAAAAATTTAAAAAATATATACCAGTTTTACATTTTAAATATGTTAATGAAATGAGAGAAATTGCCATTTTTCTTGTAAAAGTTCTTTATATTGAGGTTCGAAGTGAGGTGTACTGATTCTAAGGAACAAAGCTAAATGTTTATTTGTCAGTCTACTTCTGAAATAATTCATTCTAAGGTTTATAGTTGAAAACACACACACACACACACACACACACACACACACACACACACACACACACACACACACACACACACACACACACACACACACACACACACACACACACACACACACACACACACACACACACACACATATCTTGTTCACAGATATAAGATGATAAACATAGCTCTGATTTTCTGGGCGTGAGATATTTATAAATCTATAACTAACAAAGAACATCTGTTTTTACACTTTAACGATTACAGCTGTCTGTGCTTGCTATATCCTTTGATTTATATTTTGTAAAACAAAAATAGAGAAATTAAAAAGATCATCAGCCCTTTTAAAAAAAGAAAGAAAAATTTTTTGCATGTAGTGGATGATCTACTCGGGCGTTCTTGACCTTCAAGGTTGAAATTTGCAGCTTTAAACCGAATGAAAAACTTCCGCTCAGTTATTTCGATTACAGCATAAACAGCGCATATCTTATTTGTCGCTTGTGTGACAATTTTGTTCTTTTGGGGAAAAAAGCATTAAATGCTTATAATTCACTTTATTTACAGCCATAATATAAAGCGTATAAAGCTGATAAAAAGTAACGAATCGCAACCAAACTTTTTTCCTAATAATAATAATAATAATACTAATGGAGTTGATCGATTAACGAATAGTTTGGATTGCAAACAAATCAGACAACGAACATTTTCATAAAAGATTTTTGTGTTCGGAAAACGACAAATATTCAGATTCAGGTCTCTTCTCAAACTACCAGCCAAAAATCAGCACGAACTTTCCGGACAACCTAATATATATATATATATATATATATATATATATATATATATATATATATATATATATATATATATATATATATATATATATATTGTACAAATTGTTCTCAATTTTAGTTGGGGGAATGATTCACACGATGCTTCATTAGTATTAATATAAAATATTCAAAGCACAATATTATTTAAACTCGATGGTTGAGTAGTTATCGCTCCTAAGCTGTGGGTGGCGGGTTCGAATCCCGGTTCGGGCATGGATGCTACTCTCTTTCTCTGTTCTCTATGTGTTTCACTATCCTTTCATCCGTGATGGTGTATGAATGTAGCCTACCTTATAAACAGGTTTGTGGTGGTATGACGAGGGCCGTGACTTGGTTCACAGGTGCCCGTTAGGTAATGACAAATGAGTAGCAGTTTCTGGTCTTTTTGTGACAAAGGGTTCGTTACCCAAGTGCTCAACGTTGGAAAAAATATTATTTAAACTTCATTTGATAACTAATATTACTTATATATTTATAGTTATTTATGTTTTCGAATAACATAAATAATATAATAAATAGATACACATTTAACCAATTTACTTTTCAAATAATATAAAACTAATCATTATTTATTTGAATACTAATTTTAATGCAGTTTTTATTGCAGTCTACTATAAATTATACTTATAAATTTATATCCATTGAACACATTTATAATGCTAAAGCGTTGGAAAATGTTTGAAGGAAGAATAAAGATTTGCTGTTGATATCGCTAGAAAATACTCAAAATTACAAGAACTTTTGAATTTCATTAATAAGTTGCTTTCTAGACATCAGATCACTAAATTATTCAGATATCTACATATATAAAGATAATTGCATACATTAATATGTTTGGTGAATGAACCCTCTTCACTGCATTTTTTTAGTCATTTTACTCCTACTTCAATCAATTTGTTGCTAACACCATGCCAACTCCTTCTAGAATTTGAAAAACAAGAAAACATGCACAGATTTCAAAAGAGCAAAAGCCTCAAAATTTTGAGCTTCTTTCTTGAAGCGACAAGCGTCCTAAACGGAATGTTACATTGCTAAAATTAATTTCATCCCATAATTTTACAGAGAGTTAAATGGGCTTTAATTAAATATAATCTTTTTAATTAAATTTTGAAATGAAACGCTGTTTTTTATTTTGAATTTTGCTGGAGACTAACATTCTCATATATTGCTGAAGACTAATGTACTCAATTCCATTCCTAATTAAACCCCGGAAATAACTCATAACCGAATAAAGATTTAATTTACATACTAATCACACACACACACACACACATATATATATATAAGAGAATAAATAATCATAAAAAATCATTGATAAACATTCTAATCTAATCTAGAAATATTGACTTGACTAATGTATTAAGGAAATTTTGAAAATATAGATTAAATGCCCTCCTCATTAGATGTTTAACATTATATAACAAGACTATTTGGCTTGAATCACAATATAATTTTTAATAGCTTACAGTTTCTAGGGCAAATATACAAAAACTGACCTTATATTATTAAATTGAAAACCGAAATGAAAGATTTTAAAAATATACACAAATAAAGTTTATTTATGGAATGTTCATTTCATACAAAATTCAACATTACTGTATCTTTAAAGGTTCAACAAAACAGAGTATCCTGAAATTAGTTTCTACGGCATTTCGAAACTGGCTTTCACACCAGAAGCCAAACACAAAGTTTAAAAACATTTTCAAGATCAAACATGAATCTTCTGCTATCAGACAAGGTTACTCGCATGGCGTAATTTAGAATTCAGAGCTGCTCTATCGACACCGCCTCTCCGATTTCAAAGCATACAAGAATAGCAATTAATCCCTTTCCTCCAGAGGAAGCCGTACAAGCAGAATAGGGTCGAGAAGAGGACTTCTCATCCAGTCGACGCTTGAGAGTGTGCGCGAAAAAGGTTTCGATAACATTTACTTTAGAGTCCCCTCAGACGCAGACGTCGGAACCCAATTACCAATTAGTGGGTTCCCCAAGGTTGCTGAAGCTACTGGCAAGAATGGGAAGTGTACGATACAGTGCAAAAGCTTTCTGTAATCGTAATTTTAATCGAAACATTCAAGTTACGATTAACATTAAGTTAAGATTACGAACATTACGAAATGTTTTTATGTTTCCTCGTGGTTAAAAAGTATTTTAGCAAAAATATTGATAAAACAAGGGAATATTTACAGATTTAAAAATGCAGAAACATTTTATCTCTACTGAGTGAGTTCAAATATTAGTCAAAGAAAGTAATGTTGATTTAGTACAAATAATGACTGGATTTTTAATTAAACTTTATTTAACTTTATTTTAAATTGTGGTGCTGCTACACAGTTATAAATTAAAAGAGAAATTAATTAATTTGAAAGGAACAAAATCAATAAAAATGAACTTTGCAAATTTGCTTACTTGCTTGATCAGAAAAAGTGAAGTATTCGTCTATTATTTAGAATTTATATATATATATATATATATATATATATATATATATATATATATATATATATATATATATATATATATATATATATGTATATGTAGATTTCCATTTTCTTCAATCAGGATGCTAAATAGTTTTGGAATATGTATTTATTGATCGCTACTACCTGACTTGTGACTGAATTTAAAAATTGTTCAAGGGAGTTCTCAATTCATATGCTTTTTATTAAGATCATTGTTTATTGCCCAAAATTAGGATGATGTCAATGTTTATTTCAATCCAAAATACAACAAGTGATATATATCATATTTTTAGTAATAAATGGCTATTTTCCAGTCAGTAATATATTTCTGTCAATGGCGAGAAATGAAATCTGGAGAAAATATTCAGAGATTGTCTTAAGTAAAATTGGGAAAACTGCAATAGGAAATCAATTTCCGCGTATTTTCTTGAACCATTTAATTTAGAATCATTATTTGATGAATGAAATCATTTTCGTTTCGATACTATTCTGCTTGGTATAACACAGTGAACAGTTTGAAATTTGAGAAAAATATTTTTATAATTCACTGTGCTTATATGAAAAAAAAACCTTACTATAAACTTTATTAACAGGATGTGGTGTTTCAAAGGATTTGCAGTTTATATAAATGTTGTTTTGAGGGAAGACAGATCATAAATAATACGCTAACTTCCCTCATTGAAAGAGAAGAGACCAGAAAATTACAAAGAGCTCTTACTCCGACTGATGAAACCAGAAAATCAACATCTATCTTGCGTTGTTAATGTAACAAGGATAGAGCTCGGTACTTTATGTTAAAATCATCTATGTGAAATCAAGTTATAAAGATATTTTTTTCTCTTTAATGAATAAGAAAAGACTAAAGAGGTCGGTTAATTTAAGTTTTAATTTTCTAATTATTAAATTTTATTTAATGATAAGATGATTGATTTTTTTTTGCCTTGTACATCTCTTTTTGATTTGGAGGACCGATTCAAAGAAATCTACAGCTTTAATTGAAATGCTAACTTCTATAATTGCTTATACTTGAAGCTGAAACTAAAATCACTAACTACTTAATGCAAAGAAAAAGATCTGATATGCTTTTTATAATATCTTAAATACATATAAATATCGATGAGTTTACATATATATATATATATGCACACACAAATGTATATATATATATATATATATATATTTATATATATATATGTTCGTATGTGAACATATATTCATATAGTATAAATATATATTTTTTAATAATTTGTTTTTGGTAATCTGAATTATAATTTCAGAAACAAACATTAGATGATATAATGAAATATAAACTAAAAGTGAATTTTAAATTCTTATTTAAAATTAATTTAACTGTTGGTATGTTATATAAAAATAAATGTCTTGCAAAAACAAATTCATTACAAAAATAGGAAGAATGTGATAAGAAGTAACATTTATTTAAACAAATATTATTAATTTGCTAATTCACTTTACACAAATAGCTAGCGGTGTTACTTAAAATGTAACGGTTCATTTTCAATGAAGATATTTTTCGTGATCAAACTTTAGAACCTGTAGCATTAACTAAAAAATACCCGTGTTTTAAATTAATGTACAGTGTCACGTGACGCAAAAAGTGAACCCGTTATTTAAAATATAAGGGCTCGCCTTTCGTGGAAACATATTTTAGAAATCACAGTTGTAACATATTAATAATAATGTGTGTGTGTGTGCAGCGGTTATTTACAACTGTAAATTGATTCGCATTCTCATTTTTGAATTATTAAACACTTTGGAGGTATGGTAGACTTAATAAAAGTATTTGTAATCTGAAAGTTATATATATATATATATATATATATATATTGATAGATAGATTTGTGTATATATATATATATATATATATATATACAAAGCATTGACAAGTTCTTTTTTTTTTGCTTATAATATATATCTTTTTTATCCTTAAAATTTTATTACATATTTATTTCTCATTTCCATCTCTAATACAATAATAAATTATAAACATTTATACATAAAAGGTTTCAAAATAACTGCGAAATCTTTTTTGTCATTAATTATTATGAGATTGCTTTCGGTGAAATAAACTATTGTTGATTCCACTGTCGTTTGTACAGCGATCATAATACATTTCTATTGATTTTATATGGAAGCATTTGCAATTTTTATATCGTGTTTCCTCAGATTTCATTCTATTATTAATATTTTTGTTTGCTTTTTATTTTTTAAAACCAAGATAACAACTTTCGCTTTAATATATTTTATGGCATAGTTCTTACACTTTCTATAAGTTCATTATTAGTTTACAGCAGCAAGTGAGTCAATGCACTAAAAAGTTCAATTCATGTGATATTGATTACATCATCAATTATTTTCACCACTAACAGTGAAATAAAAATTGTACGTTCTAAATTCCCATTGATCAATTTTTATTTCAGTTACAGCTGATAAAGTCACTGTTAAATAAACAAAAGTGTTTAAATTTGTGAGATTCGGTTTTCATTCTAATAATCACAGTGATTCTTTTGAAAATGAGTCATTATATAAAAAAACTTGAAATTGTATATTGTGAAATAAATAATTAATACATATGCATTTAAAGCAATGCATCTACAAAACGGAACTTATATCAATTGCTCATTTTATATTTCTATAGTTTTTAATATAAGACACATGAAAATGTAACAAAAATTGAAAATATTTTCCATGTAATTTATGATCTGTTCTGACTACAAAAGAAAAAATATTCAAAGTAAGTGTTTTGAACTCACCGTGAAACGGTTGAAAACAGCGTTCTTCAGAACGAAAGGTCCTGGCTTTGATTCCAGTTTCTGTTGAATAACGGGAGATGGATGTTGCATTTCGGCTTTCTGTATGCACGCGTCTGCCGGGGTGGGTGCTTGGGCGTTTTCTGAGTATCTTCCATACGACACGTGAATACGGCCCCACTGTCTATAAAAATACCTCCCACAGAATGCAGTTACACGATGTGTTCTACACTAACTATAGATTTTTAGGCAGTCACAGCACTATGGCCAAATATGTATTTTCATTCCGTATTTAATAATTTACAATAAGGATTTGGAAAATAATTTTCCAATTTTGTTTAGCAATAGCTTTTATTTTGAAAAAGAAAATTTAAGCATAATATAATGTAAATAATTTGGTCCATTATGTTTCTTATTATATTCTCAGTGAGGTAAGTAATTTTACACCTTTTTCAACTATATATATATATATATATATATATATATATATATATATATATATATATATATATATATATATGTATGTATATATATAAGGCAAGCAAAAATTCGGTGAACAAATAAAATAAATCTAACACAAATTCATGCAAATTATCTCTTGCTTTTTGTAGCAAACAGCTATTTTTAATTTGATATAGAGGTGATAAGAAACTGTAATGGCAAAAAAGTAGTAATAAATACAAACATAAACTATACGAATTAAAATTATGAAAATTTTTTTTTAAAAAGTGAAAGAATCGAATTCTGGAAGAATTTTCTCATGTTCTCTGGATCTATATTTTGCAATTTTGGTAAAGTTGATTTGACACGCCCAAATTACTTTGGAATAACTTTTCCCCCCTCATTGTGTTTGTTTTTAAATAGCTTATCATCTGGAGTCATTTTCTTCAAGATCCGACTTAGTCAATCTGGAATTAAGATATTGAAGTTATTTTATAGTTTAATTTATCAATTTACACTTAAAAAAACGGTCAGTTTTGATATGTAAATACAAAAATACCTATATCTCTCGTAATTTTGAGATGAAACATTTTTCAGATGAAATCTCTAGAAATTTGAGATAAAAGAAAATGAGACATTTTTATACATTTTCTGATATGCATTGTTTTTTGAGGCCAGAAATAGTTATTGTTGAAATATAAATAAATAATGTCACATCAGCTTAAAGTACATCATTATCCATGAAGTCATAAAAATACCTTGTTTGTCAACATTTGAAACAAAAGAAATGATCTTGCAGAAAGGATCCTATTAAACCATACAAAATGGAGAAACTTCTAGAATGGACATTATTTGTTATTATTCATATTCTGAACTAGAATAGAGACTTTTTTTTTTATTCTCTATGTAAGTGTAAATGCTCAGATGATCCTTTTCAGGATAAACCACGCCCACTGCTGTTGCTATAGTAACTGGTCTTTCTGACATGGCGTCCACTTATTGAAACGTTGAATTCGATGTGTCCTCTCACATCTATTGTCCAAAGATCAGATAAGCAGGTGATAACACTGCCCCCGCATATCATGCAATATCTTTTCAATTGTGTCGTCATCCGAATACTGTTTACTATTTGTTCATTTAGTTGAAAGTTTTAGCTGGTTGGTTGTAATTTACTTTTGGATGTTCAGATTGTTTTTTTTTTTTTTTTTACAAATTTAGGCTTTGAGAGCTTGAAAGGAGTTTTTTAAAAGTTTTTCTATTATCACACATAATTATTGGAGCATAATAAATCAGGTTATCTTTTGAAGTAAAATTAATTTTATGTTGATTTTATATATTAATAAAACAAAAATGAATATATGATGTTCTAATAAAGCAGTAATCAATAAAATATACATTTAAAAATTTCTTTTATAAATTTTTATAAATTGGTAGAGTTTAATTTTAGTGTTATGATTTATTAAAGTTTTTATTGCGAATAATTATTTTATATTTTTACTGATATTTAATTTTATTTGTTTTTACTGAGAATTCAAGAAGTTAGAGATATTTAAGTACAATAATAAAAGTATTACGGTTTATATTATCAGTTAAACAATATAATAAAGTAATTTAAGAAGGTCTGTTAAAATAATGTACACTTTATTCAATTGTTTGTCCTTTTTTGTTATAGAAAAATAATTTTAATTAGTTAAGAAAAATCATTTTCTGTACTTTAGAAAATTATCGTTAGTTGAATAATGTACTGTACAAAATTGTAACAGTTAACTCAGTTTCAGCTTTATAAAACTACTTTAAATTCTGTATTTGTTAAAACACTATTTTCTAGGAATCACTTTAGAATGTTTGGCATTTGATTACGGTTGTATTACATAACTTGAGGTTTCAATTAAATTTTTCAGTTGAAATAGTTTAACATATTATAAAAATGCTTTTTTAAAGTATAATGACACTAATAAATAAAATTATTTTCTATTATGTAAAGCTTGCATCATTTTCGTGTATTATTTTATTTCCCAAAAATTAATGGATGTATAAGCTATCATAACAAATTTTTTAACATAAACTAGTACTAATTCAATATTACGAAATGTTCTACATTACTTTACCTGAAAAAATCCACTTCAAATATGAAGACGATAAAGCTTTACAATTTTCTCTAAAATTTCAAAATCTTTAATTGCAATACCAAATAAAAATGAGTAATTATAAAAAAATTTTTTATAACTATTATGAATTTTTAGTAAAGAAGGTGTACCATTCAGAATGTAGCATAAATAAGACGAAAGAGATCTATTTATAGCTTCATCAAATGAGGCAGAAATAAGCTTAGGTTTAGTTTATTTTTTCATGATTTATAATTTAATAAAGAACCATTAATTTGCTCGGATTCTATAGTTTCAAAATTAATTTTAAGCAGCCGCAAACATCCACTTGTTTAACTTAAATGCAAAAACGTTTAAGGGGAGATTTCAATACATAATCAAACATACTGAAGATTAAAGCAAGTAGAAAACTTTAAATCTGTTTAATTGAAGATATATTTGTATTTTCAATTATAGAATTATTAAACATTATTTATAGCTTATTTGGCTATAACCGTAGTCTTACATTAAATCGGACTGAGAATCTGTTTGGTTATATTTTACTACTAGTGTGTAACTTCTTTTCGGCTTTGTTTTTGTTGCATCAGTATGCTTCCCCATACCTAATACGTACAGCGTCCTGAGTTGCGCTGTACTAGTTAGATAGAAGCAGGCTGGTTGAGTTTTCGTGAGTTCGAAGCAAGGATCAAGCAGAAGACCCCTAAGAATTAACCTCCATCCCAAAGGTATCATCTCACTTGGAGGACACTGTGACCCCGCATAGTTTTAACTTGCCCCAGAAAATTACCCCATGAGAGAACACCTCAAACTGTTATGGATTAATTTGTATTCACTGCTCAATTTGTATACTTTACAAATTATTTATTCACTTTACAAATTTAAACACTTTGTACTAGGCACTTTACATGGTGTTATGATGATAGATCAAGTATAAGTATCTCACAATCAATCGTCAAATTTTATCAAATAGAGTTCAGAATAATGTAATTGAATAAAGGTTTAGCAGATTTTAAGTTCGAATATTTGTAGAGATAGCATTTAGAGTAAAATGTGATCATTTATGGAAAAGAGTGAACTATTGAGGTTACTATATATCTGATAATGTCTGAAGGAGTAACAAAATTAACGTTTCTGTGCACTTTAAAGCATTTGTGCCAGTGATAATAAACAAACTTTTATAGATTGGAGCCATTAATAAAATAATTTATCATTAGTGGTGCACAAAGGTTTTTAAATTTTCATGAGGGTGTTGATATACAGGAAGCAACTTTTATACTGAATATATAAATAATATATTCAAAAGCAATACAATAATATAGATTTAAAGTTGATAAGAAACATTCTGACTAAGTGAAAGTTTAAAAGAATTTTCAGTCCAAAAAATAATAAATAAATATTTTTTTAATATGAGGCCAAAAAATAAAGTATTTTTTCTAAAACTTTTCTTCTTCGAAAATTTTTTAAATAATTATTTTATATTTTGCTATTTTAGGTTTTATAAAAAAACTGAAAACATTTTGCTCCACAATACAATACAACAAGTGACACAACTAAAATTTTTAATTATTTCAAAAATTATACTGAAATATTGGAGCAATTTCAACCTATTTCTTTTCAATTATTGTTTTAAAATTAACTGCAAAAATTGTTTTGTGTGTATTCCACATTCATTAATATAATTTAAAATAATAATCTTTGTACTATAAAAATTAGTTATCATTATTATATTATTTCTCACTCATCTATTAAAAATAGGTTTCATAAAGTTTTGAAAGTAGAAATAAATGAATACAAAAAATAAAAAAAATTATATGAATCATTTATTGGACTGATGAGGAAATCAAAGTTGAAATTTAAAGGAACACATATTCGAATAAATCACTTAATTGAATATAAACATTTGACATAATTTATAAGGTAATTATTTCAGGTATATAGTTCTTTTTTTAAGCAAATATAAAAATTAGAAGGAATTGTTTTGCGTAAAAATAAAAACTTGAAAAAATTGCAAATTTTCGACATTAATCTAAAGTATTGTAAAACAAATCTTATAATCAAGAGAATTTTAAATAGAAGGTAGTTTGAAGAGAACATATCTATTTAAATTAAAATAATTAATTTAAAGATTATGATGAATTCTTTTCAACAATATTTAATGTATTTAGTTGCTTTATAATCTTAAGACATATTTTAAATATCTGTCTGTTTTGTTTTTCATTTTTAACTTTATTTAGATTTACAAGAAAAATACGTTT
Organism: Latrodectus elegans; assembly: GCA_030067965.1. Lineage (NCBI taxonomy): Eukaryota > Metazoa > Arthropoda > Arachnida > Araneae > Theridiidae > Latrodectus > Latrodectus elegans. The sequence goes on from CM057819.1 coordinate 110,835,974, forward strand.
GTAAATTTATACTACTATTTATGGTATCATCCTTGTTTAAATTAACTCTCACACGAAATATTTTCAGATTCATAAAAGTAAATAAAAAAATTCTAAACATCTAAATATCAATTTGGGTATCAAAACTTCATAAATTTATCAATTTGTTTCGAATATTTTCAGAACAGAATTAATGGTTTGGCACACAGTCCGTGAATTATTTTACAAGTACGAATTAAAAAAGTCTTAATTTGCTTTGATCAATCTAATTACACTCAATATTTTGCTTAATTTTTTCAAATGAAAAAGTTGCTAAAAACTTAATTTTTTTTAAGCAATTAGAATCGCTAATCACGTATATCACATGCATTCGGTGGATTGGGGCATTTGGTGCGAATTTAAGTCACTTGGGAGTGTTTTTCGTTTAATCAGATCACCATAAAGGTGAAAGTACGACTTTGACTCTTCAAATCCTCCGATAGATGGCAACACCAGAGGATCTATTCACTCTATTTTGGCATTGATCTGAAGGAGGAGAAAATTTCTCCAGATCATTGACTCATGGTAACTGCTCAACGACAGACCACAAGACTTTCGAGTCCATAGATTTAACGAGCACGTATATCGCATGTACTCGGTGGGTGTTTGGGGAGATTGGGAATCGAACCCAGCCCTTCCGGACATATGTCCAATGCTTAAACCACTAAGCTACCACACTCGAAGGGAGTTGTACTACATACAATTGTTATTCTCATAATTTCATATGAAATTGTTATTAACTTGCTTAATAAAATAAAGAGTTTTAAAATCTCAGTTTTTTCAAAACTTTAAATTATTCATTTCTACATTTTTTCTTGTATCTCACATTAAGTGAAATTTTTATCAAATCTACGTAGAAACGAAATAATGAATGTTAAAAATGTCTCATTTTGAAAAAACTGCAAAATAAAACTAAACTATTTAAAGCAAAAATTTAATGAATCTTTTACAAAAGCAGTTTTAATTAAAAATTCAAGAAAAAAAATGGATAACCCTACGGGATTTACATACGGAATCATACGAGATAAAATTCAGGATGTGTGAAACCAACAACGCAAACAGACAAGTTCTTGCTTTGGAAATGAATGTTTTCTCTCGCTGTCACTCTTTTTAAGTACAAATGTGTAAGTAAACTTGTCACAAAGAAGGTATGTGATTATTTACTTGCCCTAGCAAATAAATAATCACATTTCGTTGTATTATTACAAGAGTTTTTATTAATCAAGAACGAAAAGTATTTGTGGAGAAAATGAAATTTTTCTTCAGTGCTCTATAAAATCTTGAATATCTGATAAATTAATGTAATATTTTTATTATAGATTTTATTATAAATTAATATTATTGGTGATTCATGAAATGATTGCAATAAGTTGTCTCGCAAAAAATTATAACTAATATTCCTAAGCATAAAATATTTGTTTACATCATTGACAAATCTAAAGCAGTCGTAGAAGCCTAGTGATTAGGATCGAATTCAGCACTTCCGAACGGAAGGACTGGATTCTCAATGCCGCAAAAGACCCACTGAGTACATGCGATATCCGTACCCGTTAAATCTGTGGAATTGACAGTCCTGTGGTCGTTTGTTGAGCGGTTAAAAGACGCGGCCTTCTGATTTAATTTTTCATATCCGTCGACTTATGAGCTTGACTTGTCATAAGTAATAAACAACAGCAAATCTTGCTTTGAATTTCAAGACGATAAAAACTAATTATTATTCTATAAAGAAAAGAAAGTGTATAATTTTTAATTTTTAGCAATCTGTAATAAGACTATAAAGTATCACCCATATTACTTTACAGCCATATTACTTTATAGTCTTGGATACTGCGTATTATAGAACACGCAATATCCAAGCATTTTGATGTTCACTATTGCGAGGATAGAGAAGAATCCTTCCTTGTCTCTAGTGAGAATTCATTCATAAAATTAGATCTTCTTGGCAATTTTAAGACGTTGTGATAGTCAAAAAGTTTTTTAATATTTCGAATTATTTGAGAAATGCAATAATTTAAGCAGTCAACAGCAATTAGCATTTGACATTATTTTTTTCCAATGGCAGATTGTAGACAGTTACAACTGCAACAGGGTCTATTAATATATTGTTCCCTGATACCAAGGAACCGGCCAGACACAGCGAACCTCTTAGCCGCTGAGGCATTGCCCAGAGTGTATCACAGAGGGTGGGTTACTTTCCCACCCTCACACATGCCATAGGGACCCATTTATAGGGTAGGCATCATTCATACTTCATTCACACACACAAGGAAAGGACAAAGACAAAATAGAGAAAGAGAAAGTACATCCATGACTGAAACCACTAGACAAGTTGGCCAGCGCATTTGACATTATTAATATGTCAATATCCTCAATATATCTTCCTAATTACATTTAAAAATTTTTCATATGATTCTCTTTCAGCTGATTAACAATACTTAATAATTCTGTCGATTTATATGTATATCTATTAGTTCATATTTTTGTATTTTTGTAATTTTATTACTTTTAAGCATTCATGAACTTTAGTAAAGGTTTTTTAAAAATGTTTTTCTAGAGCATGTTTAATAAAAATATCTTGAAAAACTTTTAAAATTCTTGGTGTAAAATATTTTTATTGCAATATTATGATGCACATATTTTTTTAAATCCGTTTTTCATATTCATAAGTATATTATTTGTGTGTTTATGGGAAGGAGGATTAATATTCTTTATTTATGATGGATATGAAAATTGTTGCCGGTGAGAAAAATTATAAGCCCCTATAAAATAAAATTATCAATGGCTATATTATCACCTCGTTGAAGGCTGCTTGAGGTAGTTTTAAGGCACTATAATGTTCACTGCGTAGTTATCTTCCAGGAGAAAATTTGATAAGCAGGGGATCCTGTGGACTTTGTTGCAAGTAGGAAGACTCCCAACCACTCACATCGAGAGACGTGCAAGCAGAAACGTAACATCCATCACTCGTTGTTCAAAGCAGGCTAGTATCGAACACGGGACCTTTCGTCCTGATTTTCTAGTATTCATCTATTATGAACACTAAAAGCAATGGCTGAAAAAAATCATATTTTTCTTAAAAGCAGAAAAGACAGAAAAGCTTATAATTAGGACCGAATATAATTATGGTGTATAAAATTATGCAGAAATCATTTTATTTTCTTTCTTCCAATATTTGAAGATATCTTTTTCAGTTGTTTGTGGCAGTCAAGAATAGAGGCACAGTATAATGATTATTATGTTGAAATACGATTTATATTACTAACTGGAATTAATTCGAGTGATTTTATTCGAATTAATTCGTAACAATTATAATAATGTTATTAGAATACTTTTTTGATAAATACACTTTGATATAAATAACTGTATAATTATGAAGAAAGGAACATAATTTGAAAATACCCAGCTCGTAAATATATTTTTACCCATTTATTTCAAATTTAAGAAGTAAAATTACCAAGATCCAACACTTAATTAATTTTCTTTAAATTAAAAGAAATACAGCAGATTGGAAATTTTCATTCAAAACGAAATTTTATTTAAGAATAAAAGAATTTAATTTCAATTTAATAATTTGAAAAACTATACTGAGATTTTTATCAAGTATAAGTTTTAGTAGCTATCGGACATTTTATAGCGCATATAAAAAATAGTGAAGACGAAGGAAAATGAAGAAGAAACTAATATAATTTCTCAAGATCTCAAGACAGGAATAATATAATTTGATAGTAGAAAATAAAAAGTTTAAATATATTACAGCACTTCTTTTAAATAGTTAAGAAATTTCAATTAACTCAAAAGTATGAAGTTAACTTGTAAGAATTTCCATTAAGCGATGACATTTAAGGCAAGGGACGAAGGGCGAAGAGTCTTCGTCTAGCAAGGAATTTCTCCAAGGAATTTGAAATCGGCTTGACAGCAAAAGTGAATACGCATTTGACGCCATGTTGCTCATTCGCATTATTTTCGAAGACATTAATAGACTGCTAATTTAATAGTTGAAATTATAAATAACTTTTTTCAGTCGGTATCATTCTCTTCAAATACTTTTGGATCAGGAAGTAAATAAATTAAATGAGCAAACAATAAGCATAACAAATTGTTAACTAAAATTACTTAAAATGCTAATCAATTTCTGAGTACTCGTTTAGTAAATTTTTTCAAAAATAGAATGAGTAAATTCCACTCATTTAAAAATAACATTTAAATATCAATAAGAATTTATTAAAATGCTGTAAAAGTTATTATTAGTTAATATTAAACTTAATATATCGTTAATTAATTTTATTCTGAATACATTAATTAGTTTTAGACTTAACACAGTAAATTAATTTTAAGTTTAATATTTTCAATAATTTTTAATATAAATATAAAATATTAAATACAGAAGGGCACCTTTTGAAAACAATTTTAGATTTTCGGTCTGAATTCATGATAACATTAGAGAAATCAAAATTCAATTCTGACAATTTAAAAGACGATACTTTAGTTTCAAATATTATTTTTATCATAATACTATAAAAATATTTTGCTTAGATAAAATCCATTAAGCATTTCTATGAAGGAAAATTGAAATTTAATGATATATCATTAATATCAGCCGGGAATATATTACATCTTTGCAACAAGTACGTCTTGTATTTAAAGACAAATAATTTTTTTCAAAGCAAATGCAAACACATTAAAATATTCTATTAAAAACTGATTAAGCCTTATCAGTTTAAAAAACATATTTTAGGATGATTAGTTTTAGACTGAACACTTCTTCGATTAAAGTCTAATTACGCCTTATCAGTTTAAAAAACATATTTTCGGATGATTTAGGATGATTAGTTTTAGACTGAACACTTCTTCTATTAAAGTCTGATTACGCCTTATCAGTTTAAAAAACATATTTTCGGATGATTTATATTTTATGAATGTGATTAAATAGTAACCACACAAAATACATTTAACGTATTCTTACAGCCAATTATTAAATTTCCGAAATGAAGGTAATTTGTGCATTCCTCAACATTGGGATTCCTTGTTATCTTCTTAATATTATTCTCATATTCTAAGGTAAATATATTGAAATTATTAAAATTATGTTTGTTTAGCATTGATGTTGAAACAGCAAACTTTCCTGTATCTAGCCCTGACCTGGGCTCTACCAGTTAGATAGAAGCAGCCGGGTGGAGTCTTTGTGAATTTGAAGCAACGATCAAGAAAAGTACCCCCAATATTTGGCCTGCCATCAACAATGGTATCATTTTACTTAGAGGACATTGCGACCACAACCGTTATAATGTGCCACAGACGCATTTAGCAAAATCAACGGATCTTCGGTTAAACTGGGATTCGAACCCACTACTTTCCGATAATGAAAACGACCACTTAACAAACCAGGCCACTGCAGCCCTAAAGTTATGGTAGTATAGTAAATAGAGGATTTGTTGTTATTTTCAAAGTTTGTCACAGAAAATATGAGCAGATTTCTAATACAGAATGTATACATTAAAAAGAATGCTTATTGACATAATCCTACATTAAATAGCTTTCTGCTATCACACCGAGAATTGAAAATGAATTCGCAATACGGAGTGATAATAGAAAGTTTTGCGGAGAGGTTTATTGCAAGTTGATGAGTAGTAGAAGATAATTTCTGTCAATATAACAGTTGAATATATTCAGATGTCAAAATTGCTGTTTGGCCTTGGTTACATTGGCAAGATGTTTTTTTTTTTTTTTTTTTTTTTTTGTATAACCAACGTCTTTAAACAATGGAAATAGGCATTTTAAATAGTATATGATAAAATAATAACAGAAAGCTATTAATACAAGCTTGGATTAAGTATTTTTAGCGTTGACTTAGATTGAACCTTTTAAAATAAGGACATGCGTGTATGTGTAAACCTAAGCATTACCTTACATACGGTTGACAAAATAACTAAGGGGGAAAAAATTAGGTAGTTCACTTTTATAGTTATTTTTATGAATTCCTTTGAATCAGAATCAATTAATGGTGTATAACTAGTTTTGATGTCAAGTATTTCAGATCTTTACAAGGTTAACTTTTAAGTGAAGCTCAGTAGCGTAGTGGTAGAGCTTCACACCTGCAAGGCACAGGTTCCAGGTTTTGTCTTTGGGCTGCGTAAGGTCAACTCAGCCTTTCATCCCTTCAGTGGGTTGATAAAACTAAGAACCAAGCACGCTTGGATGCAAAACACCAGGGGTTTCGTGTTAAACTCATCACCAAACTGGGACATATATTCCAAATTCCAGGGCCCTCGGTCACGAAAACAGATATAGACACTTTAAGCCGTATCCCATTTGGGCTGTCATGCCACTGGGCTTACTTCACAGTTTAAAGTTTTAGCTTTTAAGAAACTGAATTATTATAAAATATAACATATAACCAGTAAAATAATCTCCATTTAATTTTAAAATTCAAATTTTAATTACTTGATTCTATTTATCATAAATTATTCAACTTATAATTGATTATTTTATTAATGTGTATACACTTGCAAAATTTTGGAACAGTTATTACAATATTAAATGCATAAACTTTTATAAACTATTTTCTATAATTTAATCAATAAAATAATGATCTAATTTATACAGTTTTAAGCAAAGGCATGTTATTGCATGAATAATGGATGTAATATGAACGGTGCATATTGTTGTGGGCAAATGATATATTCATTCATGAAACAATAGGTTGCTCTGGGACATATTCCAAAGCATATTCAAATGCATTAATGGTCTCAAGAGGAAGCATTAACTACGGCATAATCGTTGATGATGTAACACTCTAACCTCTGTCTATTACGCTTTTAACGCCCAATTACTAGTACAGCATTTCCTCCTTTTTTATTCACTTATATTAATTTTTCTTGAATTGTAAAAAAATTAAATATAGATGCTTTTTATACTCTCGTCTTCTTAGATCTAAAATTTCCTTTTGAACTTGAAATCAAGAATTTTCAATATTGTATTTCATATGAACTTATAAATTTTAAATTAAATTATCAAATGATTAAGAGCAAGAATCAAAACTTTCAATAAAAATGCCTTTTGAAAAGTTAGATTTTTCCTTCCATTAAATTTAAATTGATTCCTTATATATTTATTAAAAATTTAATAGTATCAGATTTTTTTTCTTTTTAAATTCTATGTTACCTTTAAATATTTAATAAATTTAGCGCAAATTGCATCCTTTTCAATTCAGTGATTCAATTTGTTCTTACAGACAAAAAATGTGAATCACTCTGAGAAATTAGTTTTTTATTTCTTTTATGCGTTTTTTTAAAATAAAACTAATTTAAAAAAAGATGACATTATAAAAAATGCTTTGGATTGTCCGAATGAGTTATAAATTTAACATTTTATTTTTCAAAATTTTCTTTTACGCAGTTATTTACTTAGTACATAATAATATTCATCACACATAATTCAATTCTTTGTCAATATGTTTTGTTTTCTCAAATGACGAAATATCTTCTTAAAAATCAATATATTACACGTTTTAGAGAATAAATTAATTGTAATAAAGAGAAATTGCCTAGTATATATACATGTGTGGCAAAAATAATGATTATTTTTCCTGATCACTAAATTACAAATATATAACTGAATAATTAGTGCATGAGAAATAACTACACTATTTAATGATTAAAAATGAAGAAATTAATTTTATATTAATATTTAGAAAGAAAATAGGTACAAGGTAATCGAAAATAATGTTAGAGAGAAATATAATTAGAAAAATAATGTATATATATATATATATATATATATGTGTGTGTGTGTGTGTGTATGCAATAAAATTTGGAAATAGAATTTAAAATGGTATTTTGATAATAGCAAATAAAAGTTTATTAAAACATATAAAATTTAAAAGTAAGTTAAAAGAATACAAATCTGGAATATATAATAATTGGTAAATATATATTAAGAATGATAAATTGTTGCTATAGATTACCGGAAGAAAAATATAATATCAATATATTTACAGCGGAATTTGAAGACAATAGTTGCGTAAGATTTAAGATTGAAAAATGTAATGAATAAACATTTGGAGTGATTAGATTGAATAAAATTTTAAGATAAAATAACATATAATAGTTTTACATAAATATTTAAAAAAAATTAAATTTATTTATATTTCCTTAAAATCCTTTCTGTAATAATATTTACTAATTAATATTATCAAAATAACAAGAAAAATTTAGAAAAATATTCAGAAGTGTAATAACTTTTTTTTTAATTTAATTAGAAATTTCTTTTTAAAATTTAATAAAATAGAAGTTATAAATATGAGTGTAAAGGACTATTGTAAAATATAAAAGGTAGCCAAGTTATTTAGTTTAAAAAATATTGAAATAAAAATTGGTATAAAAATTAAAGGAAATTATATATATATTATATGTTAAATTATTTTTGTTGTTAAAAATTAGTATTCTTTAAATTTAAAATACATTTATTAAGTTACATTTTGAAAGAATATTTATTATTTTGGTGTAATCAGAGTAATGTATGATTTCTATAATTATGTGAAATGTTTAACCTACTTCAATATAAATTATGAGAGTAAATCAAGAAATGTAAACATTTATTCATTTGTTGCTTAGCAACAGAAAGTTTTGAAAATATTGGAGACATATTTAATAAAAAATAAAAACATCAAAATAATTTACCGTTGCAATTTTAAACTTGGTATTGAATTCAATTATATTTTATAAAGGACATTTTTTTATGAAAGACTTTTTTCTTAATGGCAAGAAAATTATAACACATTTCAAAGCTGCTTTTGAATATCTCAGGAAAGCAACTCATTGCTTATAATCAAGTTCCTTAAATCAGATTTAACGCAATGCATTTGACGTTTTTATTCCATCGAAATTTTTAATTTTCTTATTCGTTTCCCATTTCATAAAATAAGTTTTTTATTGGTTACATCTAAGTAAATTAGATTCTGAAGCTACAGCCGGATTTGCAATTTCCTCTAGTTTGAGATGAATTCTAAAGGGATTTATTCGAGAGATCGCTTCTTTCGTTACGGAATTTAATAATCCAGTCTTGTTTCCTTGAAATCAAATTTATTAGACGGAAGAATCCGATTACTAAATTACGCACACTTAACTGAGCCCATTTAAAATGAACTTTCTCTTCGTAAATGAAAAAGTTCATAAGTTTGATAATACATTTCATTAGTATCGGCAAATTTTTTTTTAATCAGAATGCAGTCTAATTTAAATCTATTTTGAAAGTTAAGGTGATCTTTGATTATCTGATACTCGCATAAGAGATGCAATTTATTTAAACATTCACTGAAATATGCGTTCGTCAACTGACATCCTTTTTTTTTATCCTGCATTAATTTAAATGACCCTGTTAATCGACATTCATATAAACAAAAGTTTCTATTGTCAACATTCTAATATTCAACTTTCTCTTCATTCGATATTCTATTATTAGAAATCTTATATATTTATCCAAAAATTTAAAAAAACTATAAAAATCTTAATAAAATGGTGTATTTTGTCATATAGATATTCAAATTCAAATTTATATTTTTATGATACTGTAGTAAGAAAGAATGCAAAAATGAAATGAAGATAATGCTAGGCATGCCCAATTTTATATAAATAATTTTAATATCAATAACTTTTATTTAAAATTGCAATTTTTTATTTGCATTGAAAATATTTTTTTCTAATTTTTGCTGCAGTAAATGTTACGTTTACAGTTTTTTCTATATGGGGTTTAGATACTTAGTTTAAAGATACCTTATATTTCTTGATAAGGATATAAAAATTTCAACGCAATAACTTATAAAAATAATATTTGAAAAAATTTAAATTAAATAACATTCATTTTTAACGTAATATTGATGTGTATTTCCACATTCCTTTTTTTCTAACACGCTGTGTAAAAATTTAGTTTACAATCGTGTATTTAATTTTAAAGTTATTAGAAATATTTGATAATTCTCATTAATAATTTGACAATTTGAGGTCTGCAATCAGCTCAATTTTTTGTAAGTAATTGACGTAAAGGTATACATGTAATTTATGTGTTCCTTCTTTGATTAACATGAATACTTGATGAGATTCTGAAAAATATCGTAAGACGCAGTAAAAATTAATGCGTTATAATTTTGATGTTTCATTATAGGTATATCATGATTTACAATTTTAATTTCACCAGTTCATGGCCAGTTAATTTTTTCATGATAAAATATCTTTTAAATACAAAAAGGTATAGTTAAATGTGTAACTTATAGGGACATAATTATATATGGTATATGTGTAAATAAATTATATATTTATTGAAAGATTTCAAATTTACTTAAAATATTGAAATTTTTGACAAATTTGTAAACGAAATTAATGATTTAATAAATGTTTAAAGAAAATATATTCTCTGATTTGAACCAAAAAGTAAAATTAATTTTATAATACATGCAATTAAAAAGTGTTGGCAATTTTTCTTCTTTTTTTATTCAACTATATTGCAATAATGTTTTAAATGATAAAAGTTTAATGATTAATTTTTCTGAATTTAAAAACATTTTTATAATACTACATTAATAAATAAAAATTGTACAAACCTCATTTATTAGAAAAAGGTTATATCTCAAATTAATATTTATAATAGGAAGATAAATATAGTTTTGACCAATGAAAACCCTCACAAAAAATTGAATGAGAATTTTAATATTTCAAAATCAAAGACGATATGAATAAACACATGTTTGAAGTAATCAGAAAATTTGACAATTATCTCCATTTATTATTTTATTTTTTATTACATAAGAAAATCAGAAATTATTTTTTGAACAATTGCATAATCAATTATTGATGAAAAACACCTTCAGATTAATAATTTCCCACATTACATTTTGTAATTTGAAGATAGTTACTTAGAAATACCTAGAAAAAGTAACGGAAATTGTATTAATAAGATTCACAAATTAATAAGTTACGTTACAATAAATTTTCCAAAAATTTACTCGTATTCTGAACTTTGAATAGCTCATATTGTAAATTCATTTTTATTAAAATTTAAAACTTTGAGTGCATATACTCAAAGAAGATAAAAATTAAGTTCCTTATTTACCACTGAATAGAAATTCCATATTAATTAATTCAGAATACCAATTTTTTTTTAAGAAAAATGTTCAACTCTCTCATTCAAATTTCTTACCAATAAATTAATTTTTTAAAAATTAAACTTACTCATAAATATTTTATGAAAAAAGAAAGTATTCAGATGAAACTATTCAAAAATTATTATTTATCAGACATCTCCTCATTTCATTTAATATTACATATATTAATTATAGAAGTTTTTACTAATCACGGTGTTAGTCATAAACTTTCATCTTACATTTAAAAGAAGAACATAAGCTAAAAAAATTAACTCACTATTTAAAAACTGGCTGAATTAAAACAATGTTAATCGTGATTTCTTAATTTCTATAAACTACTTTACCCCAATGGAAATAATATTTGAAATTATTATTTATTCATATGTGCATTTATTCTATACTGAACATTCGCATATTGGGTCTATAAATGCAATTTGATAACAATTTTACTAAACATATATTGTTGTTACTAATCAGTTCATTCGAAATTTCAAAGAGAAATGCATTAAAATATTTCATTCATTACAAATAAAATAATTTTAATGACACGAATGAAATTATAGACCATATTACATTGTAAATTCAGGTTTCTTAACATTAAATGATAACACAAAGCGATACGTAATATATTTTTCATTTTGAAAATTATGATGCAAATTGTTTTATTTCGTGAAAAATTGTTTAAAGTATAAGAAAATTGGAATTTCAATGAAAAAAAATATTCAAACAAATTAATTTAAATATATTTCTCTTAAATTGATTTCATTTTATATAGATATTTTCAAGTCAATTTGCTGTTTTATTTACAGTAATCTTTTCTCTTCTTGAGATTTTAATTTTTCAAGGGACTTTTAATTTAACTGGCAGAACTGTATTGGAATAGTTGTATAAGAAACTTTGCTGAAGTCTATATTCATAAATAATATATTATTGATGTCTTTATTGTTAAGCAATATATTTTATACATTTTTTGCTATTAAATATACATTTAAATAACTATTTTAGAGAAAGTATTTACAATGTAAAATTCTTTCATTTAAGTAACACGGAGGATTATTTATTGCATTATATGCTTAAAAGTCGAATAAAAACATACGTCATTATTATCTTAAAGTTTTGCAAAAGAAAATATCTCGTAAATGTTTCTGAAGAAATAAAATAAAAGTAATAACTTTCCATTAAAAGGCGTAATAGCTTTAAAAGTATGACAAAGGTAAGACTTTTTTCAATGAAAAAATTGATTGGCATTCATTCTGATGTGTCATGGGTGCCATGAATGAATAAAAATAGCGCCAAATAAGTTATTCTTGGCAATAAGGTTTTTTTTAATTTTTTATTATTTTTTTATTTTATTTATTTTTTTTGTCTCCCATCAGCTAGAGAATAATAGAAAGCGTTGTTCCCAATTGCAAAGACACGACAGTGTATCAGATTCTTCATCAAACTCAATCATTTTCTTTTTTATCTTTCGTGATAGTGGTCTCATTAAAGTTCCTCGACGGAATTCATTTCATAATGGTTTTCATGAAGGATTGCAAATGATTTGAGGATTGTAGGATGAGGCAGTGCTCGATAAAAGAGAAAAAGATAATTCCATCAATTTGAAAACTTCTCCGTTTGGCGTTATTCGTCTTATGTTTTAATTAACGTTACATTTTTGAGCAATTCAGAAAAATATATTTCCCTTTCTTTCGAAAGAATGTTTTTATCGACACATTTAAGATTCTTTTAAAGAGCCAAATTATTTTCTGATTTATGTTCTATTCATCGTAACTTTAGAGTCACACAAAATGTTATTTAATGTTTTTGTGTAATTATAATATTTAAAATCTAATAATTATATTCTAATAATTAAAAAATCTAATAATAAAATAAAATATAAATACATACATTTATTGATTAAATATTAAAAACCGGTAAAAATTCAAATTTAAAATTATTATCATGAATTAAAAAGTTATTTTTAGAATAAAGTCTGGTTTTAAAAATAATTTATGTAATTAAATTATATTTTTTATTATTTATTTAATTATAAATTAATAAATATTGACTGTAAAAATAAAATAATAAGATATTTTTATGGCATAATAATTAGCAAATAATATATATGTTCACCTTGGAAAGAAGCTGCGTATTGTTTCATATGCCTATTTTATTCAATTTTGTAAAAGATGCTATTTTTAATAACAAATGTAAATAAATAATTGTAAAAGACGCAGCACGAAAATAGAGATTCGTTATCCTATAATACTGTTGTTATTATGCTAAAGAGGTCATATGCATATATTACTTGTTTAGAATTTACTCTATTTATTGATATTATACTTAAATTTGGAGAGAAAGTTATAACTATTAGGTCGGGAAATAAATTCGTAGCGTTTTTACCAAAGACTTTTATTTAAACAAATAACAATAATTATATTAATAAGTTAATCAATTATATATCAGCCGTTGCTGTTTACAACCTCTTCCTATCTCTCGAACAATTTGTTGGTGCCGTCCCGCCAAAAATCGCCTGTTCTGGTGTCAAAGAAGTTGTTGAGCGAGTTTTTAAGGACCTTTTGGTGCACTGGGAAATGCTCGAAAATAAAGCGACATTCAACAAGAAGTTCTACATTGCCCAGCTACACCGCGTGAATGAGACTATTCAGCTGAAAAGACCTGATCAACATGATCAAACCATATTCCTTCCCGACAACGCCCGACCGCATGTTGCACAAGTCGTCAAAGCCGCACTCCAAGAGCTGGAATGGGAGTTCTTAAAATCTTTCTGCATCCGCCATATTCATCTGACCTTGCACCGACCGATTACCATCTTTTCCGCTCTTTGTCAAACCATATGAAGGGCGTTACCTTCGATAACATAGCGGTCCTTAAACATTGCCTCAAAAATTACTTTGACATCAGACAAGGCGATTTTTGGCGGAACGGCATCAACAAGTTGATAGAGAAGTGGGAAGAGGTTGTAAGCAGCAACGGTGAATATATAATTGATTAACTTATTGATATAATTATTGTTTTTTGTTTAAATAAAAGTTTTTGGTAAAAACGCTACGAACTTATTCCCCGACCTAATAAATAATATATTTGTGAATTGAGCACTTTTATGATTAAAAAGAAGTATTTCTGATAGTTGTTCCAGAGTTGAAAACATGCAATTGTTATGCATAAATAAGCATATTTCTTGATAATCTTAATATTCTATTTTTTTGAAATTAAAGATAGTTGATGTAATGCAAGAGAATAAAAAAATTGTAATATGCTATGAAAGTCATTTTATTGTACATGAACAAAAATTCTTCTGTCACTAGACTTTTCCACGTAAAAAGATTGTCGTTGATTTCGGCTTTATATTTTTTAAAATGCTGTGATAAAATGTGTTATTTTCTTCTTTGGAGGATTCTTTGAGCCGACATCACGTCTCTTTTGTTACGAATACAAGCGGAATAACTTGGACTATTTACGCTGGATACATTTATGTCCACACGTTTTCTTTCATGCTTTAAGCGTGAAAAATATTTTTTCGGTTTTAAATTATTTTTTCATTTAGTGTATGAATCATTTATAACCAATCATCATACAGGTATGTGAAAACAGGAATTCGTATTTGATGTCGTGAAAAATTAAAAGAAAAGATAAAGAATAATTGAAGGTACCCAATATATATAACATTAAGTAATTTTTTTTTATGAAATCTCATTACTGAATGAAGATGAATTTTGTTTTAATAAAAAAAATTAATTTAAAACCTTTAATGATTTTAAAAGATCTCTATTAAAAAACATTGGGGTTTCTACAAAATCATGAGGAATTATTCATAAAATACTTAAGTTATGTATTTATTACACTTTAATTATATTTATTATAAACTTTTACAATAAAATTTCAATATTTTGTGTTATTTATTCATATATAAATAAGTTTAGAAATTATAAATGGCTCATGAAATTCCCCAAAGTCTTTCATAACTCTCTTATAGTTTATCGTACAATACTTGTTTTGATTTGTTATTTGTATTCATTTCCATTAAATATATAGAACACACTATTCATTCAAAAAACCATTTATAGAAAGTAACAGATACTTAAATTAGTTAATGAAGTTATGAGGTATGTAATTAATTTTATTTGTTATAGCATTTTAGTGGTTATTCTTTAATTTGAGTCTTAAATTTTCCTAAATTCACAATATCACCTAATGTGAAATTTACCTAAAATTCCCAAAATACAAAACCATATTTTGGTTGCAAAATGTGCATTCTAACTTTTAATAATAATAATAAATAAAAAAAACATTCTTTTTTTAGAACATACTTTTCAGGTAATATGAATTATTTTTTAACCAAATGTAGGAATCATTAATGTATTTTAAAATTGATGAATTAGTTTCTGCAATGAAATACAGCAAAACAACCGCAATAAGCTATGAATATTTAGGGAAAGCTAAATATAGCTAAAAGAGCTGGCAGATGTATTGGGCAATCGATAGGTAAATGAAAGGGAGAGAAAGATACCTCAGAGGATAAATTGAGAGGAAATGAGTGTCTTTTCTCGTACCTACCCCCCCCCCATTCCCGTTTTCCAGATTGAAGCACGGAGTTCAAAAAGGGATAACACACAGATAGAGCTTATTTCTGCACCACTAAGAGTTTATTAATTACCTTATAAGGGTTCCAGAGATGGGAAAAATATTAATGAATTAATAAGCGGATTTTCCCGGGTTTAAAATATTCCTTGTTTATGTTGAGAAGGGGAAAGGTGCGAGTGTAGGGTTTTTCTGATTAATTCTTTGGAAAATGTCGCAAGGTAGAAGTTTGCTGAACTTTGGAAAGAATTTAATATTTTAGGGGATAAACAAGTTTTTACTTTGTGTTTATTTAAACTCATTAATTAAGAGATGAATATAACAGAAAAACAAAACTTCTTTCATAATATTTCGCATAAATAAATTTTTTTCATATTTCTATTAAGTACGGAAGATAGGGCTTTTTTCCCCTATTTTCCGTAAGAGTGCAAAGACGTGATAGTGAAAAAAAACGTTGATTTATATCATAATCTTCACGAAAGTATTTAAAAAATATTATTACTGGACTTCTTAGAATATCCTATCGGATTATTACCCGAAGGCCACTTTACTGTTTCAGTGGACTGTAAATGTGAAAATTAAAATTGCCAATCAAAACTTGAGTTTTAGAAAAAAATGCTGACGAGTATAAAAATATCATTACCATGTCTACAAATTGTCTCCATCACTTCTCATAAATTAAAAAACACATTTCCATTATTTTTATTCTGAGTTTTCTTTCTGAAAATATGCATTGATTCATTGCATGATTTCATCACTGTTCCGTTATAATATTTAGTGTCTTATTTATGCAAAATTGTCATAAGAATGTTTCAGTGTTATTAGTAAATTTCAAATTTAATTCTTCTTTATCAAGTGAAAATATAGGTATTTTTACTTTGATGGTTTATGCAACTGCTTTTCAATATCGTTAAGTAGCTAAATAATTGATAAATTATCTGACTCTTTACCGTTTCTACTAAATAATCTTGCTGAGAATTTAGGCGAAGACATAGGCAAGAGTCTACGACTTCTTATTGAGAAGGCCTATGTAAGTTGAAAGTTCAGTTGGGCTCTATGCTTTTCCCAGGTATGGTAACGACAGGAGTTTTTTAACACGAGTGTGTTGACTCAGTCATTTGATTGTTATTCAAAATTAAGAGAAAGGTGATCTCATTCGATAGCTTCAATTAGCAGAGATAAGTTGAAAGAAATATATCTCAATATATATATATATATATATATATATATATATATATATATATATATATATATATATATATATATATATATATATATATATATATATATATATATATATATTATATATATATATATATATATACAGCAAAATAATAATTAATTATTGCTAATGCTCTCTAATATCTCTTAATAATCCAAAGTTTAATATTGATATAGAAATAAATAAAATTAAATGCAGAAGTAAATAGGGTGTAATTTTTTGCCTTCAATTCAAAATATTATTTAATTAGCATCATCATAAAGATATCAATTTCTTATGTAAATTGTAGTGAAACATTTGAAAATAAGGAATAAATTTTTTAAACCAATCATAGAGTAGAAGTATAATAGTGACTCCATTTCTTATATAATTTAAAAAAATTGCTATATTTTTCCTTTCCTTCTTTATACTGAGAGCTAAGTTTAAAAATGGCAAAACAGCATACATTAATAACTAACAAACAATTATATTAAAGAACTGATTTACTAGAATTTATTTAAGTAAAGAAATAAGAGTTGGTGAAAAAAGCCAATAAAATTATGCCATGCTAGTCATTAAAACACTCCAATTTTTAATGACAAAGTTTGACATTCTAAATCAAATGCTTACCCTTAGAAATATCATAGAAAGTATTTAATAAAACATAGTTATTTATATACTTTGATTTCATGGATATCAGAAAGGCATTTGATAGCTTAAATCATGAGGGCTTATGAAGAATTTTGAAAATTTATGAAAGCACCGCAGAAATAATATTTATTATTCAGAGGTTATACGAAGGAAATAATGGGCAAGTCATCATAAGAAAACGTACAACTCATAGGCTTTAAGCTCGAACTGGTGTTAATAAGGGAAATGTGAGATCAGGAATAGGGTTTGATGTATTCATTGACTGAATCACGAGAATAACATTAAAGAAACGAAAATTTGATATTAAATAGAAATTGAGTAAAGTGGTGGATGATCTCGACTACTGTGATAACACTGATATCTTTAGGACATAAAAACCTTCAAACAAAAGCAAAACTCGAAGAAATTGTGGGAAAACTAAACTTCATTATAATGGAAAAGAAACAAATCATTAATAACTGTAATCCGAACCTAATTTATATAATAGGCAATGAGGTTCAAGGGACAAACTCTTTTATTTACTTTGGTCCAATCATCTCTACCGAGGGGGGCACAGATGATGACATTAAGTCAAAGGCAAATAAAGTACACCGTACTTTTAGATCTTTAACTGAAATTTAGAAAGCAAAAAATATTCAAAATAAAATGTATAATGTAACAGTAAAATCTAAAATTTCATGAAGTCTTGAATGTTGGAAACTAATCAAACTACAGAAAAACCAAATTGATGTATTCCAATCAAAATGTTTTAGAAAGGTTCTGAAAATTTATTGACGTCAAAAGATAAAAAACAAAAGATAAAGTAAAAATTAAAGTGCTGTCCTATTAACAATGTCCTAAAAAAGACATTGGCGATGCGTTAGACATATCTTTAGAGTGAAACCAACTTATCCAACAAAAATATGGATTATGTGTGAAGATAATGGATGCAGAAAAAAATAACTTTGGCACAGGTGTCGTATAATCTAGGATACCAAATTCTGAGATTGGTGATTTTTGGCAGATTTTCGTATGCATATGTCAACCTTGTTTTTATTACGTCATACATATGGAGACCTGTAAGAATTAGGCAGAAAATTCTATTTTGGTAACCCTAGCATTTACATCATCGCGCACGTCACGATACATCATCTTGGCAACATTTCTTCATCTCCAAAAAAATTCAGAATTTGGAATCATGGATTATACGGTAATGTGCCATCTTACGATACCCCCAATTATTTATCACCTCATCATGAATATTAACGAAACGTTAAAATAATAAAATAAGAGGGAAAAGAAAGGTCAACTTACACAAGTCAATTAAAGTGTAAAAACTTCAAAAAAAGTGCAAAAAAATTAAATAACAGAAGAAACTACTGTTATAGTAAATTGTATTTCCATTTTTTCCCTTAAAATATAACAAGCAAAATAATAATAAGATAACAAACAATGCTAATCTTACCATAAAGATACTTAATTTAAATCTCTTTATCATATTGTTATCATTGTTTATCTCATTATTTAGCTTGTTATACTTTTTGCCGTTGTTATAGTTATTTTTAGCCTTTGAAAAAAATATCTTATCAAAAACTACAGGATTGAAGAGTAATAATTTTCACAGAATATATCCTTTTAAAACGATTATAATATACAAAATAAAGCACAACACAGTATAATTATCTCCCTCTGTTGAGATATATTTGCGATATAAATAGAACTGAATGTTAAATTCTATGCCCAAAAGGCTCTTACACAGATGACAACAGTAATTTTGAGTAAACTATTCATTTGATATGTTGCTGATTATATTTCCATCATCATTATCAGTCCTTTGAGGAACCTGCCTCGTAAACTGTAGCCATGATATAGTTTAATTTGCTCTGACGTCAGATTATCTGATGACAAAATTTGTTTTAACTAAAATTCCTCTGACTTCATAAGTAATTTTCTTTCGTTTCTCCTTGATTTGTATTATTGCACTTAAATGCATCAGACAATTTATTTAATTTTATGAATACTTTGTTAAAATATTTAATGTATTTTAAACTGGCATTTTGTACTTATTTTATACTGTGCTTGCATTTTTATTTAGTAATTTGATAAAATTCCAAGTCATGAGATATCAAAATTGAAATCTCCAGAGTTTCTATACATAGATAAACAGTATGCAGATATAGATAGATATAGCTGAAAGTGCCAATTATGATACATGGGTATGGATAGAAGTATTTGTGTAACATGTTATTAGACAAAGAGAATTTCTAGTAAATATCTTACATGAAAAAGTTTCTGAGACAATTGCTTGGCACAAAGCGAATTAATATGCTTTAAATGTGGAATGTTGGTTAAAAATAGCCGTAAAAGTCGTTTCACTTTTAGCTTTTTCGATTAATAATAATATATATAACAGTACGGCACAGGTGCTGAATAATCCATGATTCCAAATTCTGAATTTTTTTGGCGATAAGAAAATTTTGCCAAGATGACGTATCGTGACGTGCACCATCACGTTACAAAAATGCAATTTTCTGCAAAATTCTTATCGGTCTCCATATGCATGACGTAATAATAACGAGGTTTCCAGATTCATAAGAAAATCCGCCAATAAATTGCCAATCTCATGGCATCCTTGATTGTACGGCACCTGTGCCAACAGTACTAAAGAATATAATATTTCTGAAATTAAATCCCATCAAGCGGACAATATAATAATAGACAATATATATATAATAATAGAACAACAGTAGCAATTTATTAAGAGATACGATACATATTACCAAGAGAGTTAGAATAATGTATATAACAGTACGGCACAGGTGCTGAATAATCCATGATTACAAATTCTGAATTTTTTTGGTGATAAGAAAATTTTGCCAAGATGACGTATCGTGACGTGCACCATCACGTTACAAAAATGGAATTTTCTGCAAAATTCTTATCGGTCTCCATATGCATGACGTAATAATAACGAGGTTTCCAGATTCATAAGAAAATCCGCCAATAAATTGCCAATCTCATGGCATCCTTGATTGTACGGCACCTGTGCCAACATTACTATAGAATATAATATTTCTGAAATTAAATCCCATCAAGCGGACAATATAATAATAGACAATATATATAATAATAGAACAACAGCAGCAATTTATTAAGAGATACGATACATATTACCAAGAGAGTTAGAAAACAAAATTTGGTATTGATCGCTGTTGGGGAAAAAAGTGAATCAAAAGTATATAGTGTTCTAGGATATATTTTAAGACACTTCATGTAAAAGGTACATTGCACCTGCTTTAAATAACTAATATGGAACATTTTCTAACCCCTTGGTACTTTTAGTGGGCTAATAACTTCCTGCTATAGTTAAATAATGAAGTTAATACTTGAATTTTCACTTATTTTCATACTTACCTATTACATTATAGGTAAATATGAAAATGAGCGAAAAATCTATATTTTAGCTTTCTTGAGAAATTATAGTTTTCTTGTGAGAATTTTCGAATAAATAATTTGACGTTCAATGATGTGGCACGGGTGCCGTATCAAGAAAAGATAAAATATACTATTCAATAAAAATATTATTTGCAGTATGAATATAGTTAATAAAATATATAATATATCTTAATTGAACACTATTTTTTATTAACATATATTTTATCTAACTGCATAGTATAATTTAATATTAAATGTAATTAGGAGTATAATTATGCACAAATTTCTCATTTATCTCTCAAAGTCTTCATTTAAAAATATAACGAACACAATTTAGAAAAATTCCTTTCATTTCTACATTTTGCTCAAAAACGATTTTTACACTCAACTCCAAATGTATATTGTAAGTATATAAAAACTAATAAATTGTACACCTGAAATATTATATATATATATATATATATATATATATATATATATATATATATATATATATATATATATATATATATATATATACGAAAATAAAATTTACAAAGTATCCAACTATTTTTCAATCATGAACAATTCATTATTTTTTCCAACGTTCAAGGTGAACTTTCAATCCAAGAATAGATACTTTGTTACACGTACCAAATCCAAAAGTTCCAACTCTAAAAGAAAATTAGGATTCTTCCTCTAAGAGAAAAGAAAGGGACAGTGATGAATTGATTATCCTTTCACAGATAATGAAGATATAGACTAGAATGGAAAAGTGACCGATTTGTCTTGAAGAATGTTTCGTCGATAAATAAGTCTGAATGCAGAAGTGTTGATCCAACATGGTTTAGTGTCTGGATGTAGTAAATGAGCTTATGTGGACTGAGCAAATTCTCTTTAGCAATTTTGTTTTAGAATACATCGATCAAAGTAAAATGGATTAGGAATAAGTTTTACAGAAATTCATTTGGAAGTAAACATGGAATATTTCAATTTGTGACTCATTCAGAGCTCAAAATAAATTCGAAAATTTGAAAACCCTAATTAATTTAAATATATTGAATCTCTATTGAGAGTAGGTAAGAACTTTGAATATTAAGAAATTTTTAGAGATATTAAATAAAATTCAAATCTAATAAAAATAACTTAATATAAGGAAAATGTAAAATTTATAATAAAGAATTATAAAATTTTCTAGCATAAGAAAACCACAGTATTTTTTCTTAATTAGCGTCACATGTGAAAATTAAATTTGAAAAAAGATAATTTTTTGCATGTAAATTTTCCTTATTTATAAATTTGCTAAACACCAAATATCTTGTTTTTAATTAGTAAGAGAATTTTCTGAATTCATCTTTAATTAGTGTTCAAAGAATTGAAAAAATCTTATTTGATCTTTTTCTAATTGTATAAAACCATGTAATAAATTAAATTTTTTCATAGAAAATAGCTTTTTAATCGAAAAAGCTCATATTAAGAGAATTATTAATTTCTTTGTTACTTTTTAATGAAGATTGACGTAAATAATTTGTTATATTGTACTTAAAAAATTCATCACAATTTATTATTCTTTTATCACAGTAAATTCTTTAGGGATATTTGAAAGCTCATTGTTTCCTTTTGGGATTAGTTGCCATAGCAACTGTTGTGATTACTGAAAGGGAAGTTAGCATTGACTTACATGAGAAACAATTCTTAATTAAGTATCTAGAAAACTTCTTTTGTTTATGAAGATGAAAGAGCGGAAGAGTTGCGTTTCTTGCATATTTTCTTGAAAACTCTAGTGAAAATTGTTTTTTTTTTCTTAAAAGCTTTGGGAGTAATTTTAACTTGAAGGTTTGGTTTATTAATTTTAAAATGAAAATTAACTTGGTACTCATAGACTAACTTATTTTAAGTTTTGAGTTTGAGTAATAATTTAAAAAATTAGTTTTTTTGAAGTTATTTAAATAAGTTTAGTTTAAAAATTATTATTTTTCGCAATATTTTGTTTTAAAAATTATTAATGAGGGGTATAATATAAAAATTTAAAATGAAAGAATAAACAGCTTATTAACAAAATAATAAATGGATTTTATTTTTATGTAATTCAATGATTTATCAAAATTTGCTTTATTTAAAAATAAAAGTTGCACAAAATCATTTTTGTATACTGAATTTAACTAGTAATTTTATGACAGGCCCATTTTCAAATAAACATATGTGATTGGTTTCCCCTGTTGTTTCCAAGATCGCTCATTGATAACAAAAGATCCGATTTTTAAGATATATTTATTTACATTAACACACATAACACTAATTTATAGACAAAGACATAACTTTAGTTGATTAATTTTACATTCGAAATTTTCAACGCCTGGAAGCGGTACTTCCGCTACCACTCGTCGTGGCATACCCGTACTGTCTCTCTCTTTTCGACAAGCTTGCCCTATTTCTCAAGTGTCTTACCACTTAACGAACTCGAGGGCTCCCGTCCGCTAAGTGTTTGATCTTCACACCTTCCCTCCAGTTTTCATTGCTGGACCTTGTCCCGCAAATGGAAACTACGAAGAATTCTAGAAAGTTCCTTTTACCTTTTATCACCATTCCATCAAGAGCCAAATAATACCAACATTTTAAATTTAACTTAGTGCTTAACCTAGGTGCTGACATGCTTCAGCTTACACTTTTGTTTCATATTCTCTTTAAAGGAAAATATCCTATACTACTGCTATATTCATTATATTTATTACAACACAATATTATAAAGTAAGAAAATAAGAATCAATATCAACACAAAAAAACAATTATGTGCAAATATTATTCACACACAAACCTTATGAAAATTAACGACCCATAACAAATAGAAATAACTACATTATATTATATAAAGTTAAATATGAATATTATGATATATCAGAAATTATTTCTTTTTTCTTTTTCTTTTTTTTTTTTTTTTTTTATTATTTCTTACAAGATTCATTATAAAAGAAAAATAATTAATCATCCTCATAAACCCTTGATAAGGCATCTGCGATAACATTATTACTACCGGGCTTATGAGCTATTTTGACCTGATAGCGAGAAAGAGCCAATGACCATCTCTGTAATCTGGCATTCTTCGGAATGCTTTCCGTAAGATATTTCAGAGGATTGTGATCTGTGAACAAATTTATGGAAGTTCCGTAAGTCCATGCTTCAAACTTACCAAGTGCCCATATCACAGCATACGCTTCTCTCTCGATGGTACTCCATTTGGTCTGCGCTGGAGTTAATTTCTGACTGGCGAAGGTTATAGGCTTAGGATTTCCATCTGTATCTCTCTGCATTAAGCATGCTCCAATGCCAGTAACCGAAGCATCTGTGTGCAGTTCAAATTGTTTATTTAAATCAGGGGTTGACAATGAAGTGACAGTACACAAACTATCTTTCAATGAGATGAAGGCCTTTTCTGTCTCTTCAGACCAAGGAATATCATTTGGGATAGATTTTCTGGTCAGGTCTGTTAATGGCTTAGCAATATTCGCATAATGAGGTACATATTCCCTATAATAGTTAAACAGTCCTAAAATCGATCTTAAGGCTTTCTTCGTTCTTGGCGATTTTAAGTTTTTGATAGCTGTAATTTTATCCGGATCGGGCCCATGCTCTCCTGATCCAACTACATGACCTAAGTATTTTACCTTCGATCGAGCAAAGGTACATTTCTCTAAATTTGCGGTAAAATTACACTGTTTTAATGTTTCCAAAACTGTTCTTAGATGGTTCAAATGTTCTTCCCAACTAGATGAATAAACTATGATATCATCCAGGAAACTTTCAACAAAATCATTATGAGGCCTTAGAATCTGATTCATAATTTGCTGAAAAGTAGCTGGAGCACCTGCAAGTCCAAATGGCATTACTTTCCACTGATACTGTCCTTTAGGTGAAACGAAACTTGTTAGTTCTCGACTATCTTGATCCAATGGAATTTCCCAATAACCTTTAAGGATATCTAGAGTTGATAGATAATTTGCCGCACCAGCTTTGAATCGTAATTCTTCTGAATTTTGCATTGGAAATGGAGCTATTTTAGACTCAGAATTCAGTCCCCGATAATCGACACATAGTCGAATCGTTCCATCTTTCTTTGCGACACATACAAGAGGATAAACAATCTCTGCGGAAGATGGTTCTATCAAATCCTTGTTTAATAGTTCTTTTATTTGATTTTCCACCTGAGGTTTTAGTGATTCTGGTATGCGGTATATGTGAGGCTGTTTCCTTTCGATTCCAGGTTTTAATGTTATTTTATGAGGTGGTACCTTAGCTCGTTTCAATTCACCATTGAATACGACTTTGTAGTCCTTAAGAATTGTTAAAAGCTGAGTCTTTTGCTTCGGAGATAGATTTGAAAATTCGGTCTTTTCTTCTAGCTGTTTCCAACTGTCCTTTATTTCTCCAAGGCCTCCTAAAGGTACAGGTTGAACTTCTCCAAAATCTTCATCAGCTTCATATATTATGCCCACCATATTCATCGGTTGGATATATTTCCTTAGCTTATTTTGATGCAAATGACGGATGCTTCCATCCGGTAGCTTAACTGCATAAGAATGTGGTGATTTTTGCTCTACAATTTCCCTGGACCTTTCCACCTAGAACAAAGTTTGTTTGTAGAGTCTGGAATCAGCACAATAACTTCATCTCCAATAGATAATTCTTTTTCTTTGGATCTTAAATTATGATAATGTACATATTTCTCCTGTTGATTTTTAGTATGTTCATCGGCGTATTCCACAGCTTCCTGTAACCTATTTCTAACCTTCTGAAGATAATCAGTGATTGATTCACCAATACCTTGAGGTAAAACAACTTCATCTTCCCATGTAGATTTTAAAATAGCTAAAGGTCCAACTGGGGGGCGTCCATGAACGAGTAGGTAGGGTGAGACCCCAGTAGTAGCGTTTGGCACTTCACGATATGCCCACAAGAGAAAAGGCAACTGTTTGTCCCATCCTCTACCTTGCGACCTTATGGCATGATGCAACATTGATTTCATTGTGCCAATCCATCTTTCTATTAATTCGTTACTCTGTGGGTAACCTGGTGTAGAGAATTTTGGTACAGTCCCTAATCTTTTAAGAAATTCTTGCGTTAACTTTGCAGCAAAATTTGTTCCATTGTCCATAGCAATGATTCGAGGAATGCCAGTCCTCATAAAAATTTCCATAAAGGCATCGCATGTCGCTTTTGCCGTCAAAGTTTTAATCGGAATTGCCTCTGGCCACCGACTGTGCTGATCCATAACACACAACACATACTGATGTCCCCTTGAAGATTTAGGTTCAATAGGCCCTAAAATGTCAGCATTGACTACTTGGAAGGGAAGTTCTGGTCTACCAACAGCTTCTATAGGTCCTCTGTCTTTCAGTTTGGTTTTCCTCCGCAATTGACAATCGTGGCAAGATTCACACCAGCGTTTTACATCCCTTGGCAGACCTTCCCACCAAAAGACATTGTAACTCTTTCCTTTGTTTTCCTAGAAGCAAGATGTCCTCCTGTTGGTATTTCGTGAGCCAATTTTAAAATTTCTTTTCTCCTGCACTCAGGAACTACAAGCTGTACATACTTCTGTCCTGCCACATTGCCTGTGTGGTACAATAAATCTGATTCCAACCAGTAATTATTCTTACGCTGTCTGGCATCTTCAAAACACCGATTTAATGTAGCACAGGACAACTGTTCTTTTCTAAATATCTTTGCTTGCGAAATTGGAGTACTATTTTCTTCATCCTTAATAGCGGTTATTTCTTTATTTGCCAAGTTACTTTCCACTGGAGTAGTTGAAACCTCTACTTCAGAATTTTCTAAATCAAATGTTCCTTGATTTGCTTCTATTGCCTGGTGAGCTTCTATTTTCCTTCCCTCCACATTGAAAGTACTGAAACTATTCCTTTCCCGTGGATATTTTTTATTTCCTCTCCAAGATATTTTCTTCTTTGTTCTTCCAACAAACTAAAAACTCTAGGAGTGATCAAAGCTTGCTCATGCAATCCTTCCACAACCGCAGCATGCACCATGATATACGGCCTGATATCATCATCTGCTGACCAAAGACTTAGTGGAATAGAAACAAGCTTTCCTTCAACCGGAGATCCAATTGCAGGCCTCAAGTAAATTTTCCCACTTGACTGCAACATTTCTTCTGGTACCACTGACTTCCGCAGTACTGTAATTTCCGCACCACTATCAATGATTCCTTGAAACTTATTATCTCCTATATTTAAATCAACTCGCAAAAGCTCACCATCCTTCTCACTGATTGGAATTTCCCAATCGAAACTTGCATTACCCATTTTAATGCAAAGTTCATTTAACCCTTTTTGCTTACCTCAGTTTCACTTATATTAGAAACTTGAGTTACCGTATTCATTTGCGGGCAGAATTTCTTCAAATGTCCCTCTTCCTGACATTTGTAACACTTCAATACCTTTCTATCTGGAGCGCAACTTGCGGTATTATTTCCTAAACGATTCTGTGGTCGTGGATTTGGGTTCTTTTGATAATTATAATATTCTTTCCTTTTCCACAAAGTTTTTATTTCTAAGTTCACCTGGAAAATGTTTCCTTACAGTTTCGTTCTGTTTTGTTCCATGTGGGCCGGGAATAAATTTAGTATAATTGTGGGAATTATTTGCAAAACTTTTTGGCATCGAAACTAGGAAATTATCAATTTCCCTTACCAATTCAGGGACTGGAAGCCAATTTTCAGTCTCTTTCAGAAATATTTGAGATCTTACATGAGTAGGCAAACTCTCTTTTATTTTGTCAGCTACAATAAGCTCTTTAAGTTTAACAAATGTTTCTACATCTCTTGATTTTAAATACAGTTCTAATGCAGCTTCCACTCAGGACGCATACTGAGCATAACTTTCATTGTGTAATTTATAACAAGAATCAAAATTCTTTTTGTGTTGTAACGGAGTTATTCTATATTCCCTTAAAATGAAATTTTTGATTTTGTCATACTGATCTAAATCTTCTTCCGACAACATAGCATTAATACCTTTAGCACGACCCTTTAAACACTGTAAAATAATTTTCCCTTCGTACTGTTCGGGTACTTCATAAAGCTTGAACATCCTTTCTGCATGATGGAAAAAGAAAGGCCATTCTTCTGCTTGTTCTGGGGATCTAAAATTACCCCTTTCATTATATTTAAATAACCTAGAAATGTGTTTCCTAATTTATCTCGCCCATATTCTACCGTGCTTAATGAGTTGCCCTCATATTCCCTTTCTTTTATTTCTAATTCACGCATTTTAATTTCATGCTCACGTTCTCTTTGTTCTGCTTTGGCTTTTTCTCTTTCTATCCGATCGGAAATTATTGTATTTATTAATTCTCGAACAAATGATTCTTCAAAATGTTTAGATTGTGTAATCAAATTTTTTAAATCTATAACTTTCGCGTCCGGAGGAATCTGTTCTCCTAACTCACTAGCCAATATTAACAGATCCTCCTTTCGAGCTTTACCCAAGAATGCAAAGGCCATTTTAACAACTAATGTTATCGCAAATTACCAAACTTAAGTATCAACTATTCAAAGCAAAACATTTAAATCACACAAATCACCTTTCATTTGTTTAATCTATAAAACACTTTCGTTTACTTAATGTACCAAAAAAAAATTTAAGAAATTTATTCTAATAATAAATTTTAAATTTTATAGTTTCAATTTTCATTTCAACACACTGTAATATACTTAATACACACGATAATATACTATAATATGTATAAAACTTCAATTACATAATACCCATTAATGAATGAAAACAATTCAAAACAAGCTAAAAAAATATACATATACGAATCATACTCCCAGTTTAGGTATTTCAATTTAAATAAATCTTTATCACAGAAGATCATTGAACATATAACCACTTAAATCAATAAAATGCTAAAATAATTTTTAGTAACATGCATTTATATCTTTATCATTATTAATATATGTAATTTTACCTTAAAATAATATGAATCAGAGTTACCAGAAACAACCAAAAACTATTATTCATTGCAAGCACAATTACTCTCAAAATATAAAATAATTCAAAATTTCCTCTCATAAATGCTTCCCAATCTTGGTTTTGATACAAAATTTAAAATCTAAACTTAGTTACTTTACATAAATACTAAATACAATCATAGTAAATAATAAATATACCTAATAACATTGAATAATTCTGTGAAAATGCAATTTTTAATAATGCAAAACAATACTCAGTAAAAAGCATTTAAACTTTCTTGAAATAGTTTCTTATTCCATAAACTTTTATCATTTACATAATGAACAACAAAATGATAATGAAAATTCAAAGCAAAAACATTTATATCCTACTATATCACATTAACACATTACACCAAACATACGTTTCAACAATTTACTATTCAATAATACAGTATCTTTTAAATTAATGCACATAACTCAAGAAATTGACAATTAGCAACAACATTATTATTCGACATAAATTTGTTTTAATAAACAGATTATTCCAAAAATATTTTTTTTTCTAATAAATCAAAATTATATATATATACATATATATTTTTTTTTTTTTTTTTTTTTTAGTAATATCACCAGTTAGAGAAAACTTTTCTGAATATTAATGAACAAATGTCAATAACCAATATTATTTCGAACCAATATCGAACTTTTAAACATTTTCTCAATTAAATTAAACATTATACATATTTGTTTTTATCTTGATATTTTGAATATTTAAACATTTTTTTTTCATTTATTACATTTACTTCTTAAACAAAACCCTACAAAGAAATTTACGAAAATTCTAAAACAAAATTTCCTTTAAATCATACATAATTAAAACATATATTGGCTCTTAATGGAAGGAGAAGCAATCAAAATATACAGACTCACGATTTTGTAGGTATTTTTCCATCATTAGGATCTCATCATTTTGTATTAATCCGGAATACATCCTGTCGACTGCGCCAATGTGATTGGTTTCCCCTGTTGTTTCCAAGATCGCTCATTGATAACAAAAGATCCGATTTTTAAGATATATTTATTTACATTAACACACATAACACTAATTTATAGACAAAGACATAACTTTAGTTGATTAATTTTACATTCGAAATTTTCATCGCCTGGAAGCGGTACTTCCGCTACCACTCGTCGTGGCATACCCGTACTGTCTCTCTCTTTTCGACAAGCTTGCCCTATTTCTCAAGTGTCTTACCACTTAACGAACTCGAGGGCTCCCGTCCGCTAAGTGTTTGATCTTCACACATATCAAACGCTTTTTAAATTGCTAATGATGTTATACATATTGCTACTTTAAAAATAATATTAAATTCTTAAATTATAAAATTTAAAAATGTTATAAAGAAGTCCACTAAATTGTGGTCAAAATACATGTTAGAAATGGAAATCTTTTACATCTAAAAGTTTTAAAGTTAACACAAATAATTTATTAAAACTAAATTTGAATTCATTACGCAAATGATAAATAAACGAATAACATTGGACGCAAATTATGTAATTCACAAATTTAAACTCAAATGGTATATGCAATGAATAACTAATTAGAAAAATAGACCTAATATCCTAAATTTGTATATCACTTGGCTCAACTAACGTATGGTAAAAACTAATCTAACTAAAGAAAATTTATAAACTTCGCCATCTTATAGTATCAATGAAAAAAACACTTTATAATTACAAAATTTATATTTTTGATTGCTTAAAGAGTTTTATCTCAAATATTGTTTTTCCTGCATAAAGTTCATAATATAGCTTCTGTGAATTAAGTTATTTCAAAAATATATACTTCGAGTTCAAAATTCATAATATAACTGAAATTATTCAATCATTTATGAATTTTTAAATATTACAAAATTAAATTCCCACAAATTAATACCTTATTTGATGTATTGAATATGTGTCGCAAATATTCTTCTCACATAAAATAATCAGAATAAAAAACAGGAATTTTGTTTACGAAACAGACTTGTTATAAATTCATAAGGAAGCGGAAGCAAAATGAATTATTTTTTGAAAATAAATTTGAACATAACTTTTAAAATGATATTATATGTTAAATTTATAATTTGTTATAGGAAAAATTATTTTACGAATGCTAAAAAATCTTTTTTTAAATAATGTAAATAAATATTGTTAGAATAATACTAATATAAATAATACAAATCGTTGGTGACAAATTTGAATTAAATAAAGCAATAAGTAAGCTTTCCACAAATCTTGTAAAGCAAAACTTTATGTTTGATTAAAAAAAATAAAAGTTTTCTAATTGATAAAGTGTTTTTAAAATCTATCGAATAAACTATTTTAAAATACTGTAATTGTATGTCTGGCATATTGAAATTCCCTTTATGCTTTCTATTATAAAATTAAATAGATTATTTCATTAAATAGATTTTTGAAAAGTTTTATGTTGAATAAAAAGTCATAGTAACCCAGACTAAAAAATATCGAATAATAAAAACCAACATGTGAATTAAATTTTTGATCCGTATTTACAGTTGAATATCTCTCGATATATATATTATACCATATAATAGTAAGGCAATTCTTATATTTATTTGTTTAAAAAGGACTTTATTAGCCATTCTTTATGGTTCACGCCATTTTTTAGCCATTTTTCGTTTACCTATTTTTTATTGCTACATATTAAATAAGCAATGTTCATTATTTAAAAATAGTGGTTTGTTAATTTGGGAAGAAAATACAGCGTAAAACACAAAATATAATTCTGAGAGACTAGTGAACATTTGTGAAATGAAAATATTTTGTGGAATTGGGTATGTACAATAAATAATTAGTATAAATAGATAAGTAAACAACATATGTTAAGATTAAAACTATTAAAAAGCTATATAACTCATTTATATTTTAGTGAAGTGATTTCATGAAATTTAATATCTTATAATAGAATTTTAGTAGTTCTTTTTAAACCATATTTAAATTATATTTGATATAAAAAGTCAGTCATTAGTAGCGAAAGGTTCAATAATGAAACGATTATATTAAAGAATATATGATTATAAAAGTTGTTCGTAAATATTGAAGCTAATTCCATATATGTGTAAGACAGTTCTTCATCCAAATTTATAAAAAAGTAAAACTTTTCAGAGTAAACATTAAACAACTAGCTGATTCAGATAAGTATATCGTGTAGTCAATTTTTTTGCAGATCTTTTTAAAATAAGGCATCAAAAGATAAGATGTAAAAGGTAACTAAACTTTGCTCATTGGAGCAATTACCATCACGTGCCAACAACTTCTCTCTATTTGATGTAAATTCGTACACAGTATTACTGGGAATACTATGAATAAAAGATTCAGTCTTTTCAAGCAAGAAATGAGCCAGAACTCTCTTGATTTCTCCAACACCATGAAATGGTATCATTTGCAGCTAAATGTAGCAAAACTAGGAACAGGGGAAAAGCATATTAGGAACGTATGTAAAACTAAGGAAACGTGGAAATGTTTCCTTTTTAGAACATAATAACAGTCACAGTTACAATAATTACATTTTTAGGAGAATCAAATACCTTAAGATTTTTATCGTCTTGTATTAATTTTAATATTCAAACTTTTTTTCTATTGATTGATATTAACTGCTTTTAGAAAAAATAACCTTTTTGGAAAAAGGACACTTTTTAAAAAGAAAGAGAAAGTCAAATTCTGTGGGGTTGTGATGTAAAGAAATCTTGATCATTATTAGAACTCTTAATCATGACCGATCCTTCTAAGAATTTCAATCAAATAGAAATGGCGTCTCAACTTTTATTTACTATAGTTTGTTGCTGCAATGCCTGTGGGTATAACGTTTTTTTAGTGTAATGATTTAGTGGAAATTTTGTCTAGTTTTTTCCGTGTAACAAATATTCTTAAATAAAATTATTATTTAAGGAAATTGCCGATGCAAAAACTAAACGCAAACATTAAATCGTATTTTGCATGATAGTTAAGTTTAAGTTATAGTTATTTTTCTTACAAACATCAGTGACATCTTTACACAAATTAATGACCAAATATAAAAGCTTTTTCCATTTAAAATTAGAAGTAATTCTTCGTCACTTATAAATTTCAACCTTACAGCTTCTCTTTTAAGAAGTTTTAACAAGAAAACTAATGACGAAAATCACCTGACATTTATACTCGAATAAACACGGATGAAAATTAATCACTGAATAGTACTGTAATGGTCGTAAGTTTTTATAATGACTGTATGTGCGATATGCTAATTATAAAATATTAATTAAGTATGGGACACTCCCACTACATTTTATATTTCGTTCAATAAATCAAGGGACATGCATTTTATAAACTTCCGCTTTTGAAAGGTCAATATGACATTTGTAATGCTGGCCTGGTTGTGCTTGAGAAACTTTTGTTTTTTAAAATAATGATTGCTGTGCCGAAATTTTATGGATAACATTCCGGACATTAAAGAGCATACAATAATATATTCGAATCTAATAAGTTTAATAGCCAGAAGGAAATTACTAGAAGCTCGATGGTTTAGTAACAGAGGTCCGAGGTTCAATTTTCGGGCTAGACAAAATGCATTCAGCCTCGCATCCCTTCAGTGGGTTCATAAACTGAGGGTCAAAAGCATGCTAAGGAAGTAAACACAAGGGATTTCGTGTTAGGCTATCCACATAACAGGGACATATTATTTGCATCTCAATCATTAAAACAACTATGTAGGCTTTGGTCTACATGGGATTTCGTGCCAAAAATCTAGTTTAGGTTTTTAGAAGGAAATGATTAACAAAGGTGAATAGACGAATTCATTTGCAGTTAAATGGGGATGAGAAAGGAAAACATATTTTCGACAACCATGATGTCTCCATTATTTCAGAGAGTATTTATCATTGATTTAGGAACATGCAAAATGAATAGAAATATGCACCCAAATTTCAGATATACTTGTTTTTGGAATCGAATCATAAAATGATGTGAATTATCCTCCAATTATATCCATTGCAATGTATGTATATTTAAGAAATATGTTTTTATAATCTATTTCCATATTTGTTTTCTCATATTTATAAATATGACACATTTTTACAGTCCAATTTCTTATACTCATAAACGAAGATAATGTGGGACTATAAGACATATTGTGAGTAGATGATGCGCACATTTTCATCTCTAAAACTTTTAATATTCAAATTTAATTATTCATACTTTATTCTTAAGACTTCAATAAGAAGTGATAGCTTAAATAGTTTTGTAAAAGACACTTGAAGAGTTTGTTTTATATTACCATTTCGTTTCACCATCGGAAAAACGTGGATAAAAGAAATTTTATGCAAGATGGCATTTTTTAGTACATTGAAACACCAAAAAGGCAACTGTTAAAAATTGATGTCTTGTAAATGATAGAGTAGTGAGTAACTTGACAGTCAATGATAATTATTTAAAATATTTACGACTTTTTACCATTGGTTAAATATTTTGTGCACATGAGTCCGATTGAAAATTTAGTAACATTCAACATCCACTGTTTAACATTCACCATCCACTGTTTAATATCATTATTATAGATATAATTCATGAAGATTGTAATGTTTCGTATTTTAGAAGAAAATGTAGATGTCATATATAGAAAGTTTTAAACATGCATTATGCAATGCATTACCATCAATACTATTGATATACATACATTATGTAAAACATTACTGTTTTGTACCTTAATTTTCTTCAAAAATGTGGAAA
Source organism: Latrodectus elegans (assembly GCA_030067965.1). Classification (NCBI taxonomy): domain Eukaryota; kingdom Metazoa; phylum Arthropoda; class Arachnida; order Araneae; family Theridiidae; genus Latrodectus; species Latrodectus elegans. The sequence continues at coordinate 110,870,690 of CM057819.1, forward strand.
AAGTAAATAATTGATTTGGAGTGATACATAAAAGTTTATACGTGATTTCTTCTTGGTAGTTTTTTTTTTTTTTTTTTTTTTTTTTTTTCCTATTACATTTTTCTTAGAGCGAGCTAAAATATAATAACTTTTTAAAGTTTTTAGCTTAAAAAAATTGTTAAAACTGATCGGTTAGGATTTTTCTGTTTTTGCCAGAATGATTGTCAAAATCGATTTCTTCTACTTCATTGCAGCTACAGCTCATCGTAGAATATATATATATATATCTGTTTTAAGAAACGGTATCTTCCGCTCTTGATCTAGAAATGAGACTGATGTATTATCTGCTATATCACTTGATAGAAGTTCAGAATTGTGAAGCAACGGGCTGTTTTAAGAGATTTCGATAAAAAGAATTAAGTAATGTAAAATTTTCCAGGAATCTATTTATTAAAATGATATGTGCCATGTCTTTTCATAAGCGAAGAAATTTACTTTTAGCTAATGAAGTTACATTTATTTTTCTTCATTTTTGCAAGAAAAAAAACTTTATTTATTGTAATATATATAAAAAAACATTTGATTTCTTATAATATTTTTAACCATAAAGGGGTTAATTATTTCGTTCCAGTTGATTTCATGACTGCGCCACTTTATCACAATTTTCACTGGTTTAAAATATCTATGACATAAGATAACATTTCATCTACGTTCACATGGTATAGAGACGGGGTTGTAACTCCAGCTTGTCGATAAATGTGCTGCCTGTTTTCAAATCGAGAGGCAGCAAACAAGGCGAAGTTCACCATCGAATGTCTGAGAGTAGTGTTGAAGTTTATTTCCTAAATAAAATGATTATAAAGATCAAAGTATCGATTTGAGAAGCTATTTTCCATTGATTCAAGTCATTAACACGTTGACAATAGAACAGAAGAAAAAACAAAATGAAAAGGAAGAAAAAACATCCCCTTCACGGTTCATTTAAATTCACAAGGACGATTTGAAATTTTAAAAATTTCCTTAATTAGTAGAATTCTAAATTAATAATTACCATATTTGAAACAATCTCTTAGGTTTGCAAATATCGCAATTATTAATTTAATTGCAATATTTGCAAACCTAAGAATCTTAAGGTTAATGCTTAGCTTACGCCAGCATTAAAATTCTTTTTAAAATTTTCTGCCTATTTTAATTATTTTTTTTAAATAATTGATTTCTATACTAAGGTGAGCTTTGCAATCTTTCTTCATCAAAAGGCTGTAATAATTAGTGTTTCGAATTTTGAATTAAGTTTTAATTTCTTTTCTTAAGTGGATGATAAAGACAGATAAAAAATTTATGTAGTATTACACGCATTGCTTGTAAACATCTGAAATTATAAAGACAATGAAACAGAAATTTATTCTTGATAATGCATTTCACCTTATAAAATTACATTAATCCATTCAAGTATAATATATTTCTAAAAATTACATTAATCCATTCAAGTATAATATATTTCTAAATAAAAGTTATTGCAACTTATTTAAAACGGAGTGATCTTATCGTTAGAATAGAATCGTCTGATATGAAATTTATCAATAATATGTATACAGATCAGCAAAATGTGTCCTAAAAATGTATAAATATATTTCCATGCATAAAAAAATGGTAAAAGTAAAATATGTGAAATTCGAAATGAAGGGGTTCATGCTTAGATATTTATGCAAGATCTGGCTGCTGGTGAATTGGTACACATACGGTGTTTTGAAAAAACAAAACAATTCTGGAGAGATAGGGTAAAAAAAAAAAAAAAAAAAAAAAAGTAAAAAATTCTTTTGGATAGAGTAAAAAAATTTTTTAATAGATTTTTATTTTAATTTTTAATAAAAAAATAAATATTAATTAACAGAAAAATGTTTGCATAATCCACAATTCCTAAAATAAAGTATAAAAGGAATTCGGATGATTTCTGTGAAAATATCAGAATACTGATAAAACTAAAAAACTGCAAATTACTACAAATCTCTAAAAAATTTTTCTATAAAATATAAAAATTAATGCTCAGGTAAATGTTTATGTTCTGAATAACAATAAAATAATAATAATTTATAATTAGCTGAGAGTTTGTAAGCAGAGGCTTTCAAATGTCTGCTTCTCACAGAAAACACAAAAGTGTTCAAAAAAATCATTTTTATGTGCGTTTGAGCTGCTGCGATGAGATACAATTAACTGTCTTTGTAAATGAAATATTTATTATACAAATTCTTATTTTGTCATTTGCATGTAAGTTTTCGCTATTAAAAATAACTGCTTTTCCCTATATTTGGGTGATAATAATCACTTAAACAAAAACAGAAATTGACATTAATTTCAGTTATGCCCACCAAAAACTTATCTCAACAGAGTATAAATCGCCAGGTAAGAAGAGTAGAGTGATTCATTGCTCCAGCCATAAATCTAATAGACCATGAAATAAAAAAAGAAGGCCAAAACTCAGACACGCACCCTCCAAGTCACAAAATCCCCAGGTGCGATGTATTTCTTGTAAACCAGTACCTGCAGGCGGAGATGTAACTACGAAATGAGTTAGAGAAGGAAAAAAGAGGGTGTTGTTGTTGCCATGGTCACCATAAGTTATCGACGTCACAGGTTTTGATCCGGACAGTTTGTTGATGTTCTAAATCAGGGACATCAAAAAATTATTACGCTTTGTGAAGTTTGCGCGTATCTTTGGATTGATTTGCGGTATAATTTTTATTGGAGGAAAACCAGCGTGATGATTTTGAATTGGAATTTAATTTAAATATATCATTTTACACAATTTTATTCTGCATTTCACAGTTATGTTTGATTATTTCTGAAGATTGTTTTTGAAAATATAAATAATCTTTTATTCTTCGATTTAATTTTATATTCTTAGTTGAAATGTGATGTTTCATAACATAATTTTTTCATAAATTAGACATTTTTTATGTGAATGGTAAAATATTTATTCCATTTCTTCTTCAAAAAATGCTTGAAATTGTTATGCACTTTACGTGTTTTTGTGAAAATTCCTTTTTTAAAAACGCGACTAATAAATGTTTTAAATAGAATATTAAATATTAATCAAATCATCATAATATATCATTTGTAATTCAAAAATATTAATTAAAAATAATAAAATTTAGTGATTTATTGTCATCAAACATAATAAAAGTTATTAAAATCACAGACAAAAATTTGAATGAAAATTTCCCATTTATGGAACATTCTGTTTTTTATTTGCTACTTAATATTCATCTAAAAATAAAATTGATGTGTTATGAACATAAATTTATATAAATGATGTGAAAATAAAAAAATAAATTTATTTTCTAAAGGATTTCAAATCAGACAAATTTTTCTTCAAAAATGAAAAACCTATATAAAAAACTGCTTTAAATTTATAAAATGTACAATTACTATTCTATCACTAACAAAAATGTGTCTCTAAAAATCATATATAATATTATCCTTTTCATAGGACAAGATTAATAAATCTTATGAAAAAGGTATAAATGTTGAACGGTAACAAGTTTATTCTAAAATTTGTCTAAAATTAAAGTTCTGAAATTTGTCTTCTGTTCATAAAATTTATCTTCACTATGAAGTTACACGGAAGCTGGATTTAATGCACACCTAAAAAAATGAAGTTGTAATTTTATTGAGCTGTATCAAAGAATCCATTCTCTACAATACAAATCTTTTAGGCTTAACCCCCTTTTTAACAAGAAAATTTAAGTAAACATTTCAATTCTACATCTTAAAAATAAATAAGATTAGCTGTAAAACAATTTTTAAAGATTTTTTTATAATTTCCTCTTTAAAAATATTTTTTCTAATGGTTGGGGTATATCGGGATGTATTGTCCCCTTATACCCAAGGAACCGGCCAGAAGCAGCGACCTCTTTGCAGCCGAGGCGTTGCCCCGGGTGCACCACAGGGGGTGGGCAACCATCGCATCCTCACATGCCATATGGACCCATTTATATGGTAGGAACCATTCATACCTCATTCACACACAAGGAAAAGACAAAAGCAGGATAGAGAGAATGAAAGTACATCCATGCCAGAACCGGGATTCGAACCCAGGACCTCTCTATCCGTAGCCAGGCACTTTGACCACTAGACAAGTTAGCCGGCTCTTTAACAGTAAAAACATTATACATATACTACTATTTCAAAGCCTATCAGAGTTAATAAAATCAATTTGGTTTTGAATTAATAGTAGAGTTTTAAAATCTGAACAAGACTTCTATAAATTTTAAAAATTGTAAAATGACATTTAAAAGAAAAATAAAGGGAAAATTATTATTTGTGATGATGTTAAGTTGCACTTACGTTTATAAGAAATATTTTTATTAATTTATAATACTACCTCTATACATTTTTAGTACTTAAGATTAATCATACAGTTGTAAAATGCAAGACTACAATCAGAGAAAACTTTTAAAGTTATTCCGAAATTCTTGCATTTCATTAGCGTAATGCATTCCCGCCGTAGTTCACAAATGAAAGGGAGAACGCATACAAGATAATTTAAAAGTTAAATAACTTACTAGATAAAATGCAAAAAAGAAAAGAGAAAATGAAATGTTTTATAATAGAAGAAGACTGTTTTCATTTATTTTTACCTGAATTTATACTTTTTACAAGTAAATGTACATATATTTATATTAATTTCTTCTTAATTAAGAAATCTAATTCCCTATTATAAAATTAACGTTATTGATTTTTTATCAAAAGGAACTGATAAGAAGCAATATCAATTCAAACATATAGTGCTCTAAGACGTATGAAGAAATTAATCGTAATTTAATCATAGTTATGGTAGAAACAAATTGCATCATAGGAATTTTATTTTTTTAGATGTCTTATTCTAAGAGAATAATTTTCATCATTTACAAAATATTGTTTTTATAAATGTAATAGTTAATGTAAATATTAAATATGTAGGGTATAATTTAAATCATATTAACACTTTTCATTATAAAAATAAATAAGAATGTATATTTTCTTAGCTTTAGGGAACCTAATTTATGAATTTTCTAATCAGTAATAAATTCCTGATAAGAAAATGCAAAAAAGTTTTAAATACAGAAAGGAAAACTCGAAATTTGAATCTTGTAAAAACTAAAATAAAAACATGCATTCACAAAGAGGATTAATATATATATATATATATATATATATATGTATATATATATATATATATATATATATATATATATATATATATATATATATATATATATATATATATATATGTATATATATATATATATATATATATATATATATATATATATATATATATATATATATATATATACATACATAAAGTGTCATTAATTAATCTGTACTTGATTACCCAATTAACTTTACATATACTTTTTATGTAGGACTATTCATTAAATTTTGAGGAATTGAGGAAATTTATTGTAAAAAACAATTCAACAAAGTAATAAATTTGATATTATGAAATAAAAATGATAACCCTTCATTAATGAAAATAATTTTATAATCTCCAAAATTCAGAAAAATTTGAATTGAGTTATTAAACGTTACGAGGTTCTCATTCTGATCAACAAAATTCACAAAATGTATATAAATGTTAAGGTTTAAATGGAGTATTTGTGGTTTATAAGAAAATAAATCATAAATTTTTAAGCAATGTGGTTAAGAATCAGCAGTTGAAAGAATTTTTAAAATGCATGTATGTGATAGAAACAGTTTTAACAATTATTTAAATTAAACATATGCATTAAATTTCTCAAAACATGTTAATTCAAAGTCTATTTTTGATAGAATATGTGTCCTCATATTTCAAATGTGTTTCGTTAGTCATTATGGATGTCTATGTTTCTTCTAAAATTATATTAATTTATATACTATTTAAAAATGTTAATCATACTTTTTAAAATAGGTTTAAATTTAAATAATTTCTGATATTGAATATTAATATATTTATTTGAACTCAATATATTAACATAAATATCAAAGTAATATTAAACTATCACTTGACTTTGTACATTTTGACTTGAATAGTTAAATTTCATTAATCATTATATGGCTGATCAATTTTTCAGGTTTGACATCAGTATCATCCAGTCAGAATCGCAAATTTCATATCAATAGAATTATTTTGAAGCTAAGTAAATGGTAACTGGTTACAATTTGAGATGCAATTCGTAGAATAAAATTCGGAGATTTGGAGTAGATACATTTAATTTTAAAAATAGAAGATGCTTATAAGAATAAATGTAATGAGGATAATTTTTGAAAAAAAACTTTTTTTGTGTTTTGAATAGAGAATAATTAAATGATAAGGAGTGGAATTTTAATATATCTACTGGTAACAATGACAGACTCCAAAATATAACTAAATTAAACATATTTGTGGAAGAGATGCTTTTGTGTTTTCAATTTGCCGACCGATGCCTGAGTGGTTAGCGTTCCTGACTCCAGAGCTGGGGGTCACGAATTCGAGTCCGGTTCGGGGGTGGATGATACTTACTCTCGCTGCGTTTCTCTACTCTTTCTTCTGTGATGATGTATGAATGTGGTCCACTCTGTAAACGGGTTTGTGGTGGTATGGCGTGAGTGATGCTACTCGCTTCCGTGATTTGGTTCACAGATGCCCATTGGGTAACGACAAATGAGTAGCAGTTTCCGGCCTTATTGTGCAAAGGGCTGGCCACCTAAATGCTCGCGCTTATTAAAAAAAGCTTTAAATATGTTTTAAATTACTTTATATTCAACATAAATAATATTATTGGTAAAATTTATACATTAAGGAATTATGTTTGTAATAGCGTATATTGTTAAATTTTAAGTACTTATTAATATATTATATGTTATTCAAATATATGTAAAGCTCCCGTTGTAATTATAAAATAAATGTGTTGTTTTTTAAACTATTTTTGCAATGCTATTTAATTTGATTATTGCTTTAGTTTTTGTTGCTAATGGCTTAAGAATATTATTGATTCTAAAATATTTTCCTTTCAAAAAAATTTCAAATGTCGCCACGCTTGATTTAATTAATACCAAGTGTCTTGTGCGCTGTGTGTATGCAGCAGTGTAAATTCAAATTAAATGTAAAATTAATTAAACACTTAATCACAATAGTGACTCGACTAGACTCGAGAGTACCACGATCTCGAAACCGCTGAGCACTACTGGAAATGATCATTTCCCCTATTTCAGATATCTACACCCCGAATGGTTTTGTCTGTCAGTTCAAAATCACCATTTAAGGAAGATTTAAATGCTTACGTACAATATTTGAGTAAAATGATGCACAGCACTGAGGAAAAGTTAGGCATTCCGCTCTGAATGTTGCCTTCTAAACGACCAATAATCGGTTGCACTTGGCATTTGGGACACACGGATATTGCAGAAGCACCTGGTGTAAAATATCGACTTTGCAGCGTAATGTGATTGTAAATCAACTTGATTTACATTTATAGTTACAACATGAATGCAACTCACAAGATTGCAACGATTATATATCATCCTTACTTATATTACTTGTACAATTGTTGTGGTAATTCAAATTTAAATCTTTAAAGGTTCAGATGAATACAAGATGCTAGTTTTAAAATGGTAATACTTATAGATTTACTAGGAAACATTTCATTCCAATCAAGAATTTTAACAAAGGAATCTTCTGCTTAAAATACGCTACTAAACATTGTAATGTTTTGTTTTCCATAAATTACATTCATTAAAAAGTTAATTTATCTCACGCACATGTTCATATTTATTTTTAAAACATGATACATTTCTCAATAACTTCAAATCAGCGTAAGTAGAAAAAAAAAAAATAACACAATATAATTTATTATCTTAAAACATACTTGAATTAAAACATCGCTTTAATGAAGCCTTGTTTTGAACAACTCAGGCCAAAACGTAATTTCAGTTGCCAATATATTAAACATTTGATATGTAAGTTATTTTTCTGCAGATGCTCACCTATTTAGGTAATTCTTGCAACGTCTTTAGCAATATTTGTAAAGAAAGAAATTGAGATAATTTGGAAGTTTCTGTATAAAATATGAATTTCAAATATGAAGAAAATTTAAAATAAGTGTGCTTTTTAAATAATATTTTTTATACTCAAAGGTAAAGCACTGATTGCATATATATAATGAAATACAACTGTTTAATTTTATATTTATGTTTGGTTATATTTACTCTTTAATATTGATGTACATAATATATAATTAACTATAATTCGCGCGTGATATGCATTCTAAGCTTATACCAAACAAGGTAAATTTTACTTTAAATTTTTTTCAAATACTAATTGAAAACTGAGATTAAGATAATAGCCTACAATTTTAAACTATATTAAAAGACAGTTTAACATTACTTATTTTTCTACTTTACTATTATTAAAACCTGGTGGTCTTGTGATCTATGGAGAGCACTCTCTTTGCTAATATTTACATATTTTGAAAAATATCCAGCATTTTTTTAACTGAGATTATTATAAAAGGTTAATCACGCATTGTCTGTATTTTTGTTTAAATATTATATATTAGCAGTGGTATTTGCATAAGTCAAGTTACAGTGAAATCTTCGTAAATGGTGATGATTTATGAGCAAGAAGTTAAACTGCTAAAGAATTAATTTCATTAACTGCTAAGTGAATGCATGTATCGAACCTAAATTGTAGCTTTTAAATGAGTAACCAATTTTTTTAACCGAATGAAATTGTCTTTTTAGATTCTGGTCACATGTTCCTTATTATTTCTCATAATTTTCATTGATCCTTTTATAATATTTATTGCAACTTCGGTAGCATTTTTAGATAGTACCAATTAAATTTTGCTTGTGTCCTTAATAAGCAAAATGTCAAATATTCGCATGATGTGAATTAGATAATTTATTTGTAACTTAAGTAAAGAAGTAAATAAATAATTTCAAATAATGAGGTAAGCTGACAAACTTTTTAAAATAGCTTAAAATACAAATTTGATATTTTATATTATCATAATAAAAGATTAGAAGCTTATAGCAGCAGATTAGCAGATATTTTATATTATCATAATTATGTATTAAATTAAGTGACTGTGTGTTAAAAACAATTTATGTATAATTTAAAGAAAAATATCTTGTGAATCAAAAATTGTTTTGCGATTACGATACATCGTAAAACAATCACAGAAAAAATTAGTCCATTTTACTTTTAAAAAACTTTATTTTAAAATCTAAAAATATAATTGTTGTTAGCTGTAAGTTTTAAATTTATAAAGCAAAATTCTCGATAAATTTTGAGCTAAAGTCAGTGAGATGTCATTTCATGAAAGTTATTTATGTGTATTAATATAAATAATAGTATTGTATATTGTGTATTATTGTATATCTATTTAAGTGTGTATTAATATAAATAATATTTTATTATCATTATTTTCATCTCATAATTTATTTGGAATTGTTATGTAGTACATTTGTTGTACCTTCGGGCCATGTGTAGTATTCCTTGGTGCACAGGGAGATATTTTTGTTTCCCAAATAAAAAAAAATTATATATAAATAATATACATTATGTAGATGATTAATTTATCATATTTTGTCTCTATTTTCAGCAAAAGTTTTTAAAGATATCAAAAATGAACTTTTATTTTAAAGATTTAACTATGTTATCTAATTAAATCAGGCGTCAGGCAATTGATTGATTAACTCAATTAAAATTACTAATTAAAGCTTCGATGAAGAATGCAAAAAATAAATGAATTCGAAGTAAAATAAAGAAATTTCCATGTAATATTTTTATACTAAAAATGTCGCATATATGATTCTGATGGTGATAAATCCTCTGATTATTATGCTTAATTTTTCAACCTGATGTGTCTACATATATAATGAAAAACGTAATATCAATTTATACTTTCCACATATATATATGTAGAAAGTATAAATTGATATCAATTTTATATATATATATATATATATATATATATATATATATATATATATATATATATATATATATATATATATATATGTTTCATTGTAATGATCGTACTTTTTAACTGTTAATCCTAGGTATATACATGGATGTAATTTAGACTTTTAAAAATGTTTGCGTTAAACTATTTCTGGTTCTTAGTTGCTAGAAAGTACATAATATTTTAAAGTACTCCTAAGTTAAATATTTTAAGAAAATTTAGAATTACTCTGTTTTTTAAATAAAAAATAAGCCTTTCAATTTCCCCTCGCTTCACAAAACTTTAATAATTAATTCTGAATTCTTCTTGTGAAATAATTTTCCAACTTACATTACGCTGAAATTTTCTAAATTTTAATGTGTTTATTTTCCATTTAATGTGTGTAACCTTAATTTTTTAAAAATGTATTTACTTTGACAATATAAAAAGATATTCGTTCCCATCATAATTCATTATCTTCCCTTAGAATTATGCTACCTGCTAATCCATCTTCGGTGAAATGCTAGTATTTTCGCTTTGTAGACACTCCGTCATTAAAATGTTTGCAAAATGAGCGGGCACTTAAAAATAATGTTCACATATAATAGCGACTTAGGAAGGTAAACAGTTTAGCGAAATGCTACTAAAATTGTTTAAACTGCTCAAATATTTTAATGAAGCACAAAGTATGTTAAAAGGTTCATCAATTATATTTAATTATATGTTTGATATGTGGCATGAAAAATGTCACAGTTCTTTAAAAAGAAACAAGTTTTGAGTTACTGCAAATGATTAAGTGAAGTATTAAGTTTAAATACCTGTAAAAATAAGTAAACAAAAGTAGTGGGAAGCGTAATTTTCTTCTAAAACTAATACAATGATCATAAGTTTAAGGGTTGCTTAAGATTTCAAAAAATACACTTTTAGCTAATATATCTAATGCGAAAAAAGTACTTATATATATATATAACTAATCTACTAATAACATAAATTTTTACTCTATTAAATTAAATTTGGAAATTAATCGCGTAATGATATGGAACAGGAAGTGTGTCATATATTGTATTGCAAGGGAGAAAACTACGAAATCTTCGGAAAAATTTCGAAACATTTTTCTTCTGGAAAAATTTTGCGTGATGGAAAGTAAAACATAGTTCTCAGCTTTAATTACTTTGCAGTAGATAGGATCAATCCTAAGTCGTCCATCAGGAATAAAGCATTTTGTCGCTAGACCAAGTAATCCTATAATGCTTCCAGTGCCCAAAACTAGGATGCTTCTCTTTTTAGTGCAAGAAGAGGTGGAAGTGAAACAATATATAGTGGGGCACCCATTAGATGGCCCAATTGGGGTCCCGAAAGTGAGTCCTTGTAATTTAGAAGCAAGGCAATTCATATATAAATAAAATTTATATGTGTAATAATATGTAAGGCATTATATAAATATTATTTACGAAGTTTACAGCATATGAGCATTTATTATTAATAACAGAACTTAATATTTTCCAGTTTTTTATTTACATTGCATGTAATGAATGCAAATTAATTTTTAAAATGTGTTGAACAGAACAGAGTTGTAATTTGAATTAAATTCATCCACGGAACTTGTAGCGTGCGTGCAACTTGTTAAACAAACGATTATTGGGACTTGAATCAAAAAATCTTAACGAACTTTCAAAACTAATAGTATTTGTAAGCTATAGAAGAAAATTGAATAGAAGAAATTGGAGGATAATCAACATTTGTGCTCTGATTTCCATACAAATGACGATACTTCTATTAAGATGAAGTTTTATCTTAATGAACTATACTCTCTCTCTAGTCTATATTAAAAGTAATACTGAATTTTTTTCAGAATTTGATTATCATTCAAATAATCATCTATGCATTATAATTATTCTCCTAAATTATTAAAAATAATTAGGTGTGGCTTGAATTTAAATTATTAAAACAATTTTTTTAGAAAGTTTCCTAAAACCGTCTGATGAAATTGAGTATGATGTACTTAGGTTTACTTCGAGAAAAGTATCCATGGAGTGCGAACTTATAACGAGCGTAACACACTTTGAATAATTATGTATATAATTAAAAAATTTGCTGTTGAAACCAAACTAAATCATGCAATATTGTTCAGAAAAATTACATAAATCTTGAATGACATTAATTATCTTGTTTTTGCAGAGATTGAAACGCAATATCCAAGCATCCTGGAAGCAAACCTGAGACTTTCCTCCTCAAACAACGTTATCATACCACTAGAGCACAGTGAGAAAGAGCGATATCCAACTGTGAGTCTGCCTTCCACCTTCAAGGATGTCGAGGTGGTTAATTAGAAGTCTTTAAAGTCTCCGACGTTTACGTGATGAATACGACCTAACAGTTGAAACTGGAAGACAATGCAAGGTGGATTTGAATGTGTTTTTGTTGTTGTTACTTATGACACTTTGAAAAGCCAAGCTCGATTGCAGACGGCTATGCGAGAATAAATCAGAAGGGTGCGTCTTTTGTTTAATGAGAGCACCACGAAGGTGAAAGTACACCCTTGCTCTAAGACTTCTCCGATAGATGGCACACCAAAGTATCCACTCCGACAATTTTGACTTTGATCAGGAGGGTGAGGAAATTTTATTCAAACCGTCACACCCATGGTAATTGCTCAAATTCAAAGACTTTCAATGCCACAAATTTACCGAGCAAGTGTATTGCATGCACTCACTGGGTCTTTGGCGGGAGTGGAAATCGAACCCAGCCCTTCCGTGCGGAAATCTGATGCCCTAACTTCTGCACTACCACGGTCCATTTGATTTTTACTTCATTCATCATGTAAATCTTTCACCTTTACGGAACATTTTGTATGCTAATATATATCATCAGACATACATATAGCTTAAGTTGAAGAATAAGCAGAACTCAGTGTCAAAATTGAGTCCACTGTTTCTAGTGGTAAGACGATTCGTATTGAATGGTCCGGTATTCGATTGTAGCCACTGTTGAAAAACTTAAGATAGATGTTGTGCTTTTGCTTTCTGTCTAGACATATGTCAGGCTGGAAATTTGTGAATTTTCGGGATTTTCTTTCTAGAAATAACAGAATACTCTACCGACTGTCTATGAAAATATTCCAAGAAGTCAACGTGGGTGCTGAAAGGCCTTACAACAACCCTTGGTCACTTAGCTGTTCACTTCTAGGTATCAAAAAATATAATAAATTAAAATAAAAAATTTAGAGAATGTTTTAAATTTTAACACATGGTGATTATGCTACTTTGGAAATATTTTTACAATTATGCAACATTAAACTTATATGCTGGCCAACTTATCTAGTGATCAGCATGCCTAACTACGGATAGGGAGAACCTGGGTTCGAATCCCGGTTCAGGCATGGATGTACTTTCTCTCTCTATCTATCCTGGGTCCCTATGGCATGTGTGTGTACTGAAGAAGTCGGACTCCATACCATAGCTGGCACACAAGAACAACAACAATATATATATATATATATATATATATATATATATATATATATATATATATATATATATATATATATATATATATATATATATATATATATATATATACATCCATACATACATATTTTTCTGGAAATTCCATGATCTTGTTTTCCAATTTGTATAAAAATATAAACTTATAATTCCTAATTTATATATATATATATATATATATATATATATATATATAAATGTGTAATTTACAAATTTATTTTTCTCAAAGGAAAGAAGGATTTGTCACGGATTTCCTATTTTAAATAAGATAAAAAAGATTTTTCCTTTTTAATTAAACGAATCAAATGATTAGCAAAATTATTTAACAAAACTATTAATAATTTATAAATTTCATCATGAAATTTCATTATAAAAAGCTTCCTTTCAAAATATATTATCTCTTTAGGAAAGATTATGCTTCAGAGAAACGTTTATTACAATATGAGCTTAAGTATTTAAGCTTTCATAAATGTATAGTTAATACGATTTGAAAAGAAAGATACTGAGGCATTAGATAGAATCTCTAATTTATTCCATGTTGTTAAATTAAATGCAATATCATTTCTGAAGAGTGTATATTACTCATAAGATTATTTTACATGAAAATATATAATATATTTTTAATTAAAGGAAACGAATTTTCTGATTAATTGTAAATCTTTTTTGTTTTTTAAAATTAGAAGTTTCTCAACTCTTTGTAACAACTCTCTCAAATATATTTAAAATATTTAATCATCAATTTAATGTAATTATTTTCAGTGCTTAAGGAACCATTTCAGAATTCTTATTAAGCTACTTTCAAATTAATTTTCTTATAAAATCAATTAAGTTATTTATTAATAAAATTTCATGTTTTGGATTTCGTTTACATCAGTAACCATATAAAATATAAATCACCATGTATATTAGACTCATTTATTACAACTGCACATCTTGCTGTGAAATTTTGCAGAGGTTTTAGTAGAGAAATAGGTAATATCGAAAACAGACAGAATCGCATAAACAGTAAAATATTAAATAATAATTCAGAATGTAGGGGAATGAAAACAATAAATAAAAGCAATATAAATATTTTTATGAAACAATGTCAATGGTACAGCATTTTGTCTTCACGATAGATATTCAGGTTGATTGTGACCATTTATTTTTCTTCAGCAGTAGTGTGTTTGTTCACGAGCGAATGTTTATAAGTAGTAATGAATGTGTACATTTTTTACAATTTTTCCCTGAAAAAAAGCTATTGTAATGTGACAATATTTGTTAAACAAATTGTAGATTAAACTTTAATAAAACAATAAATATAGTTTTTATATTTGTAAAGTATATATATATATATATATATATATATATATATATATATATATATATATATATATATATATATATATATATATATATATATATATATATATATATATATATACATACGAGGTTCACTCTGAAATTTTTGAGATACAACTAGGTTTTCTAGGTTTTTAAAGTTATACTTACAAAATTTTAGGTGTGTTCAAAGTAGTATCCTCCAGCATCAATGCACTTTTGTAGACGAATTTTCCACGGATTAAATGCCTCAAACTCTTCATTTCTTGTAATAGATAAAAAAATACATTTATAGCCACATCAGTCTATTCTTCTAAATGAAAACGACGTCCACTTAAGTTCTTTTTTAGATTAAGGAATAACCAAAAGTCGCACATAACTAGAACACGTGAATACGGCGGATATTCGATCATTTTAATTTGTTTCTGTTTAAGAAACTCAACTGTTAATCCGGCTGTAGGTGAAGATGCAATGTCATTGTAAAGCATTAGTCCCCTAACATTCAGTTCTTGTCGAATTTCTGGAAAACATTTCGTGGTATACCAGTTTGCTGTTACTCTCTTCTGTCATTCCAGCTTGATGGCTTTGACCAACTCCGCATTTTTGAAGAAAACGGCATTAATCACTTTTTTCAGTGCACGTTGCTTTTCACCATTGTCGGCGTGGGATCATCTTCAAAGACCCATACTTTACTTTCTTGGCATATTGGAACGTCAAAAAACGGTATGTACGTTTCATCACCTGTTACCATTTTAGAAATGATGCGGAGGCCACCATCATTTAGTAATTTTAGAGTTTCTTTACTGATTCTGACATGCTCCTCTTTTTGGTGCTTAGTTAAATTATGGGAAACCCAACGACAAACTACTTTTTTCATATGCAATTCTTCATGAATGATTTTGTGTATGGCTGCGGATTCAATGTTAAGTTCCTTCTATATCACTTGATACGTACAGTGATTATCATCCATTAACATTTTTCATATGGCAGACACATTATCTGTGATTACTGCCGACGGCAGCCTTCCTGTGTGTTCTTCATCCTGAAGAAAGTTGCGACCTTTTCTAAATTCTCTAAACTATATGAATACAGTAGCACGAGCTGGAGATTCATCACCAAATGCTAATTGTAACCGTTGAACGCATTCATCTTGATTGAATCCTGCTTTAAAATCGTAGAAAATCATAACGCAAAAATGTTCTCAACTCCATTTTCTCTTCTGTTTAATATTTATTCTACGCTAAACAAATTGAAGTAAGTCAGTAAAAAATCGTCTTCTGTGTTAAAATACTCTGTATTTTAAAATTAAACCATTATTCTTATTTTGTAAATTGTCGTCTGCCGGTATCTCAAAAATTTCAGAGTAACCCTCGTATATATATATATATATATATATATATATATATATATATATATATATATATATATATATATATATATATATATATATATATATATATATATATATATATATATGATGTTTTCATTTCTGATAAAAATATGTTCTATGTTATATTAATAAGTATATTAATGTAAAGGATTGAAGAAATTCTGGTTATTGAATTAAACGGAATAGCAAACTGGCCTTGATTAAAAATAGAAATCATTGCAAGCGTCTAATACTAAATATTGATTTGAAAGAAAGTGAATGAATTAGAATATTAATAGTATAAGACAAATTTGCAGAATATATATGATTAATCTATTTCAATAAAATACTATTGTAATGATATATTATACCAAAACAATAGCATATGTTCAACCAATTAGAATAAAGCAGTAATTGTTAATATTAAATTTACGGCAAATATTGTGCACGTCAGATTAACTTAAGAAAAAACCTTTGCAAATTCATAGAAAGTATTTTTTCACAGACACGTTGATCACAATTTATTAGAACTAAAGTGTTTGTATATGATAAATTAAAATATGCATATCAATGAATCAATATTTCGTATTTATTTCATTAATCTGTTAAATTTAATCATATATATCTGTTAAATTTAATCATATCTAAAACTTGGATCTTGAACTTTTTCATTATTTGATTCAAACTGTGTTCATAATATTATTTATGAAGGTTTTTTGGTTAATAGAGAAATAACTTAGAGATCTATATTTATATCAAATTCATACAATTGATAAAGTCATCATTTACACTTGCGTAGCTATATTTTCGAGGCATGAAAAAATTGCACGTTGCAATTCATCCGCTGTTAGACGGGGTATTCTAAGGACGGTTTTTAAAGCCATCAGGATTTTCAACTCATTGTTCTTTCACATGTAATATCAAACTTGCTACTTTTTAAGGTATTTAAAGATGCTTCCGCAAAAAATAGATTAAACAACGCATATAGAAAAGTCTAAGAACCTTCTTCAAATGATACTCACTTCTTGCTGACCTAGGAAAAGCATCCATCAAGAAAAATTAAATTTACTTCTGCACTTTTGCTTATTTTAAAAGAAATGAAAAATAAACACTTCCAGAGTTACATGCTACCCAAGCAATATCCCTCCAGAGTTATTTGTGAAATTCAAGTCGTTGCCAAACACTTCAACAAAAATATAACCAGAATATTCCTCTCTTTCGAATAATGAAAAAGAGAACATAAATATCCTTTTTTCCCTCTATCCAAAAAGGAATTCAATTTGTTTCATATTCTGTCACCTCAAAAACCACTCTTAGACAGTTATTTCGAAGTGACACTCTGGAATGTGGGAAGGCTTCTGGAACTTTCAATTGACACATCCCTCACCGCCAGACGTAAAAGTCAAGATCGTTGAGTATGAGTTTAAATGTCCACCATTTCCAGTGACATTGTGAAACTGGAGTTGTGAGGAATTTCAGATATATCGCACTGCATCAGCGTTATGTTAGAGATACTTGGTGAAAGTAAAAGAAATAAAATGATTTTCTCTGACATCTAGCTAAGATACGTTTCTCGTGAATTTCCTTTTACCAAATAGTGTTTCATATTTCTAAAGGTACTTCAATTTTTTTCAGAAAATTAAATACAACGGAATTGTTACAGAAATCTAAGAAACGTGAATTTTTTATTTAAAATATTTGTATTGAATTCGTTTTTGTATATTTTGTATTCTTTGTAAAAATGTCTGAAATTCTCAAAAATACTTTATTTACAACATTCGTATTGAATAACTTATAAAGTCTTATGATCTAATTTGAAACATCAGATATTATAAATTTTTCAATATGAATGTTGAAAATAAATTGTTTCTCAAGTTTTTAGAGTCATTGATATTTTGATCGTCCACTTAAAAAATGATTTGATTGCATTTGGAATTATTTCATACATACTATTATTGCATACGCACTCATTTAGAAATAGCAATTAAATTTTTGCCTCTATTTACATTAACCAATGTACCTTTAGTCATTTATCCTTTTGAAACTTAATTGTTTGAAAAGATATTTTATGTCTTTAAGAAAGACAAGTTACATTCACAAAAATATCGATAGATTTCTTCAAAATAAAAGGAGTAGAAATAAAATATATTATAAGAAATGTGATAGACAGATTCTTATACCCATTGTTTTAAAAATAATAATTTTTAAAGAAATGCATATATAAATGAATTCTAATGAGAGGCAATAAAATTGTGACATGATATAATATATAATTTTACATTCCTTAGTGACTTCAAAGTAAGTTGTTTTTGACCCGCATGCTTCCCTGAATCTAGCTCAGAGTTGTGTACCACCAGTTAGAAGAAGTAACAGAGTAGGAGTGTTTCAAATTTGGTGTCAAGGACAGAGTAAAAGATCCCCAATTTTCCACCAACTAAGGTATCACTGCTCTTGGAGGACATTGCAACTATGGCCTGTTTGACCACGTCCCAATTGCTTCGAGTGAGCATGACGGATCTTCGGTTACGTCGGAATTCGAACTCATTGCCTTCCGATACTGAGAACGATGTCCTAACCAACTAGGTCACCCGGCCTATTTCAGATGAAGCTTATAATGCATATTGTTAACAAATTTGAAGACTTGAATATCCTTGTAAAATTTTTTATCTTCCGTAAAAGCAAATGGCACGTCATAAAATCTCATATGTATTGAATGATTGATATAAAACTGTATAAATGTTATTATTTCGTGTTCTGTCTACCATAAAATGGCTTATTTATTCCCACCCTTTTGAAAGGACTGTAATTCCACTAAGAAATTAAACCACTATTATAAGTAGGACAAGAAAATTCACATAAAATTTTATTCTTCCTTATCTACTAAATGATTTCTTCGAATAAACAAGGACTAACAGAGAGAAGGTTCTACTAAATAATTTTATATAGTAGATAAAAACTAACATATAGAAAGATCTGCCTGATGACTCCATCTGGTAGATAAACATAGGTATGTAACTATGTTTATGAAACACTACACATTTCGTCAAAAGAGGATGTTGGATTCAAAATGGGGTATGCCAAATAATTTGTTAGCCCTAGAATAATACAATAGAAATTAAAAAATGTATTCTTGTCGAACATAAAAAACTGATAAACCCTGATCACAACTAAATTTCGAGGGAATGAAAAGAAGGTATTATATACAATTAAAAACTGCAAGATACACATTGGACACAAACATGCATTTTTTATCACATCTCTTAAAATCAAACTTGATTAATAAAATAGTTGTTAAGCTCTTCATAAGAATGAAAGGGTATTAAGTGTGAATCACATCCTCTTAAAACAATACATTTACTTAAAACTTATTTCAACTGATAAAACAAAATTTTAAAAAATTATATTTGGAAATTTCAAATGTCTTGACCGATTCGCAAAAGATTTGACATTTATTTTTAAAGGAAGAAAAACGTTTTTATAAGTCCAGATTACTTTGAGGTATATTTTAGATTTCATTGGTAATGATTTATTTGTACCTCATAGTCAATATTTTATGGCAAATTAGACCAGGACCTTCTGAAGAAAATTCACTTCAAACCACTACACATATTCAAGCTTGAGATGGCACACGATCTCATCAACTTGTTAAAACGAAAGCTACAGCGCTAACCATTTGACTGCCCCCTGGATTTCACTGACGGTGAGAAAGACAAAATGTAACAAGTGTGATTTTAGTAGAATGTTGAACGTATTTAAGATTTTTGAAATAATACTAGTGAATCGCGAGGGTATCTCAGAGTCAACTTGGTCACCAAATGTGCGAAAATATTAAATTGTGTTTATCAAAAATTGCTTGTCATACACTAGAGATAAAACATCAAGATTGAAAATCGAATGAATCCTTTCAATTATTTTTAAATTAATTTAAAATTTTTAAAGTTAAATTTATTCATTTTAACGTAAAATATTACAATATCAAATTTTTTATAATAATTTTCTGAGGGATTACATGAATATTACAAACGTTCATGTAAATTTATTTCTACTGTTATGTGATACTGGAGATATTTTACAATATTTTAAAACACTGAGTATTTACATATTTTATTTAATAGTTTGAATAGTGATTTTACTTTTTTATTTTTGAAACAAAAAATATCTTTTATGTTTTTCTAAAATACGTTTATAGTTACATTTCTTTAAACATTTCTTAAAATTAATCTCGAAATGGATAAAACTCTTCTTTTATGAATCAAGTCTAACCATATTCTTTTATCAGTGAACTTTTGCTGATATAGTTTACACCAATTTATTTTTATCGAAGAAAATATTTCTTAAATTGTAATTTTACTGCTGTAATATTTTTCTGACCAACTTAATGTTTACTATAAATTCTACGATGAAATTACTGTTCAATGTATTGGTTATATCCGATTGAGGTATTTCTTTGAAAGGCATTAATTCCTTTTATAAGTCCATCTATTTCAATCTTTTTCTTCTTTTTAAAAAAGAAACATTTCTTATGTTATTTGTACACATTTAAAAAGCATTTAATATTGATCTTAAATTTATCTTTATCACATTTTCCCAATTTATACATAAAACTAATTTTAAAATTTATTTTAATGTATAAAATTGATATATATTTATTCATATATTTCAAATTTATGCATTAAAATAAGTTGTTATATTTAGACAATGTATTTCGATTCATTTTTTTCTTATCAATGAAGTTCATTGCAAATATGAGTAAGAAATTTCCTAAAATATTTTATCACTGAGTAATTAAATAAGAGTATTTTATGAAGAATGTAAGAAATTATATTCAAAGATCTGCATTTGAAAAATGAAACGTGATTAAGCGTATGTTTATCACAAAATAATATTCATTTACAAACATACATTTAATACACCATATGAATATCACATTCAAGTGAAATAAGAACTTATGATGAAATTTTAAATAAAATACCAAAGATGAGATATCCATTTCTTGTAATGTCATTAATACTTATTTCAATAAAAATCAAAATGTATAAATAGATAGAAATAAAATATCTTACGTTTCATGAATATCTAATTTCTAAGAATACCAAAAGTACAGAAATTCCTTACAAGAAAATAAATTTGTCAAGAGCAAATAATATAAAATTGAATGAACAAGCATTCTGATATTAAAATACTAAAAAAAATCATATAATATTATCATTAAAATACTAAAAAAAAATCATTAATCATAGTAAAAATCACGAAAGAAAATATTAATTGTACATTTGTTTATGTCATATTAAGTGAGAATCTTTCTAATAAAATTATTATAAAAGATATTTAAACATTATAAGAGACTTTGGATCTTTAATAACATTATAAGAAACTTTGATAAAGTAATTATATGCATTTATCTTTTGTGTACTATTTAGTGGCATTTTTTCAAGTTGAGTTGATTTATAGCATTAGAGATGTAATAATATTAATTATATTAGTTACGAAAGTGTTAGTAAGATCGCCCTATGCTAAAAAAAAAGTAATATTATTTTTCCACAAATGATATATAAAATTTGGTACGCTTTTTTAAATGGATTTTATATAAATTTTTGTTCAAATATTTGAATAGTTATTGAGAGTATTTTGTGTCTGTTATCTATGGAACATATGAATTAAATTACAATGCTTATTTTAACATAGTGCATTACAGAATTACAATATACCACATATTAAAAGAGATTTCATATTAACACCACAGATATTAATTGTGAGTATTGAATTACATTTATTATATAAATAATATTATATTAGCAATTTGCATTTATGGTCCTGAATTTTTACATATTTGCATTTATTTGAACCTATATGTTTGTAATTTAATTTAGAGTACTTATAATCTTATAGAATGTATATAAGATAAATATTAAATAAATAAAAATAATTAGACTCGCCTTTTTTCAAATGCCATAACAATATTATACATTTGCGTTGCACTGATAGTATGTATTTATTATTTCACATCATATTATGGTACTCAATGCAAATAATACAAAGCAAACCTAATTTAATAATGATTTTAAGGACTTTGGGAAATAACATCAATTTATGACAACATTAAATAGGAAAATTACATTAGAATCCAAGATTTAAATGTGTTTGTATATTTATACAATCAAACATCTTTGAAATATTTAATAATTGTTACAAATTATTCGGAAAAGAAAAATGAATTTAGTGCTTATTCTAGTAAATTAAAACTGATGAGGAAGACTGTTTATCCGTATGATAATAAATTATGATGCATTATCTAAGAAATCTCTAAAAATTCCCCAAAGTGCATTTAAGCTTCCCCTTAATTTAATATAACAAAGTATGCATTGTCCTTGTTAACTCTAATTATGACTTAACCTCTTCTGTTTTGACTCTAAAATACCACGAATACGATTTTGAAACTACATGTTAAGGACTTAAGTGCAATAAGTTTAAATTATATATATGAGCTACATATATATAATAAAAATAACTGTAGGCATTATGTTTGAGAAGAAAGCAGCATTTTAACACAATTTCCTCTCAGTTACATACTTACATATAAATGATAAATTATTAATTATAAAAGTTTATATTAAAATTGCATGAAATAGTAGTAAATGTAATAAACACTTATTTTAAATACAAAATCAGTTAATTCAAAAATAAATGTAAATAAAAAGTACATAAAATGTAGTTTTATTTATATCATATTTAACTGGATAAGGAATAAAGCAGCAATAAACAAACACACAACAATACATGGTGCATTTAAAGAACGTAAATTTTTAAAAATGTGAATAAATTTAATATATATAATTTAATTAACTACATTATATATATTACTGTAGCATATGTACTATACCTTTCTGAAAGTAAGATTCTTATTTAAGTCTAATTTATTTGGGAGAATTTGTTATTTACTCTAAAACAATAACAAAACTAAAATAATAAAATTTAATTTTTCACAAAACTTTAATGAACTGTATGTTTAACAAATTTAATATTTAATATGTATGGTATTAAAAGTATTAAATCAAATAAAAAATTATATATATATTATTATTATTATTATTACATATTATTATTTGTATCACATACATATTACATATTATATCATATACATATTTTTATTTGTATCAATGTAGAATGTACTATACTTTTTTACATTTACAACTCATGTTAACGTGTACATTCAGAAATTGAAATTTAATATACTGCTAATTTATTTATTTAGCATATTACAAAATGCGAAAATGTAATAACCTGTAAATTATTCAAAGCTTGAATTTTAACAAAATTAACGCAGTAAAAACATTGAAATAAATGCAAAAAAGAAAACTATAAAGAACAAAAACATCATTCTAACATATATTTTTTATTCAATATTATAGTAACAAAAAGTAAATGTTAACTAAAATTCTCTCTAAATAAATTTTTTTTTATTTAGCTCTCATCGGAAAACATATTTTTAACATACAATTACTGTTATAAATCGGCGCAGAAATAAAAACTAATCAGATTTGTGAAACTATTTAATGAAATAAATATTTATTTCTTAAAAATTTATAACCGTTTTGCTCTTTGTAATATATTTGTGAATAATGAACTTTCTGTATTTATAGCAGTAAAATGTTATAACATATATAACTTTGTCCATGTTTAGTTTGAATAATTAATGTTAAATCAATATTATCCAAAAGTTTGATTATTTGTTCCTATATGATTTTGGATCAGATAAGAGAGTTCAAAAATAACTGTATAAAGTATATTTTAAAATTGTTCCTGCCGTATGCAGACATCAAACCCATGATCTTTTGAATTGGTAAGGATAATTAATCGTTTAATTACTATCTTATCGTCCAGAATACATTTCAGGTAATTGAATATATCGTAGGAGGAGCACATTACTTTTAATTTAAATGTGATTAGTAAATGCGAAGAAATTATGAAAACACATTTCCAGTATTGATTGTTTATTTCTACAATTTATTTAAAGACAAAATTTATTTAAATTTAAATTTATTTTTAAAATTTAAAAATTCAAATATGAAAAAGTACTATTACATTTGTGTGCTTTTCTATTATAGGAAACTATTGAAATTATTAAATATTTGAACTTCATAAAGAGTAGAGCTTATTTGCTTCTCTATCCGAGAGATTTTGTAACATTGAAAAAAGTTTCAATTTTCCAGTTCTAGTAGAAAATACTTTGAGCTCTCCCGGGGTATTTCATTTCTTGTAGTAAGAACTTCAAAAATCTTTCAAGCATGATTTTTAGTCCACCAATCTCGAATTTCTCGACATGAAAGTGAACACTTTTTTTTTTAACAGTTTAACTTATTGGAATATTTTCGAGTTTATTCAATTGAAAATGCATAAGAATACAAGCACGTAATTACATACTAGATAATTTTTATATGAAATATGAAAAAAGTGAAATAAGTAAATATTGCATTATAATTTCCTGAATTACATAATCTTAAAATGCCACTTTACACATCAGTTAATAGAATATTATAACCCTGAAGTAGATCAGAAAAAGTAATTAACATTTAAAAAAGTATTCCATAAAAATATTTCATAACTTATTACAAATATAAATTTGCATTTTATTATTATTTCAAATTCTGTAAATTATATTACCGAATAATTTTATAAATCAATAAATTAAAAATATAAGCACAATTATTGTTTTAGTTACTTTTTATACGAAGTAATTGATATGGCTCATAAGAAAACATTAATATTTCATTATATAGCACTTTGAGTCACTTTTTTTACACGTTAAACCAGTCTTTAACTCCATTTACATTCCGATTTGAGAAAAGTGCCTTTAATATATTCTAAACTTAAAAGTTTCATGTAAAATTTCTGAAGTACAAGTTTTTAATTAAATTGAAAAATTTAATTTTGATATTGCTTCGAAAAATTCATATAATTCACTAAATAACTAAAGTTATAAGAAATAAATATAATTAAATATATAAATTCAATTAATTTATTTCTTTTAAATTCTAGAAATTGAAATATTAAATATTCAGAAATATTAATCAAAATTTGAATTCTAAATCTATCGTTATTTATTCCTAAAACTCAAATATTTAGTCAAGTTTAATATCGAAAAAAGGATATTGGTACAAGCAATCTGAAAATGTAAACTATTAATTATATACTTCTGAATAATAAAATATAAAGCAAATTCATTTAAACATTTAAAATTGCATAAAATGTTTTTACATAATTTACTATTAACCTTAGAAATAAAGAGATAACACTTAAAAATTTGATAATAAATTATACTCAAAACCTTAAAACTATGTGGTATAATAGTAATCTTTAAATTTTTATTGAATCAAAAAATTTTCATAGTATGCGGCACGGAGTACTATAAAAGAGCATTTAAACTTACTAATGGAATTTAAAATTATGAATTAAAATAAAATCAACACAAGCATGTAAAAATTTTAAAGCAATGTCTTTCCACATAATGAAGAAATATATCTTTTAAGTACTTCAAATGCATTTTATTTTAGGAGCGTTGAGCTTTTCAGACAACACTTTAACAATGGTTTCGAGAAAATGGTTATGGAAAATCTTTCTTTGGGAGTAAGAAAACATTTATTTATATTATAAAAAAATATTTATTTCATTTACTATAACAAGAAAATAAATAAAATAAATGTTTTCTTACAACAACATTTGCACAAGAAAATATTTATTATTTCCTCTGCTATGATGTAAATAAATATTTACTTTATTATTTTATGGTTATACACGAAAATGAATAAAGCTTAATATAATAAATTACTTCCGACATTAATTTTAAGTATGATTTTTTTCATCTTTTGGCATTTGCGCCAATGGCTAGAAAAATGCCAATGGTATCGCCAAATTGGCGCTGACATCAAAACATTCTAATCTTGATACTGAAAATACGACATATAGAAAGTATTACTAAGATGAAAGTTTTAGGATATTTGACAAATTTAATTTGTCAGTCGTACGCCATTAATTCAAAAAAAAAAATGCATGATTAAATTACTAATATACATAAATATATTTAGTTAGTTATATTATTATGATAGAATCGGCAAACAATATTATTATATTATAAAAGTAGTATATTAAATTAATGTCATAAGTATTTTAGTTAATTCAATAAAATTAATTATAAATTCAATAACTTTCATTTGTTTTTATGAATGATAGTATGATAAAATATGCAAAAGTAATAAACTAATAATTGACATTTTAATTAAATAAGGGATAAAAATATTCTCGCATTTAAAATTTATTTCATAAAATATTAAAGCAAATTCAAAAATGTTGAATAAAATATTAAATTTTCTTTATAAAAAATATACAAAATATATTCTTGATGACATATCCGTTGTGTTTGTATGTGGCAACGTAATAAATACAAAACACGTGTATAAGCAATATTGCTTGCTTTTAGAAATAACTAAAATTAGAAATCGATAATTTTTACTGTGAACCTTATTCATTTGTTTTTCGTAGCATTTTGGTTCTTTTCCATTGAACGTAAAAACTTTTTGTAAATTAATATGAATAAGGAATTTTATTTCACTATAATAGTATATATTTGTTTTGTTGTTTATTTTTTATTACAAAATACAAAATCTCACCTACCGAACTAAATAAGAATCCCTAATTTCATTAGAAATTCCTGTTGAAACTGAATTTCTTGAGTTTTTATTATATTCCTTTGATTTTAAATTGCAAAAATTATAATAAAAATGAAAAATTAAACTCAAATAATTAAAAATGAAATCGTATCCATCAGACTTTCATTTAGGATGCTAATGTATAAAAATGAATAATTAAACACAAATAACTATAAAAAAGAAATCGCATCTCTGACTTTTCTTTGGATGCTTGTTTACAAAAATGAAAAATTAAACTCAAATAATTATAAAAAAGATATATCTCAGACTTTCATTTCGGATGCTTATTCATAAAAATGAAAATTAAACTTAAATTATTATAAAAAAAACAAATCGCATCTCAGACTTTCATTTCGGGTGCTTATTTATATGGTGACGATAAAATAAAACTTCAGACAGATTGAAGGACAAAAAGTAATATTTTATACTTATGTATTATTTATAGAATTTACATCTTTCCTTTGATTATGTAATATGAAAAACCTATATCGGGAAACAAAACTTAAATTCAAATAATTATTAAAAAAGTATATAACCGTATTTATAGCTTTCATTTCTGATGCTGATTTATAGTTTGATAGTAAAATCAAACTTCAGAAAGGCCGAAGGACAAATACCTCGTTTTCTATACTTGCTTAATTTTTATCGTCATCAGACTCGTTTCTAATTTCCGTGTAATATAATTATATCATTCTCTGCAAAGCTATAAAGTATCCATTGAATTTAATATTATTCGCGGATAACGCAAAATAACTCATTTAGAAACAATAACAGCTGTCGTTATTTCTGCCTACAATGGAAAACTAAAGAAGTATATTTTAATTCTTTAAAACAAGCAATAAAATTTATGTTCTCCGCTAAGAAATAAATATCTATTCCAATTTTTATGGCTTACGTTTTAGAAATGATTCCTTTTACTTAGGAATTCTTATACAATATTATCTCTCATAATGGATTAATACATTTATGGTGCATCAGAGTTAAAATATAGTAAGCAAAATTTTGCATCATTTAATTCATTTCCGTTAGAAAAATTTCATAAATTATTTCTTGTTGAAATTACTATTTGGCTATTTGAAAAGTTTCATGGAACTATCTTTCGAAACTGAGTCTGAAATTCACAAATAACATAATTTTTTTTATGCTACTCTGAATTTGTTTGAAATTTTATGTGTTTTATGATAAATATTTCGCTGTAAAAAATTTGTTATGAAACTTTGCTGAGTCTGCAGGGCTGTATTTGGAATTATCTTGGAATGTATTAGATATACTTTCTTTTTTAAAATTCATGGTAAAAGCTTGAATTAAATGTTAGGACAGGAAGAAAAGAAAATAACAAGATATGATACTTAATAGCCCTTCAGAAAAATACAAAGTTATTTAAAATAATAATAGAATAAATATAATAATGCATTAGATTTAAAGATTATCTAAATTTTAAATTGCAATCTTAATGTGCTTTTATCCTATATTGGAAAATTTTTTTAGTTAAAATTAATTTAGAAGATTACTTTTATAATATTTAGAAACAAAGTTCATTTTAGTTTACGACTGAATTCTATTTAAAATTACGTTTAATGACATTTATGGGGAATTTATTTCTTAGTTTAAAATGGTAAATATGTAACTAATTGGACAAAGGAAAGGAATGAAATTATAGGTAAGGCTATGAACAGGGATAAGTCATATGCAATATACATTAATGTATTTCATACAATAGCTAGGCAATGGTTCAGATCAGAATTGATGATTTATTGACAATTGCTTTTCAATAAAACCCATCAATTCTAATTCAAAAATTCATCAATCTAAATTCTCTATCTTAAGTGCAATTAATATATATTGAACGATAATGTTTTGATATCTAACGATGAAACAACTGATTCCATTTCAAACATAATTGTAAAAATAAATACATTTAAAGTAGTAAAAAACTAACAAAGACCAGTATGTTCTAAAAAAATATTATTCTATATTCTTCAAGGGAAGAATCGAGCCAAAATAGACCGAAAAATCATTGTTTATTTTAACTTAAAGTAGGCTTAATTAATGTATTTCACAGGTAAATTAATTATATTTATATTATTTACACACATAAATAGATGATACACTAATTTTACAATTCTCATTATAAAGAACACCTTAATATAGTATTCTATAAGCATAGTATAACACCTAAATATAAGTAACAACATTGATAGAACTTATTTAGTAATATATATATATATATATATATATATATATATATATATATATATTTCCATCATTTTAATGTAAATCAACTGTAAGCATAAAGATACAGATATTATTTTTTATAGTTATTATTTAAGCAAGGACTTTATAGCAGATGAATGTTACTGTAAGGGAAGTCTTTCCGATCATTAAAACGTGCCAGATATTCAAATATCTTATAGTGTCATTCGTTATTAAACTTTTCCAATATTATAAATGTGCTGTTGTTGTTCTTACTTATGGCACTTGAACAATTGGAGATCGCTGTACCGTTGCGTATGGAAACTTAAGTCAGTAGAATACATCTTTCATTTTACCAGAGAACCTCGAAGGTGAAATTACGACTTTGCTCTAAACTCCTCCGATAGATGGCATCAGCAGAAGATCCACTACCTCAATTTTGATTTTCCTCAATGGAATTGTTTTCATCGTGTTCACCAGGTTCATAAAGTGAAAGGTCAATATTAGAGGTTTTAGCCACTTTTGAGCAACAGAAAGAGGATATGTTTTCCTTGTTTCTACAATCATATCAATACGAGTAAAATTAATCTTGATAGATACATTTGATCTTGAAAGTTTTCATGGTTTCTTCCCATGTGACTCGTGAAATTTGCCCACAAGACCATTTTTGAAACTGCAATATATACGTATCTGTGTGTGTCTTAGAAGACAATTTACTGTGATAAAAGAACATTTTACTTTTCCTTACGTGTTAAAACACTCATGTAATCATAATTTTAAATGCCATATTAAAATCTGAATTGAAAGTATATATATAAAGAAATTAATATTAAGTTAAAACATTAATTAAAAGAAAAAGGTTATGATTTATAGACTAATCATTATGAATCTGTCATGTAGTAAACTGAAAATGATTAAAGTTCACTTTATGAAATAATTACGTCACACATCAATCACGTGGTTTAGATTATTTGTTTTTGAAACATTTTTATATTCAGATCTCTATTGCATATTTGAAGCAAATGATGAAAGTAAATGACAAATATATATTAACTATTTATGTAATACTTCAATTTCAAATGCAAACTATTGGTGAATAATACAAATTTATTGAATAAATATATCAACGAATATTTCCCCCTATTAATTAAAACTAATTAATTTTTTATAAAGAAAGAACAAATTTTATGATAAATGTGTGTTTCATATTATTCTAACTGAATAAAATCAAAACTAGTCTAAGCAGAAATCAGTCTAATTTGAAGAACGAATTATTTTTTTACGTGATTAAGCATTACTTCTAATAATGTAAAATTATAATTTTTAACTAACAATCAAATTTTCGGTAAAATTCAGGTATTGACGCGGATTTCCGTATAAAGTATGACATACATAGAACTATGAAAATCATAATGAAACAATGAAATTATCATAATTCCTCAAATGATTTTATGATGCATTATTTTAGATAAATATAATTACATATAATTACAGATTCATCAGATAAAATTAATAATTTATTTAAGACTGTATAGAAAAATAATTTAATGAATTGAAATTCATGTTGAACTGAATCGATATGAACAAACTAAAGATCTTTATTTAAAATAGATTGAAAACCAAACTGAAGCACGTATTGAAAACCCTACTTTGAACAACAAATTCAATTAATTTGGCGAAATTCAATTCAAATGCTGAGTTTCTCTTCGGGCTGAGTGATGCAGTCAAAGTAGCTTTCGTTGACGTGGCAGACATTCAAGAATTAACATTACTAATTTAATTCCATCCAGGCTTGTTTTAGAGTATACCTCGGAGTTTGTGAGGGAAGTTTTGAATAGACACTAATACTGATGGCCTCTTATTAGTCAGGCAGCAGACATTGCTAAAGCTTTATAAATTGCTTTTTTGAATGAGAGTTCAGAATTATTTGCAATAATTACATACCTTCAAAAGATTATGTTTGTAAAATTAATGTTTAATAATTTTTTATCCGTACAAATTTTTAGTTTTCCATTTTTTTAAATTTGACAAAGGAAGTGAGAGATAAAATTCAGCAGATATATATATGTAGAGTTACGTTTTTCTAAAAATTTCGTCTTCAGGATAGTTTTTGCCAATTCCGCCATATTGCCACTTAATCGTTACGTACATTCTCTAGCGCATGTTTAATAAGAATCAAAATAAATAGTGAATTGTCTTTAGTGATATTTTCAAAATAATTTCAGCAGCTATGACTAAGCAAATTTGTGCCGCATTTTTATTCAAAAATAATAAACCTTAAATATTATATAATTTTAACTACAACAAAAAAGGTATTGAAAGGAAAAACTGAAAAAAATTAGTTTATATTGGCAACCAAAACAATGGCTATCAGTTTAACAGAAAGCAAATGTTTAAATGAATCATTTTGAGGTTTAAAAGTTCCCTTGTTCAAAGAAACACAAATAATTCATGAAAGCAGCAACAATGCCTTTGGTATATCTTTTTCTATGTTTGGAGCCATTTTCGTATTAGTCAATGGGAATTTATATGTGTACCTATATAGACTGCTCAAAACGTGAAGCTGATAAAAATTTTCATCATTTCTGCAGTATTGAAATGTAGTCTGCTAATACTTACTCAACCCTTGCAACAGAACCTCATTTAACCTACTGTTATACGTATAATTCTAAAGATATACATATAGAATAAAAGCAAAATATTAAGAACTAAAAATGGTTTATATAGAATAAAAGATATTTATATAGAATAAAAGCAAAATTAAGAACTAAAAATGGCGATTCATCGCAGAATTCGAAACCAGAATGCATAACAAAATTAAAACCTGTAATATCCATTAATTCTAATATTTTACTATAGTATATTTTTGATTGATGTCAGTACTTTTAAAGAGAAAGAAATGTTACATAGCACTACAAAGAAGATAGAGGATTATGATTTCATGTTTTATAAATAAGATAAGAAGAATGTGTTTGTGTGTGTGACCTAATATTGTGCGATTTTAACTTCTATTTACACTTAAAAAATGATAAATTATACAATTTTCTCTAAAACTCATGGTTTTGTTTTAGTTCTGATTGAACTTACCAAACTTTTTGATCAAGAAAGTTGTTGATCTCATTTTCATCTACCACGAGTATTATTGTTGTTATTTATGACAACTGGGCAAGCCAAGCTCGATAGCTAACGGTGATGCTATATTTAAAAGAAAGTGTGCATCTTTCATTTAACGCAATGACAAAAGTACGTGTTTGCTTTAAAACTCCTCCGATAGATGGCACCACCAGAGGATCCATTCCTTCAATTTTAACTTTCACCTGGCGGGGGAGGAAAATTTTCTCCAGACCATTACAGCCATAGTAACTACTCAACGCCAACAACAGGGCTTTCAGTACCTAAGATTTAATGAACACATACTAGATGAGTCTTTAGTGGCAATGGGTATCGAACCAAGTTTTTCGGGCGGAAGCCTAGTGTCCTAACCGCTAGGCTACCATGGCCGAACTGAAATTTACAATGGAAAACGTATACATAACTTAAGGGAAATATTTAATATTTTTAATAATTATCTTCAACGGTATTCACTAATAAATCCAATTTGTACAAAATGGTATTTTAATGAATTATCTCATTTTATTTCTTTGATTGATTTCTCACTAACTCATACGAGTTAGTAAAAGAAATCAAGTGAGATGTGATACTAAGGGAAATTAAATTCTCTCTAGTTATAACTTGGTAAATTATTCAGTCAGAACTTTTTTATCCAAGCTCTTATGGCTTTTCGATATTGAGAAAATATTGTTAAAACATTTGCTATTATGGAAGATGACAATACTTTTTTAAAATCGAAAAAAGTTGTAAATAACACATTTAGAATGAAGGGGGAGAGCTGACGTTGTACTTCGCTTTCTTTATATATATATATATATATATATACCGTGTGAGCCAAAAGTTCGTTACAATTTTAAAAATTCATAAAAAAAGAAGAAAGTAAGATAAAGAAGTGCGGTTTGCAAGAAAAAGCTCACAAGGTAGTCGGATTTTTTTTTTTTTTTGCAGCAAAAAAGTTTTAGTTAAAAAAGTCGCCTATAGATGGCGCTGAATGCCCGAAACACAATGAAAAGGACAACAGTACGCTCCATTCATTTATTCTGATAATAACAATTGTTCAATATGATCTCCAGTACATTGTACGACACAACAAAAGCGACTCGCAACGCCCGTTACAGTTGAATGCAATATGTCGGAATGAATTGCAGAAACCTCACGACAGATGGAATCTTTGAGTTCGGCCAATGCTGAAGGAGATGAACGATACACACGTGATTTCAAATAGCCCCACAACCAGAAGTCGACCGGAGTGAGATCGGGTGATCGTGGAGGCCATGCGATCTTGCAACCTCGACTGATCAGTCTCTCTTCACCAAAGGTACTCAAAAGGAATCGTTTTACTGGATTGGCATAAAGTGGTGGTGCGCCATCCTGCATAAAGTTTATTACAGATAACACACCTCTTTGATTTAATGCGGGCACGACTTTGTCACGCAAAAGAGTGAGGTAACGCTTAGCGGTTACTGTGCACGTTTTCCAGCCCAATCTGGGACATGGTTCTTCAAAGAAGAAAGGTCCGACAATGAAAGATGAGGTGAAGCCACACCAGACTGTCAACTTGGCTGGATGCAGAGATTTCGTCGTGTATTCACGAGGATTAGATGTTGCCCAAATACGAGTGTTATGGGTGTTGACAACCCCATGTAGTGTGAAGTGCGCCTCATCCATCCAGAAAACGTTGAACAACCACTGAGGGTAGTTTTCGATTCTTGCCATAGCCCACACGGCAAATGATTCCCGCATAGCTGTGTCTCCCGATTGTGACTCCTGCAGTGACTGTAGTTTTTAGGGATAGAGATGCAATATCCCGTGAAGGATACGTCAAATCGATGATTGAGGCACATCCAATATTCTTCCAGCTTCGCGAGCACTGCTATTCCCAATGGACGATTCCGCCGCTAAATCATTCATTGTGGTTTCCACCACAGTAATTCGGCTCTCCGCCAACAAGGGTCTTCCACTGTGTGGCCGATCCTCCAAAGAGCCAGTTTCCTCGAACCTCTTGACAAGTTTGACTATTCCAGGACACGATATGGGGCCTTTCTTCGTCTTCAGTCCTTTCGTTTTGCGAAATTTTCGCAACGCAATAGTTGCTGACTCTCCGTTCAAATGGAACAACTTCACCAACGTCGATCGATCGGGTAATGATAACATTCTGAAAGCGAATGAGAAATTCTCGAATATCGCGGCCTTTTATCGCAAGATTAATTTGTATAATTCTGCTGAATCTCTCGATGTCAGCACCATCTATAGGTGACTTTTTTAACTAAAACTTTTTTTGCTGCTAAAAAAAATCCGACGACCTTGTGAGCCCTTTCCTGCAAACCGCAATGCTTTATCTCACTTTCTTCTTTTTTTATGAATTTTTAAAATTGTAACGAACTTTTGGCTCACCCGGTATATATATATATATATATATATATATATATATATAAAATACTTTATAAAATGATGTTAATTGCAGACGTTATAATGAAAATTTCAGTACGTCACATAATCTATGTAGACGAGGATGTTAAATTCAGAAATAAAACGAGAAAATAAATTCTTACACCGGAATGGGACCTAAAGGGACTCCCATTCCGGTGTAAGAATTTATTTTAATATTTTCTCATTTCAACTTCATATTAATATTTGTTAGAATAAAGGCTTGAATTGTATGGATAATGTTTACGTAAACACACAGACATAAATATTTAAAATATTTCATGTTAAAAAATAAACTTGTCTATATATATCGATTTCATTGTCAGATAAAATTCCTAAAAGTAAACTCATTAAAATTTAAATATATTTTTAAAAAGAATTTTTATGAGAAAACTGAAATATATCTGAAGATGTTTTTAACACTCTGGATTTTTCCACATAGATAAGAAAAAAGTATAAATTCAGCCTATTAACCTTAAAATTAAAAGGAAATTTGCATATTACATCATTTACAAATTGTTATTTTAAGGTAACCTGTAAAAAATAAATCTCTTCAATCTTATCCGAAAATATTTTCTTAAAAGAAAGTCAACGAAGCATAATATTTTGAAATTAACTGTGGAGAATGAGATTACAAATAGTTTTTTACCAAAAATAAGTGTTATTCTTAGTAGAAGTTTTTTTCGCCTTCGAAATAATTAGAATCCATTTTTCATCCAAGATTAAGATGTTACGAGAGCTAAAATGGGGGTAATTTTATGACTAAATCAACAGTTGATTGATAAAAAGGAACATTTTTGCTTTTCTAGTTAAAATACATTTTGTTATGAAACTTTTAATTAAAAATGATGGTATATGAGAAAGTAAACTTCACATATAAGACTGTTACCGTAAATATAAAATGATATTAATTTTTTAGAGGATTTCCCATGCAAAAGTCTAGGTTCTTGAAAATGAGTTAAACAAGAAAAGATATTCCACAAAAGAAAGAGAAAATTCACTGCCACCAAAGTCATAAAAATTTGATTTATATTTTTCGAAATATACAAGTTGCAAATAGCCAAAAATGCAAAAAATGCTTTGAAAATTTTAATCTTACATGTTACACTTTGCTCGATTTCAGGGGGAAATTTTGTATAAATGTGTGTATTTATTATTATTATTAAATATTAAGAGATGGAAAAATGAATAAAATACTTGAAAATAGACACTCTAATCAGTCATAGATCATCATTAAATTGACTGTTGATAGTATAAAAACTTTTATATCACTACGAATGTTAAATTTTGCAATGTAATAATAAAGCAATAAATTGTTTATTTAAATAATAAAATATTTAATTTAAAATAAGGTACAAAGTCATTTGCGAAAGTCAAAACTTTGTAGAATTTATTAAGGAAAAACATCTTGAATATAATAGAATTTTTCAGAAAACCAAATAAAAAAGCAAAAAATAAATTTATATTATAAAATAACCAAGTAACCGAAAAAAATGATAAATTATTTTTTTAATTTTTTTTTATTATTTCACAATTTAATCAAGAATACATGTAAAATAGTAAAATATCATCTACAAAATTGAGCAGCATCAAAGTTTGTTATCGTAACCATAACTGAAGTCTTTCTTTATACAGAAACATTTCCTAAAGTTAATTGAAGTACGCTTGTTTTCTTGATACTCACTTAATATTTTGTTTTGAGCGCTTGTTATCACTGGTCTGTTTTGCTTAATCAATGGTATTGATGAATAAGAATAGCTAGAATGTGCAACCCTATCATCATTCTTGATGAGTTCCGATTCTGTTTGGTGACCAACGAAGTTTGCAACTGAGTATGGTGGACTTTTCATCAGCAGTTAAATCTGGCTTGCTTCTCTGAGTACTTATGTGATATTTGTGTGTGAAGAGCTATATCATTTGACGCCTGATCATCACTGGTTGTAATATGAGGATTTTAACTGTCCAGTGAGATGATCAAGATGTTTTTAACCGTAAGTGCAACTACTCATAGCAAAGAATGAAATCCTAGTTTGTTAGCGACATTTTTAGTCGATCAAATACGCAAAGGTTTTCTGGCAATAATTATAAATAAGGCAAAATTTTTTTTTTGTCAAATATTGCATCTCAAGATTGTATAAAAAACTGTATGTTTCAAACCCAAACCAACACCTGTGTGATGATTTTTACTGAGGTGGGCTTATATAGAAGATGCTACGAGGTTGTTGTTAAATGTACACTGCTGGAAAAAAGCAGAAGAATAGTCATATTTTACAAATTAAGCTTTAAAATTTAGCGCACTTAGTGTAATTTTTATTAACTTAATTTTTCTTTTATTTTCGGTGAATGAGTTTTATTTACCACTAAGAAAATATTATAAAATAGTACTCAAAGACTTTTAGCCAAAGAAAAACGTAAAAAGACCCCTGCAAAAATATTCTCATTTTGGAATCTGTGGTAGTTTAAAATACGGAAAACATTGTTCTTTTAAACTGCCTTTCTTTCAAAAGATATATTTTGTTGAAAAAATCCTCAATTTTTTGTACAGTTAAAATGTTTAAGGGGAATCTTTTAAGAAAATTTCATAAAGGCAAAATTGTGGCACATAAAGATGTGGGCAAAAGTCTAAGAGAAATTTCAAAGAATTTATACATCAGTACAAACTCTGTTTCCTAACTCCTTGAAAAATCTAAAGAGTCAAAGGAAAGCAAAGATTGGCAGACTTAGAAAATTGACTGTATGTAAATCAAAGAAAATTTTGTAAAGAACTTAAAAAATGCATGGAAGCATTGGAAAAGCGCAAGACCCACCTGCTTTACACATGTAACCAGAAGAACACTTTTATAACTAATTAAAAATATAGGATACGTCCGTATTCAAGAAAAGTAAGCACTATCCTAAATGGAATGAACGCACCGGTTACATTTGGTCAAAGAATACTCTTGGAATTCGATTGGACTCCAGTTACATTTTCTGATGAAAAAAAAAATTAATTTAGATAGCCCAGACTGTTATCAATATTATTGGCATTGTCTGGGTACACAAGAAAAAACTTATTTTACCTGTCAGATAAGAGGAGGCAGTTTAATGGTTTGGAAATCAATTGACTGCATAGGAAAGATGAATCTAGTGTTTATGGATGAAAGGCAGAAACATGCAGATTACTTTCAAACTTCTCTAGAGCTCTGAGCTGAACGGAGAAAATTGTATATTTCACTAATATGGAGGAGCATCAATCCACACAGCCAATGTCATTGAAAATTGGTTTGAAACAAATGATATTCGGGTTTTGCCATAGCCTGCTAAGAGTGCAGATCTCAATATTGTTAAAAATATATGGTCATTAACTGTTCAGCGTGTTTACGCTAGAGGCAAGCAATCTGAATCTTTGATTGAACTTCGAGAAGCTTTGAATTATATTTTGGGCAATATTTGTCAAATCAAAATTCAAGACTTAATATGATTCAATGACAAATAGAGTCTTTGAAGCAGCTAAAGTAAATGACAGAAGAAATCCTTATTAATAAGACTTTTAGTTTCATTATTTAGAACTACCCTTCTGCTTTTTTCACGCAGTATGATGAAAGTGAAATAAATTTTTAATTCTAATAAGCAAGTTGTTTTTTATTTCATGTTACAAATCTAGTTAACTAATTATAAATAAGTTTTTAAAAGTGCTGTAATGAAATTATTTTGTAAAAATTCAAAATTCTTCACTTGTTCGAAAAAAACCTAGTGTCCTACTTTTTCCCAGGAGTGTATAAAAAAGGTTTTAATGACATTGTATTTTTTCATTTAATTTTGATTTTATAAATTCACTTACAATGCATGTGACTATTCTGAATTTAATCAGTATTCCGCAGTGAAGCAGACATGTTTTTATCAAAAGTGTTCTCTACCTGTTCTTTAACAAAGTATTTTTCGATCAAATACGATAAATAAACAATAAATTATTGTTATTTCATCTTACAGCCAATTCTCGAAAGTAATTCTTTGAAACTCATGTAAGATTAAATTAATCACAAATCATAATTCCTTGCATATTCTCCTCAATAACAAATAAAATTTGAGTGACTGATTCCCCGCACTGAGTCCTACTTTCAATGAATAAGTTACATATTTTGAACATGATTATTTTATTACTGTGTATCCTTCACATCTGACATTCGCCGGTCTTTGGGGATAAAATAATCGATATATTGGAAGCATGGATGCGTAAAAGAATTTGAGATTTTAAGTGATTCTGAAAGCATTTTCATCTTGTTTCGTAAACAAAAATTAATTAATTGCTGTTGTTTTATGTAAAATGATTCCATTTTTATGAATCTAATATTTCCGCTTTAATTAAATGCATTCGTCAAACGGAAGCGAAGATTTTTGCATGCTGACATTAAATAAAAATTAACACATATTACATATTGATATTTGCAAATTTTTATAAGGCCAAAATAAAGTTATGTTCCTTGTTTTTACTAACTTTGCTAAGTTTTTATAATTAATAACTGTATATTAAATTGCTACATAAAGTTATAGTCTTCAAATATAAATTAACAATATCTCATTTATTATATGTATAACTTAAACCAAAAGGAGATTGCGCAAACAATGGTTGGAAAAGATCAACATATTCTTGTTTCATATGAGATATAATCAGTTATTTAGAAGCTAAGTCGCAAAAGAGAATTTATCCAAAAATATTAGCCGTATTATTCAAACAGCGATATTTCTGCGAATTTTATTATTAAATATGAGGAGAATTCGATTAAAATTTTTATTAGAACACTGCAAAGAGGATATACTAACAACTGAAAACCATTATCATTTTATATTTCTAGTAATTATTTTATTTAATAAATTGAAATGAAGTACTGGCAGACATTATTTTAAAATGTTTCTGTAAAATCAATTTTTTTCATTTTTGAGAAAATTGAAGGCATTATATTTTTTATATTATACATTTTGTTACTTTAAGCAATATCAAATATGTAACGGTGTTACTTTTTAAAACTGATCCCCCCTCCCCCAGAGAATTAAATAAAAAATTTGGTTCACTTTATGTAAATTGTCATCATGCTGTATTTCAAATATTTTTATTATTAGGTAATTTGTTTGTTTTAAATATTTTTAATGCTTACAATAAATTTATTCTTTAAACTTTATTTTTTAAAAGAATCTTGCTCAATTAACGTTTTTCATTTATTAATAAATAAGTGTGATTATATAAACAAATTTAATTTTTACTGCAAATGTAAATTTTTAAATCAAACATACCATTAATCATAATTTTAGTTTAGGTGACGCATTTCATCACACAGCAGATTAAAACTTTGCTTT
Source organism: Latrodectus elegans (assembly GCA_030067965.1). NCBI lineage: Eukaryota > Metazoa > Arthropoda > Arachnida > Araneae > Theridiidae > Latrodectus > Latrodectus elegans. The sequence goes on from CM057819.1 coordinate 110,910,570, forward strand.
TAGAGATATACAAGGAACTGTTGTGTAACACACACACACACACACACACACACACACATATATATATATATATATATATATATATATATCTATCTATATCTCTATATATATATATATATAGCATTTTAGAAGATCTGTAATGTTATTGAATGCTACAAATATGTGTACTAAATGCATATTGTTTGCCAGTTTAAATCAGGATAATATTGGTCAACATTCATATTTATCACAGTCTATTAATAAATCATGGTAATATTATTTTAAATTACGGTCATCAAATTTGCTACTTTCTATAGAATTTCCAATGTTTTTTAATTTTCTTATTTCTAAAGATATAAAAATCATTAATCTTTAAAAAAGAGTGCGCGTAATCCATCATTATCTCTAATTAAACATCATAAGATTTCAGCCATTAATTTTCGTCATACTATTTAAGTACTTTTTCTTAGCTACACAATGTTTTTCTCAGTCCTTTCGGAGATTGAAACTTGTTTTTTTAATTAAAAATCTAAAACATTTTTTCTATTTACAGCATTTTTTCATCACACTTTTCTAAAATATGTTATCTGTTAAAATGTTTGTGAATTTTCCTTTAACAAGATAAAAAAAATTATCTACCGGAAATAGATATCTGTGTTAAAATAAATGCGCTAGCAGAAAATATTAAATATTAGAAAATGTTTTTTCTTAGAAATAAAAAAATATTGAATATAAGATCAAACGCCACAAAAACAAAAATTCTTATAATTTAATGTGATAAGATATTATATTATTAACTGTAAAGTAATATATATCATGTGAGAGGAATTTAAATTTAAGTTGTTAAAATCAAAATAAAATTCAAAGTAGTCTGATTTTGGATATATATCTGAGATATTTATTATATATTATCGAAAATACATTAGTATTTCATTTCGAATTTATCTATACCAACAAAGAATAAATTTCTAAATGGAATAAACAAAAGTAAGTTATAAAAAGCTTTTTTTGTAAACGTTGATTTAAATATAGAAAATCAAAATATTTCTTAAAAATGGAATTAAAATTGACGGATTTAGGCCTGGCTAAGGAAATACCGAGTTGAATATAGGAATGAGCGAAAAGTCTGATAATAATTTTTGGAGAAACATTCTCACTAACTCGGAATTAATTTATTAATTAGGAAAACAATATAAAACATTAAAAAGAATTTTAATAAAGTAATATGATATATTAAAAGTATATTAATAGGTAATAATAGATAAATTAACTGTAAAATAAAATTTCTTTGATAAAACTATATTTGATAAGAATTTAACAGCTATTCAGAAAAAATAAAATTTGATGAACCAATTTATGTGTGTGTGTGTGAGAAAGATTCATGACAGAATACAATAAATATTCAAATGATTAATTATTTTTGTATTTAGTTAGAATATATTCAAGAACGTTTTAGAATATACGTAATACATTTATTTAATTATATTTAACCTAAAATGATTATGGTTTAATTTTAATAAAAGTTTAATAATATTTTTTAATTGCAATTGCAAAGAAAATGTTGAAATTTGAATAATTTTTCTGGTATTTACATGTGTACATCTGTTAATTTATTGGAGCAGAACAAACTAATATTATTTTTTATAATTCTTAAGGAAAGGAAATACTAATTAGTGATAGAAAAATAAAATGTTACGTGGTTTTACTTTAACTTATTGGGATTTATTCCTTTATTACTTAATAGGGTTTCCTATTAGATAAGGAAATCCATTAGTGATCACTGATTTAACCTTTAGGGAATTAACATTAGACTCCAGACTTAACAAATATTTTTCATTAGAACGTTGGATCCTAAATTAATTAATCTAATCGTAGGTTTATAGTATAAATTAAATAATTATACGTTTAAAAGTGATAATAATATATTGTCTTATAATTTTATAAGAACATTTTTATTCAATATTATCATTTTAATAAATTATTTTATTAAAATCTTCTTTAAATAATATTATTATAACAATTTTTTTAATAACAATATACAATGTTTTTCAAAGTAAATAGAAACTATTCTATATAGTAAAAGAAATATTATCAAGTTAATTTATTATGTCTCATCAATCTTATCTAATCTTATATCTTATCAATCCTATTTTGTTCTTAAATATATCACTGTTTTAGAACAAATAAGGTTGGTGAAATTAAAATTCCGCTAATCAAAAGGGTTAGTCCGAAAAAATATTCGGGCAACAGATATTTCGAAGAACGGGGTCATGGTTTCCAAACTAAATAAAATATCGCTAACAAGTGGCAGCACTGGATGGCACATCGCAGCATAATATATTCATATCATCCATGATATAAGTACGATATTCATGCTGCCATTAGATAATAGTTACTAAATAGCAATATCTCCAATAGCATTGGTAATGAAATTGCACTTTGAGAATGAAGGAGCAGCTGTGAAAGAATTCCATCGTCTCAAGTAATAACGACGTATGAGGCTGCTGGACATTTTCATACAGACATGATGGTTAAATTTGAATGAAAAAGATAGTAATATGTGTGTTTCGACTGAAAAAGAATGCAGAGGGATAAATACTTCTATCGTAGAATAGATTTTACTAAAGTGACCATCGTAGCAAGCAGTTAATCATCTCAAGGAAATATTAGTGTACTGAAGATTTCACGTACTTTTGATATATCCTTGAACATTACATGAATTCATTATCGGGTTATACTTTTTTTGAAGAAATGCCTCTTAGTGGACCTATCCCTTTTTTTGCTAATATGTAATGCCAAATGTACAGAGCTACTAAACTTCTTCTCTCCTACAAAAAAGACAAAATATAAAATCATATTCCTACAAAATGGAACCCAGACGATATATATTTCAATCTCAGACCAACAGTTCTTGAAGTGGTCATTGGCCGGCCAACGCGTTGCTCACAAAACAGCTTGGGTTCCACAGTTGGAGTACAGAATCACATTAGGCATATTGAAATCACCCTGCCATGTATTTCTCTTTTGCATCACATGTACAGAGATATCTTATAAGGCATGAATGTATAAAATATATAAATTTTGGTTGTGCTAACGGGATCAGTTTTGCAAGAATTATTAAATGTTATATTCTCTTTATTTATTACGTGTCATATAAAAATAAGTATTATATAATCAATTTTATTTCATATTCAACATACAAAATTTATTTGCATCTTATTATCAACAAAAATACTTTTTCAATAAACTAAAATTAAAAATAATATAACTATATATTGACAAAAATTTTTCATCCACATAAATTTAATATTTCATAAACTTTAAAGAATACTATTTTTATTAACGTTACTGTCTTTGTGACTATATCGATGATTTTGCAATAATAGGTTTCGACAACTTTCTGGTAACTGAATGATAGCAAATTTCTATTCACTTTTAGTAAAGATAGTTTTGAGTGACAAATGGGAGTCAATTAATAATAACTAATGGGAGCTTATTGAGTATGAAGTTTTTTTAATATAAAGATGACTGATCAGATGAAGAATACATTTTGAACAGTAACTTATATTGGCAAATGAGAAGTTTTCATTTGTGTTCCAAATATACTATAATAATCCAACAAAGTTCATTTAGTGCACAGTATAAATGTAGATTTTGTTTATTTGATTTTTAGTTATTTTTGTAGTACTGAAATTACATATAAATATATTTGTAACAAAATGGGATACAAAATATGATGTATTATGAGACTAAGCTTCATAGTTTAGAGATATGATCAAATAATTAGTTTTTTTCACATGAACTGGACACGTTTTTCAAGCAATTAGCATTTGAAGAATACCAACTGCAACTCATTAGATGTGTGAATACTGTCAATATTATAACAACTTGCTAATCGAAGTTCAAGCCAAGAATCACTCAAAAGAGAAAAGTGTTTTTTCAGTCAGCCTTTTATTATAAAATTTGATTTATGTCAATCACTCATAACTTAATCTATCTAGTTGCATGAAGATTGGTTTGGAGAAAAATTAAATATTGACCTTATGTAACTCAGTTATCTGTTAAGCACTTACTTTCTCAGGCTGTTTACTTCTTGCTTCTTACTATTGAATATAATTTGACAATTGTATAGTTACAATTTGATATAAAAATATATCTACAATAAAAAGTTTTAAAATAAACCATGAAAAAAAAAGAAAGCACTTGATTTCCATATACGACTTATATTTATCTTTCAGGTTAGAAACAAAGCTAATAAATAGGTTCTGCTGGCACATTCTATATAATGAGATGTTATTAAAATACACTAGCTGAGTTATTTTTATTAATACTGGAATAAAATACAATACAATTAAATATTTATTTTCATAAGAGGAAATTACTAATGGAAATGTGAAGAATGACTAATACGTTGAATGCTGCAGCCTTACAGTTTAGATTCAATTGTACTAACTTTTAAATAATAATCTTCTATTTTAATTGACAATGAATATATTAGACTTGTTAACGAAAGTAGAAGACGAAAAACACATTTTCGTGTCAATAAGAATTAATAAACGAAATGGTTTTTTCGCAAAGGAAAGATCCTTTATAATGCCAAACTCGTTTTGCTATTTAATAAAGTGAAGAAGCTGCAGCATTATTAAGTTATGATGTCAGAGATTAAGAGTGAGAGATAAGTCAACTCGCACAAAAACTTTTAAAACTAACGGAAGGGGTTATCGTAGCAAAATACACCAATTAAATTATCGATGGCTATAAAGTCAAAAGGCTTGCGGTAGGAGAATGCATCTATCACACGATGTAAAGTAAGAGGGGGGAAAGGGGAAATAAGATAAATATACTCTCTACTGCTCTAAGCTCAAAAAATTTTAAGAGATGAAGTCCTCCCGTTAAAAGGACATCCTCCAAAAGAAATAACCTCGATTGATAGTGGCTTCTTAAGTGAAAAACGTAGGCTATATTATCTTTGTCGTTTAATAACGTTCAGTAGTTTTGTTGATGGGGAAAATTCATCTTCTTTTTTATCCCTACCCGGCATTTTGGATGGGGATTTTTATCTTTCTTAATGGCGTGCACGGTAATAAAGAGAAATTGAGATTGTAGTTCGGTGAACACGGTTTGGATTAGATTAAAGAGATATTGATGTAATATTAACACCAGGGACTTTAAATAAATAAAAGGGGAAATTTTTATTGGCTTTAATTTTGACATTTTTTACAATTTCAGTCAATAAATGAAAAGTAAATTTTTTTATTGATTTAAACTCTTTGTTATCAAATCAATTCGGGAAAAAAACATCTGATAAAATTTACGGTAATTGTTAAAAAAAATGAACTAGAAAAATTTATTAAAAATGCAAATCTTAGTAGAAAGAAGTAATAATATTGTTTCCGCTTTTTAAAATCAGATATAATCAAATATTTTTCCAATTAAGTTGTTGATAAGGATTTTCGAAACAAATACTTTTATTTGAATAGAAATTATTAGATTCACAAAATTGTATATACTTTTATAATCCATGGTTTCTTATATTAAAAGTTGCATTTCATTAGCTTTTTCTTTTATGATAAGGAATGTTTTCTCGCGTTTTAAACATCAGAACAACATTTATTTTTCTTCTAACTTGAGTATAGTTCCTCCCTTACGCATAAGAGTTTTCAGAGGTATTGTTTTTACCCTGAAAAAGAATTGCAGCTTGTATTGTTTAATTAAAAGTATTTACAATATGAAATATCTTTATACGGAAATGTCAACTCAATTTACTTTCACTGGAGTATTTTTGAATTTTTCAAATCTAATAATTTTCCGTAGAAAAAGCATATTCAACTGATTACATATTATTAACAAGAATAATCTCGTGGTAATGGAGGAAATTATTTTTCAGAAACTTCAATTTGACTTTTATTAAAATAGTCTTTATAGGAAATTTAATTTAATTTACCTAATAATATTGTAATATTATAATTTTTGCCTCTATTTGTGAAATAAAAGAGGAATTATTATTACATCAAATTTCATTCTGGGAAAATTACTGGTTTTAAAAAATGATTTTAAATTTTCACGAAAAAGTGTGAATAAAGCAGAAAATCTAATCTTTAACCAGCAAGAGCAGCTTAGCATTTGCTTTTATTTTTCAAAAGATAAAATGCGATTTATAAGTCACCAAATTTTTTAAATAATTCTATTTTTTGTGGTTATGATTGTAGAGTTAGTCACTATCAGTTTAGCAAGTATACTGATAAAATGAATAGTAAAACGACAAAAAAAAGAATACATGTATAAGAACAGAAGGAAAATAGATTTATAGATTACAGTTGCTTTCAAAAATTATTTAATTTTTATTATATAATTATTCATTGAAACATTTTGTTGACAATAAATGTTAATATATGCATTTACAACAGCATGGCTAAAATAAAATTCAACAAAAATGTTAACATTAAATCTTGGTAATATCGATATCATTTATAATAATCTGATCATAAATTTTCTACCCGTGTGGTAATTGGGTTTTGAAGAATGGTCCCAATAAATCTCTGGCATGATGTAAGAGAAGTGGTGAGGGTATAACCGGACACTCTGCCCCAAGGGCTTATATCAGAGGAATGGTCCTCAAGATAGGGGTTGGACTTGATGCTAACAACTTCTCTCCGTAAAAAAACCTTGTTTCAAAATCTCAAAGAAATTAAGATTTTTAAGAAATTGTAGTTGATGTTTCCATGGGCAGAATTAAGTATGACCAAGAGTGCAGAACACAGCTGGATAATTTTTTTTAATGTTTTCGGTGTATAGACTATTTTCGATGTTGAGCAGGGGGGAAATCCCCGAGCTGAGCCAGTGATCTTAAAATGACAGGGCCATCAAACATGTGTCTTGGTGTCAGTGGAATATTATCGCAATGAACGCAGAGATGGTTGGTTATGTTGCCATCATTCTAGATCTTCATATCTCGATAGTGACCGGTTCTAAGGCAAGTAATAGTTTTAGTAAGGTCTCTATCTGCGTTTATTTAAAAAATCTATGAGACTTTTATAGTGGTGTTTTCTCTTAGATGGTGTCTTGCCATTCCATTCACATCGTCACTTTGAAGGTATTTCCGTATTTAAGTTTTCTTGCTTCCATGAGATGTTGATATGCGTCTTCATTTCCAGGGATGCCAACGTGCTCGGGTATCCAGTGCAGAATGCAAATATTGTTTAATTTCTCCATTTCTTTCAATTGATATATGATATCATGGGTTAGTCTTGATTTACCGTTGTTTAATGCAAGAATCCGATAATTTTACCTATCAGGGCTTTGGGCTAAACATTATTAGCAGCATCATATTTGAAACTCAGAGATAAATTAGAGCTGCACGCTTTTATGGATTAAATAAATATCTAAAATAAATCTAATTAAAAGCATGACTAAATTATTGATTCATTAATGTCAAATCAGACCTATATTTACATACTCATCAGAAACTTGGATAAAGATACAAAAAGATGAAAATGCTCCTGGAGTCTTTGAGGAACTAACACTGATAGCCAATTTTCTGCGATAAATAATTTTGCGGCTTATGACACAGACGCTCAAAATTAGAAGTCTATCGGAATTTCATAGAAACCGATATCATCATATAAATGTAAATCCAAAGAATTAAATAAACTAGTCATGTTATTAGAATGAACTAACCTTCAATGCAGAAGTATTCATGGCATAGCTCTCTAGAACAAAGGCTATGAACATGCTAAATCTTTGATGGGCTGATGGCCTAGAAATGCATCTCGGCATTTTAAGAATGATTAATTGGAAGACTTTGGCCAAAATACGACGGTCACTCTGAAATTTTTGAGATACAACTAGGTTTTTAAGGTTATATTTACAAAATTTTATGTGTTTTCAAAGTGGTCTCCTCCAATATCAATGCACTTTTGTAGACGAATTTTCCACAGATTAAATGCCTCAAGCCATTCATTTCTTGGAATTGATGAAAAATGCATTTATAGCCACATCAATCTCTTCTTCTGAATGAAAACGACATCTACTTAAGCTCTTTTTTAGATTAAAGAATAACCAAAAGTCGCACATAACTAGAACAGGTGAATACGGCGGATGTTCGATCACTTTAATTTGTTTTTGTTTAAGAAACTCAACTGTTAATCCGGCTATAGGTGAAGATGCAATGTCATTGTGAAGCATTAGTCCCCTAACATTCAGTTCTTGTCGAATTTCTGGAAAACATTTCATGGTATACCAGTTTGCTGTTACTGTCTTCTGTCATTCCAGCTTGATGGCTTTGACCAATCCTGTATTTCTGAAGAAAACGGCATACATCACATTTTTCAGTGCGCGTTGTTTTTTCACCATTTTTGTCGTGGGATCATTTTCAAAGACCCATACTTTGCTTTCTTGGCGTATTGAAACGTCAAAAAATGGTATGTACGTTTCATCATCTGTTACAATTTTAGAAATGATGTGGTGGCCACCATCATTTAGCAACTTAAGAGTTTTTTTAGTGATTTTGACACGCTCCTCTTTTTGGCGCTCAGTTAGATTATGGGGAACCCAACGACAGACTACATTTTTCATATGCAATTCTTCATGAATGATTTTGTATATGGCTGCGGATCCAATGTTAAGTTCCTTCTGTATCATTTGATTGGTACAGCGATTATCATCCATTAACATTTTTCGTGTGTCAGACACATTATCCGGGATTACTGCCGACGGCGGCCTTCCTGTGTGTTCTTCATCCTGAAGAAAATTCCACCCTCTTCTAAATTCTCCAAACCATCTGAAGACAGTAGCACGAGCTGCAGATTCATCAACAAATGCTAATTGCAGCCTTTGAACGCATTCTTCTTGATTTAATCCTGCTTTAAAATCGTAGAAAATCATAGCGCGAAAATGTTCTCGCGTCAACTTCATTTTATCTTCTGATTAAAATTTATAAAATACTTTGTATTTTAAAATTAAACCGTTATTTTTATTTAGTAAACTCTCGTCTGCGCGTATATCAAAAATTTCAGAGTAACCATAATGTCCTGGAAGAAAATTCTTGAAAAAGCTAAGGTCTACCCAAGAATACCGTGCCACAAAAAAGGAAGGATCTTTAATTTTAAATTCTGTTTTCATCAATTGATTTTTCTTAAGCCCCTATATTTTTAAAAGCAATATTCCTCAAAATAAAATTTAAAAAATTTATACATAAACATATTATACAGAAATTAAACATAAGCTTTTGTATAAATGAATTTATACAAATGTTTTATATACTTATTACAAATGTAACACAAAACTGTATAGAATTATTATGTTTCAACAGAAATGTAAAAACACGAAATTTCTAGTGCAAGATCCCAGCCAAATATATACACAACCATCGAAAATATATCAGCAAAATTCAGTAAACAGATTTCTAAACTTTAATTTTGCAAAACGATAAAAAACATTCTTAGAAGCTTTGAAGAAAGAAAAAGAAAATATAAACTTTAATGCACATAATAGCATTGGGAAGTATAAGCCATGTTATCGATTTGATGCTAGAAAGCATTGTTGGTATTTTTTTTTACCGTGACTAGTTGAGTTTTCCTCCTATTTAATCACTTCATCTAGTTTATGGCTTTTTTTATTTTTTATAAGCTTCAAATAAATTTTCATTTCATTCGTTACTTTAATTCTTTGATGTTTTTGTGCAAACTATGTAACATTATTTTAAACGATGTTCAAATGGGAGCTTTGTTTTTAAAATTAAATGACTTGTCGTTTATTTTATTATGTATTTGGGGGAAGATAATTAAAAATTTGTGTCTATATTTTATTTTTCTGATTATCCCAGATCATGGTGAATTTATGTAGATGTAATTATTGTAGACTGTCTGCTAAACCGTTTATTTAATTTTAGAGTACACTTATTATAAATTTAAAGCAAAAATAAAAAAATTTCAGAATGAATTATGGTATATAGATCTTCTTTCATAGAAAATAACATTCTTTCATATAATAAAATTCTTATTTTGGATGTCTTATATATATATATATATATATATATATATATATTTATACACACACACACATATATACAGTTGTAGTGTAGGATAATATTTGCTTGGTGATCATAGAATGATAGAATCCTATAATAATAGAAAGTATCATCAAGCTAATACTGTTATACACATTCAAAATCTGCATTGGGAGCTAAAGAGTATTGATGGATAATAATAACATATTAATAATTATTTAAGTTTTAATTAAAGAATGCGTTTTCAATTGATAATCACTGGCAGCATCTTCTATAGACTGCTTTATAAAATATTCTTTCGAAGTAATGCATACATTATTTATATGGATATATGACACATACGTATGTGTATGTATGTATCTACATATCAGAGAATAGAGAATGTATATAAATAAAATCCTCATACTATTTGTCTAGTAACATTTTTTCTGTAGTATTGATATGAGAACGGCAGCATGCAATGCAAGTAAAGTTATATCAGGCGTATTAGCCTCTTGTCAGCTTAAATAAAAGCAAATTGTCTTTTCAAAATGTTGTGGTTCTCATATGCCAGCTAGGCTGGCAAATTGGCGTGCGCTGCTCCACTTTTCCAAATGAACCATATTTGGTGTGGAGTCCGATTTCTTCAGTGAGGCCATAGAGACCCGTTTATTGGGTAGGCAACCATTCACACTTCATTCACTTACAAGGAAAGGACAAAGACAGGATAGAGAGGGAGAGAGAAAGTACATCCATGCCTGAACCGGGATTCGAACCCAGGACCTCCCTATCCTTAGTCAGGCACGCTGACCACTGGAGAAGTTAGCCGGCTTTTTCAAAGTGTTGATTACTGCATTTTAAATTAATTTAAAATGTAATTAACAATGATTTGTATTTATAATAAAATTGCTTATGACGTGATGTCATAAGTTATCACTATGTAACATTTCGCTGCGGAGCTCTTCCCGCTTCAAAAAAAGAAGCATGATGATATTTTCACCTTTTTAAATGTGTTATTTATGATTTTCCCCTGAGAGAACAGTGAATATTACATTCCCACAGCATATATATATATATAGTACATTTGTTTATTTATTTATTTATTTTACTTTTGGATAAATATTGTTTTTGCCTCTTCAACTAATGCGTTTTCATTTTTGCAGTGGTCAGAATTGCGGTAGAAGTCGTACATGATCGAATGTACAATAAATGATTAAAAAGTGCTTAAAAGCATTACATTTCACATCGCCTCTCCTTCAAATTCATTGTTTTTGCCTGTATAGAGAATGCGTTTCGTTTTTGCAGATGCATTAGTGGTCAGAAACACGTAAAACGCGGATAATAAAAGTTGCGCATGATAGGAGTCGAACTACATCGAATGTTTAAAACTTTGTAATTAAAAGCGCTTAAAATCATTTTCTTCAGACTAGTTTTTAGCAATTTGCAAATTATCAATTTTAAAAGCTTTCAATTAAATTATTTTATAATGTCTACATTTTTATTTATTAAATTGTAAAATGTCTTGCTTTCAGGTTTAAAATTAAAACAATTTAGAGGTGTTTTCTATTTTTTTTATTTTTATGTATTTCACTTTTGTTTATTCTATGCGTTTTTCCTTGATTAGGTTCCAACACATAAAACGCAGCAATGGATTGTCGTTATTTTTCAAGACAAATTCTGGTTTGTGCACTCGACATAGCCATTTACTTCCATATCATATAGCCTATAGTGATGATATCATAGAATATACTCGTTTCGTAAACCTCTCATTTATATAGGGTTACTGTAAACAGGGTGAGCATTACATTTCTGCTGCCATATAGATCTGCCTTTCATTCGATTTCATAAAATGCTACGTTGTAGCAGGATAATGCACAGCATTATATTGCCTATATTCTACGTTGATGTTCTGCTGCTGCCCAAGATATCTCTCCAACTGAAAATGTGCTCCCAAACACATAGTCAGTGGTTTTGGTACATGGACAACCGGAATCAATTGTAAATCATTATCGTCCACCACGTGAATTGTCTTTCGGCTGGACTTTTTCATAGAATATGGGTCGTATTCATGAGCCCAAAGGGAGAAAACTCCCGAACCCTAATCTCGGCGAATGTCCATGTATTGAACAGAAACACAACATCCGTCTCTTGTTGTTTAACAGTGGCTTGGATCGAACACGGTTCCTTGCATTCCAAAGAGTTCTGTTCTATTACTATATAGACCATGGTGAAACACCCATAAATATTAACAGAAATTGAATTTTTTTAAATAGTATGAATCATGGTTCTTTTTTTTTTCTTACATATCATATTAATTATAACAGTCTTGATATTTAATCACCATAATTTAGTACTTATTTGAACTTATTAATCTGGGATCTGCAAGCTAGAGATAATTCCAAACCAATTTAAACACCCATATACAAGATAGAGGCCGGAGAGCTATACTGTAGGCCATAGCGCTAATATAATTCCCCTCTCAACTAGACATTACTTCATTTGAATATTATTATAAATAGAATTTTTACTATAATTAAATGTTTTATTTTATTATAGTGAGATTTTGTAATTATCTCAAATAGTCAGTATAGGCTTCCTTTTACTACAGGGAGATTTTGTAACTTCCTCAATGAGTAATTTTTTCTACTGGCTTCATTTCATTAAGTGAGAATTTTATAATTATATCATTCTGTGCCATAAATATCTTTCACGTTATTATCAATCAAAATAAACTTTGAACAATCCTATTTATTTCTACTTAGAGTCACCTTGGGGCCGTGGTAGCCTTGTGGTTAGGGTATCGGCATTCCATCCGGAAGGGTGGGGTTCGATTCCTAATGCCGCCAAAGACTCAGCGAGTACATGCGATATACGTGCTCGTTAAATCTATGAAATCGAAAGTCCTGTGCTCAGTCATTGACAGTTACCATGGGTGCAATGGTCTAGAGAAATTTACTCCCCCTTCAGATCATTACCAAAATTGAGGAAGTAGATTCTTTGGTGCTGCCATCTATCGGAGGTTTTGAAGAGCAAACGTCGTATTTCCACCTTCGTGGTGCATTCATTAAATAAAAGCCGCCCCCTATTGACTTAAATTCGCATAGCCGAGGCATAGCGAGCTTGGCTTCTCAAAGTGGCTTTAGTAACAACAACAACAGAGTCATCTCACGATGATATCGTATCGAATGAAAGACATATTTTGACAATATATTTCAATCTAGAAAATAATTTAGTGTTCTCATGACGTATTTATGTATATTAAATTTTATATATATATATCAACGTTATCTTATATATCTTATGAATCTCAACATATAAATCACATCCTTATTTTATATATCTGTACGTATGGCACCGAAAAAATATCGAAGAATAGGACTGATTTCACACATTAGAGAAATGGTTCAACGCAATACCTGGTGATTGGTATATAGCAAGCCAATCAAACTTGGAATGCGCGATGACTTACTTGGAATGCGAGTTAATTGTATAATTGAATGAACGTCTAAGTTCATATACTCTATTTGGAATCTGTAGTTGGAGATATTGAAAGCATTTCTGCTGTGATTTGATATATATATATATATATATATATATATATATGTGTGTGTGTGTGTGTCTGTGTGTGTGTGTGTGTGTGTATGTGTGTGTGTGTGTGTGTATGTGTGTGTGTGTGTGTGTATGTGTGTGTGTGTGTGTACATACACTCATATATGCACACACACATATATAATGATAAAGGCATTTCTTTTTACTAAAGCATTATTTTCCATGTTAAAACATCATATTTTGAGAAAAATCACTAACATTCATCCCTTTAGCGGGTCAATTAACTGAATACAAAGCATGCTTGGGAACAAAACACCGGGGGTTTCGCCTTAGGCTGATCACTTAACTGTGACATAAGCCTTGCACCCCAGGGCCTCTCGGTCAAAAGAACAGATATACGCACTATAGGCCTTGGCCCACATGTCTGTCGTGCCACAGAGTATAGTTTAGTGATATTATAAAGCTCTCTCTATATTTAGTATACTATATCAATGTCGCTTACAATGATATTTAAATAAACTTTTAAACAGCAGCCAATATTGGTATTAATATCAAATTTAAGTTGTTAAAAAAAAAAAAAAAAAAAAAAAAAAAAAAAAAAAAAAAGCTGAGTTTCTAGGAGTAAAATACCTATTCTGAAATAAATGTTGTTCTATGTGCAATCATAGATATGAAATTTCTTCTAAATGATTCGTAATTTTTTCAAGCAATTTTAATTTATTACTAGCCATTAAGATTAACACTGGAGTTCAGCATTTTTACTAGAATAATTCTGAATATAGTACATTTCACATCTTTACGGAATTCTAACATTATTTGTGAAACATTTGCTCCTTTGCTTGAAATTCGACCTACATTATAATTTATAATGAGATGTATTAACATATTAATTAAAATTGCATTTTTCTCCAAAACGAAACTTTTAGATTATATATATATATATATATATATATATATTATATACAGACAGACAGACAGATAGATAGATGGACACGCATCCGTCTATCTTTGTACATATATAAGAAGAAAATAAATTAATATTTAATTTATTGACTTTTATGAATAGAAAACTTTTTCAAAGAAGTAAATTTTTTGTTAAAATTTAAAGGAAATTATAAATGTGTAATAGAAAACGGGTTATGGAGCATTAAAAAATAAATGCGAACTCAAAGTAATTATCTAATAAACTAATTAATTTAAGCAAATTTTCTAATTAGTTAGTCCAATGTTTCATATAAAACAAAAAATATTCGAAATAACTTTCTAATTTTACGTAAGATTTATATTCACACATTTAATAATATAAGAAGACTTAGAAAACAGTATTTCAGAAATATTTTAAGGAAATTGATTTAACTTTATTTTTAAATATATATAGTTGATTCACATGTACACATTAATGCAGGAATGATTTGTATTAAATGTGACAATAATATTTTCTTTTGCATTAGTATTTTTTCTCAGTACTGGAAGATACTATGTTAAAGGATTATTATTTTACTTAATGAATTATTGTGTTTCGTATAAAAATTATCTATAAATTAAGCCCATAGTTATATTTACGTGAGTTAATTGTGGATGATTTGTGTGTTGTAAAAGTAACTTAGGAAAAAAGTCTTTAAAAGCGGTTATATATGAATTTTTTTATAAGAACTCTATTAATACAAACAGTTTCTTAATGAGTACTTATCAATAAATTAAATTTTTTGTGTTACGTTTTTGCTAACATTTTATTTTTCAATTCAAAAAATTCTAGTTTTGCTTGGAAATAAAGATACTTTACAATATTTTTATAAATTCATAAAGAAATTTAGTTCAAGCACTTTAATATAGTTCTTTCGACAAACGCTCAAATTTCTTTTATTATAGATATAAAGAGTTAACAACTATCGAATATGCTGTTCTTTTTATGTTTTTTACTTTTATAAGTAATATTTTTCATAGTCGTTATTAAAATAAGGTAATTAAATTTTTTTTAATTTACTAAACTTTTAAATAAACTAAAAGTAGTAATTTTTTTTAATTGTATGCCTCACTTTCTGTTTTAATATTCTTTGAAGATGCACAGAGGAATACTACACGATTTAGTATCAATTTGGCGAGATTCCGCAAAAATGTTTGCTCAATAAGATTTTACATGAGTAACCATAGCGCTGCCACTCTATAAAACAAAATTCCGAGTTGGTAGCTTCAAGATCAAAACTCTGATCTCCAGTTCAATGGATCCAAAGCTTGATTCCTGCATCAGGTATGGATGTCTTTGCCGAAGTTTGAATTCTATTTTAATGGTAAACTTCATTTTGAATTAGTTTTAGAGTTGTAAAAATGAAAAAGAATACAGTCAAATTTAAGAGAAATTTGGTGTGTTCTTTTTATTGTCAAAGACCCTTTTTATTGAATGGTTCTTAAATCAAACGATCTTTTCCAAACTTTTTTTTTTCTTTAAAACCATTTATTCTTAATTTTTTGAGTAAGAATGATCGCTAGTATATAGTGATGTAGTTGATGTTCTCATATCCAGAAGGTAACGGATTAGATTCTTAACACAGCCAAAGATTGTACTTCGAAGTCATAAATGTTTTAACTGTCCTCTCTCCGTTGCAATAAATTGAAAGTTGCGCCGGATCATATTTGGCTCTCGTCACTTTATTGTGGCTTAAAATAAATGTAATTTACATCTTCTGACAGCATACAAAGGCAGTCGCAAATGTAACCTAATGGAGATTAATTATAATATCCAGTTTCCCAAATATTTCAGTAAATTAACTAACACAGATAATTAAAAAATTAGGTAAATTTTTAAAAAATTGACAGTAAATTTGTTAAATTTTATCAGTTAATTTTAAAAAATAAACTTTTAAAATACTGTTATTAAATAAAAATATTAATATTGGATTTTTTATCCTTAACAACTATTTTTTATTTTTGTGTATATTATAATATAATTAGATAACATAGGATTTGAAAATTTATTCTTCTTCACAAAATATGAAGAAACAAAATCAGCAACATTTTTACATAAATTTTGTCACAAGTATTTAATTATATAAATCTTATAAAATTCAATTACTCCACCTCTTTCCATAAGTAATTCCTTTATAACAAATTATTTCAAGTCAGTGTCACTCATATCTGTCCAATCGTTTCCCAAGTAACGTCCTTATGGAATATCTAAACGTCACAAAAAATAACCGAATCAAGATATTTCTTAAAATCTGTTTGCTGTAACTAGATTACCGGCATAAAAATATTCACTACGAGCTAAAAAAAAAAGCTTTGACTTAGCAAAAAAATAAACTTTTTGCTCAATTTTTTCCTTGAGTTATTTTTTATTTCTGCATAAAATGTGGTTAGCTTCCTTTAATGTTGACATGTACCCGCTATCGTGTTCGTAGTTAAGTTTGTGATAAGACCGTTTGTTGACATATATATTTTACGGTTTGGTTCGCCATTGCTGAGTTGGGCATATTTTATGAGTTTTATGCGTTTATTTTAGATTCATATTTTTACATTAAAAAGCAGAAATGCATTTCAGATTTTACTTCAAAATGGTAGAAGTGCTTTATATTTTTTCTGAGCTGTAAATTCGGAAGATTTAAACTTTGATTCAGTCACTTGTTCCGGGGAGAAGTTTCATATTTAATGCTTCCACGCACAAAAAAAAAATTATAATGCGAATATTTACATAAAATCAAAAATTATGATGACAGTGTTATTTGATTTTATAGTTACTGTTGAATATTTTTTGTTTTATGGTTATATATATATAAATGCTTACATATTCATATTTAAAACATGTGCACAATGGAATTTAATGATTCATAGATTGAGTTGATAAGTTTTTACCGCATTTTATTTCCTATGTTTAATTTTTTAAAAATATTAAATTACGATATAGAATTTATACAGAATTTTGAAATTAAGATCAGACGAACGCAATAAGAAATAAATTTCATGAAATAATATTATAAAAAAACAAAATAGTGTTTAAATTAAAGGCACACACAGATGGCGTATAATCCACGATGCCAAATTCTGAGTTAGATGACTTTTTAGCGGATTTTCTTATGTATTTGGCAATTTGATTTTGATGACGCCATACTTATAAGGAACTATAAGAATTATACAGAAAATTCTATTTGGCAACCCTAGTATTTACGTCATAGCGCACGTCACAATGCGTCATTTTGTCAGCACTTCTTCATCGACAAACAAATTCAGTATTTTATATCCTGGATTATACGGCATCCATACCAAATTAAATTGATGTCATATTTAAAAGATCACTTGCCGGTATAAAAGTATAGCAATACATTGACAATATTATTTAGCTTTATAGTTTATATAGAATATTATTTTGTGTTTTTATTACACAAATTTCAATCATGAATTTGTAAGTTTAAAATACTTATATATTCATGATTGAGAAATATAAACAACGCAATTCCGTGATTCGTAAATTGAGGCGATAAATTTTATTACCACAAAAGTGATTGTGTTCTTTTCGTACCAGTCAACTGGTACGCAAGATTATGACTACGACACTTTATTACAATTCACTAGTTTAAAATATCCATGAAGTCAGATAACGCCACATGTCACACATCGTATTGAGACATGGTCGTAAATCCTCTTTGTCTTCGAATTTGCTGCCTGTATTCAAATCGAATTCTTCGAGCAACAATAAACAAGACGAAATGGCACAGGTGTCATAAAATCCAGAATGCCAAATTCTGAGTTTTGATGATTTTTTTGGCGGATTTTTTATCCTAGTTTTTATTACGTCATACAAATGAAGACGAATAAAATTATGAAAATTCAATTTTGACAACCCTAGCGTTTACGTCATCGCGATGAGATTTATAACATTTTGTTCCATTTTCGAATTTTATTTGAAATTTTTGCTAGGAAACTATTTTTAATGTGCTTTACAATTTGCTTAAGATTTTGGACACTTAAATTCCAGGTTGTATTGCTCTTTATAATTACTTTAAAAATCATTTTTGTGTTCTGCAATCCTTTATTTCAGCATTTGTCAAAATTGTTACAATTAATTATGTCTGTAGCACAAAATATCGTTTTAAAATACCAAAGTTTTCTTAGTTCTGGATTTACATTTATTCTCTCAGAAGACTTTAGGTCAAGATGGAGAAGTTAATCTTTTTCTCTGTTTTAAATTGTGTCAGGAAAAGGAAATTCATTTTGAATTTTTGTGCGTGAAATTGGAGTATTGAAATCATAATTAATGTGCTTAAAATGCAGAAGTCAAATGAGAATTTTGGCTAAGAAAAGACTCTCAGATGGATGTTTTCTACAGCAGAAAACGTTTTGAAGGAAAGTCCTATGATTCCCAAAAGTCTATTGGTATGATTCTAAGTTTTCTTACTACAAATTAAAGATTGAAAAAAGTTTTTTTTTTTTTTTTTTTTTTTTTTTTTTTTTTTTAACTTATGAAATTGTTCCCGGTAGTAAGACAACTGATATTCAAAGGGAATATTCTTTCAGTAAACATGCTTTAGTAGACTAGAGGAAATTCATAAATGAGACAATGCTTTACTCAGGTGAGTCTTCTTCAGAGAAGATGAATGGTGAACGATTGTTGAAATTGACCAGTCAAAATTTGAAAAGAGGGAGTTATCCAATGGAACATTAATGATTGTTTGGTGGTGTCGAGAGAGGTAGCGAAAACTACCTCTCCCCCTAGGAATACTTGATAGAACAAGGAAAATTTTTCAAGGAGTACATGATAGAACAAGGAAAATTTTTGTTAATATTATTAAACAGTAGATTGAGCCAGAAATATCCACTTATTCCGATTCTTGGAAGGCTTATGATTCATTAAGCTAGAGCAATGAATATTTAACTGTCAATCATAGAGTTACTTTCGGGAATGCAATTACAGGATGCCATACAAATACTATTGAAAGCACATAGTGACAAGTTAAAAGTAAATTACCGACACATAATTGTCAAACGGATTGTAAATTTTATTTGGCATTTTATCTATACTATAAATCCCGTGAAGAAAAGAAATCGGACCCATTTTATGTTTTTTTTGAGAAACTGCGTTGGAAAAATTAATTGGGATGAATTAAAGTTACTGGTTAAAATTATGTCGACATATTCTTTCTTTAGTTTATATATGCAGTTTTTTTATAACTTATATCATTAAAATAAAGTACTATATAATTTTTTGTGCAGACATTTTTAAAAATATTTCTTTTTTAATTTTTTAAATTATTATAATTAATAGTTTAAATTGTACCTTATAATTTGTGAATGTTTCTTTATTTTTCATTAGTATTCGCGTTTCAATTCTTCAGGAATTTTCGTTAGAATTCGTTTTCCAATTTCTTATAATTCGTATTTATTTTTTTAAAGTTCCCATCTTTTACTCATTCACATTCGTTTCCGAAATAATTTCGGAAACGAATACAAATAAGAAAAATGTTTCATTATAATTTTTCTAATGTTTCACTTTCTGTTCCAATGCGTTTCCGTTTCGTTTAAATATTATTCTTTCAATTATATATATATTCACACTCTTTATTCATCAGGTTTAAATTTAATATTTAGATATGTAAAGTTTTTCAAAATCGAATTTATTGCGTCACAATTACAACATATTTGCACAGCATTACGTCACAATTACGCCCTTTTCGCAATATTTCGTCGTCGCCAAAAAATTTCAAAATTTGAGACCCTGGATTATACGACACCTATGCTGACGAAATTCACCATTAAATATCTGATAATAATGAAGAAGTTAATTTTTTTAATAAAATGATTAAGAAATCTAAAACATTTTGACAAAGTTGAAAAAAACCTATGAAAACCAAAGAAATAGTAAGTTTCTAAAACGTTTCATAATATTTAAATAAATATTTTCTTATAAAAATTTTCAACAAAATTCTTAGGAAAATTTATTTCAACCAAGATTTAGGTGGCACAATACATGACTTCTTTACATCAGTGACTAATTAAAATTTCTAAATGGTAACACTGTCTTTTTGTCAGATATATTCGAAGTTGCACGTTGTTATTTTTAAACGCGATTGAATTGGTTTTAAATCTTATCTGAAGATATATTATGGATTAAAATTATTATCATACTATTATATAGTGTAAAAAATTACTACAAGAAATAGTAAGGTCATTGGAGTTTAATTATCCTGATACAAAAATCTCCCTTTAAACAATACTTTCATGGTTCTCATATGTTGTTGTTGCATCAGGATGTTGTTTCCCTACTTAGTCTTGATTTGGGCTCAATCAGTTAGATAGAAGCAACCGGGTGGAGTCTTCCTGGTTTTGAAGCAAGAACCAAGCAGAAGACTCCCAAATACTTGGCCTCTCAATATCAGAGGTATAATTTCACTTGGAGGTATCATTCACATTGCGATCAAGACCTATCCCAAGTGTCCAACCCACTTTTAGCGAACATGATGGACCTTCGGTTAAGCGGGATTGTAACTCAGATAATGTGAACGATGGCCTAACCTACCTGGCCCTTCAAAAATGATAGATACAAGCTAGATTGCCAAAAATTTCTACTAAATATTCAATAATCCATTTATATATTTCCTGCTCGTTACTATAAGCAATTCCTAATAAAAACATGAAGTTAAATGTGCAAGTAATTTTAATCAAATTTTAGTAATAAGAGAAATGACTCATCTGCTTAGATGGTAGTTTTTAATTGACGCATTATGATGAATAATTGGGAAGAGAATAAAATGCTGTAACATATTATGCTTTCCAATTATTCTCTCAATCACATAAGGTATTTGGGAATAACTGTTATCTCTAGGAAGAGTTTTCTCGCTTATGCTTTTTTTAAAACTTTTTTGCGATTTTAGAGATGAATGGATCATTGTATGTTATTTAATGTTAATTTTGTGTGGTAACTAGTAGCATAAATACATTGTCTACCAATAAATATTTGGACACATGTGATAAAAGAGGCATGCACAGTTTAATCACATTTAATATTTATTAGAGTCTCCACGTGAAGCAAATGCAGTCTTAATCTTTGTTTTCCAAAAGTGTTTGGATGATGGGAAATGTATTCTCTTCCATTCGACTAGAAGAAAACATGTAGGTCCTTTTCACCAGTCTTGAATAGTTGCTGCACCCCTTAGTTTTATGATTCGATTCATCCCGGAAGTGTTCTATAGGATTCAAGTCTGGGCTTGGGCAGGCCACTCTAATCGGTTCACTGCATTGTCCACATATTAATTCATAGCGGACATCACAACGTGACAAGTGAGATTTTCAACCTAAAAACAATTATGATTCAACCCGTGTTATTGTCACAACATAAGAAGCACATTGTTGTGAAGAACAATAAAGTAACTGCTGGCGTTGAGTAAGGACCCCTACCATAAAATTGGATCAAAGGTTGCAGCCCCCATATCGAATGGAACATCTCCCCAGACTTTAATTTCCCAAATTTTACTGTGGGACAGTTATTTATAGCAAAAAGTGCTCTCCAGGTATACACCAAACCTGGATTGATCACTCTCGGATGAACAAGGATTGATCAATCCAGAGACTTGCAAGCCAGTCTCTGAACTGGAATGAAACTTATCTACAGTCCAATTTTAACACGCCTTCGCATAACCTTAATGGTGTCAGATTGTTAGATTTTGTAATCAAAGGCTTATAGTCAATAGCAGGACCATGGACATCAAGCAAAATAGTTTCTTTGTGGATGGTATTTATCAAAACAGCAGTCCCGGATGCTTCTTGGAGCGCTTGAAACACATGGACTATCGATTTAGTACAGGTTTTCCGAATTTCTTTTTACAGAACAGTCTATCTCTTAGATCTGTTATTTTCGTGGATCTGACGGGTTCCCAAAATTCAAAACTATTCTTCTCCTTGTTCATCTCAAAAGCCACTTTTGATTTTGAAATGTTTAACTCGGTTGATATGTTACATTGACCACTTTCTGAAATCCGACAATTACGCCATTCTTGCAGTAGGAGAGCTCTGAATTTCATGGCATTTTGCAAGCGACTCGTGCCGATGCTACTTCCTAAACGAGATTCAAGTCAGAAGGCGTGACGTAGATCAGATATGCCGATATTCTCATTTGCATGAGAGTCCAACATTTATTAGTAGAAAATGTTATATTAGAATATTGGTCTGGGAAAAGAAATGTTTGTGTACTAAAAAATACAGTGCAGGCTATTTTCGATGTAAGCGAATTGAATAATGAATTCAGAGCATGTTATTTGTTACCTGAATAAACATGTTACTGTGGTGTTTATTTGTTAAATAAACTTACCAAAATATTATCTTAAAATAATTCATTAAATTTACATTAATAAAATATTTATCATACTTTTCTGCCGCAATTTTTTTCCAGGTTGAATTGAGAACGGTTGCTAAGAGAAGAGTGAAACTTGCATCTGAAAATCGGTTCTCCGACTAACTTAAATATGAAAACTAAATTTCGTTTTGAAAATTTGATGATATTATTGTGATTACATTAACATATCATTATCGCTTACTTGAATATCTTCCACAGCTACTTATATTGAAATGTAGTTAATTTAGTATTGTAATATTTCGTTTCGAAACTCTTTTCGTTTCGAGAAGTGGCTGGTTGTTTTCCTTTTGTAAAAATTATTATCCTTAGTAAATAAATTAACATTTAAAACTGCCTTCAACTGTTGGAGGCTGAGAAAAAAACATTAACGGCATAACGGATTTCACCTCTTTCTATAACTCCTCTCAATAATTATCTTTAAAAATAGCAATTATTATTTTTCTAATTTACGGAATAGCTTAGTTTTGCCCTTTTCAGCGAATGCGTTTTCACCTTTTCCAATTGTTGATTGGTAGAAAATGTATTTGAAAATGAAGAAAGTGTTGATTTCAACATTTAAAATCTTCGTAACTAAAGAAAGCTTCTAAACTTTATGTACCTCATAAAGATGTATTTTTAGCTATTTTATGATTAAACCTTTGTTTTTCGTGATGCAAAACACTGTTTCATGAAACTAATAGTTAAATGAAACTATATGTTTGAAATGAGTAGACTTTTTCTATTAATCTAGAGAGCTTTAGTATTTAATAGCTAAACTGATCTTTAATCAGAAGAAAATAAGAAAAATATTTATAATTTTTGCTTCCATTTCCACAGCAGTAGTTTAATGATTGTTACGGTTACTAGATTAGAAATAAAAAATGACCAAATGTTCAATAGTGAATATAATTTTACATGTTATACTGTATACATGTTTTCCTATTTAAATTTGTTCTAAAGATTAATGGAGAAAAATTAGAAGATTAAACAACTTCGTTATGGAGTGGTCTTTTAATTCCTTAGATTTTTCATTTGAATATCTTGTATAGAAAATAATGATCTGATGTAATTAAAAAAAACACTCATTATAAACTCGGGGCTTTCGAAATCTAGGTACACTTTCCCTTGATATAATCAAAATTATATAACCTTGAGATAAGTTCGTGCCATTTATAAATTTATTCAGGAATATGTATATTTTTTTAAATGGAAAGTAGAGCGAAAAGAGAGCATAATACTAATTTTTAGTAAAGATATTTGTTTTGATTTTTATAAATAATAATTTGTAGGGAATAAACAACATTTTTTTAAATTTACAATCAAATGAAAGTATTTCTAATTAAGTATTTTATTAATATTTTTAATTGAATAATATTTGATAAGATTAATTATTGAAGAATTTAACAAAGCAAATTTCAAAAAATATAACTGAAGGCAAGGAAGTACAACATATGTATTGAATAATGAAAATATTGATACCATTCACTAATTATGTTCTGTTTATTTAATCTAAAAGTATTCTAAGAATATTTTTAATTTTCCACACAAAACCCTAAACCAGTGATTTTCAACCACTGTAATGTGATAAGTTGAGAAATGTATATACTAAAAATTATTATGTTTTTTTTATTACAAGTAACATAATAAATGCATTGTTTTTGTTGTAAGTATTATGTATTATTTTTACATTCAAAATTATGACCATAAACTATTTTACACGGTACATTATAGGTAAATAAGCAACTTTTAATCCAATCTTTTTCTTCGTGTGCCACCAAATTTTGAAATCGCTTAGCGTGTACCGCGACAATGAGACGATTTACAATCACTGCTCTATACTTTAGAATTTTAATTAATTTGGCTTTTAAATTCACTTTAAGCTCTCCACTTTTAGAAATTTTATAATTTACAGAGAAATCTCTTACAAATAATAATAATAAATAAATATTCTTTTACCAATGTACATAAATTGTTCATGATCTTGTTTATTTACTAAATTACAGCTTCTTTTTTCTCGCTTAGTTGCTTCGATCATTAATATCTGTTTCAAATAAAGTTTCATAACATTCTCTCGTCCAAATAACATTCAGATAAAAGCACACATATCTTGGCGCCTTTTTCTGAAACTTATTTTTTTCAGAGATATACACAGAAACATTTTACTTCTCTTATAACGCACTGTCGTGAAACAGTGCACTTTACTATATTTATGATCACGAAAAGTACGCAATTCGCCAGACCATGTCGCCAAGCTGTCGCTGCCCATTTCTTAACCACTAAATGATTCTTTTTTATTCGAATAGCGTTTAGTCGGAATTTGGCTTTCTTGGGAATTTCTTTTGGTTCTTAATTAAATTGCTAGATTGCTGTTGAATTTAACTACAATTTTTCCCAAAGAAGCATTAAAATGTTAGTGGCTTGATTCATTAAAGTCACTCACGACAACATAAATACATTTTTGCGTAAGCTATCACCATTTCTAATATTTTATTTTATATTTGTTGGTATTACATTTGTATTTATTTTAAGCACAATTACAGTTAAAACTATGAAGAAATAAATAATTCTGCGGAAAACTAGAATTATACAGTAAAATAACTAAATGGGAATAACATTTTAAATTATAGGCAATATACTTTCAACCAAAACTTATGATTACAACAAATGAATTTATACTTATTCAAAATGAAAACGAATTTGTAATCTAAACATTTAATACATCTGAGATTGTAAAAAAATATGTGTGCAAACTATAAATAATATTGCATACTTACATTAATATTAATAAAAATGTCTATTATTTGCAATATGATGTTTGTATGTGTCTGAATAGGAGAGAGAGAGAGAGAGACATTACATAATCTGATAAATGTTAGAGATACAGATGGACAGACACACACACAGAGATTACATAATATAATAAATGTTGAATCAAATTGCTTAACAATTACCGATGACACAAAAATATATTTTCTCGGATTATGGGAGGATTGAAGTGGTAAAAATAACACAATCATAATGAATAGCAACATATAAAACTCTCAAGAATACTCACTTTTCGGTTAGTAGTTACTAATTTATGTAAAAATATTCTGAAGACTTTAACTGTAGCTGTTAAAGGGAAAAATAAGGATGGTTCAGATTCCAACAGATGAGAAGAGAAAAAAATATCTGACAGAAGGTCCAAAGTAAAAAAGAATGGTTAATACCTCAACTTCACAACACATATCCCCTCTACTTCACAATAGATATCACCTCTACTTCACAACAGATATCACCTCGACTTCAAGCTAGATATCACCTCTACATCACAACAGATATCACCTCTATTTCACAACAGATATCACTCCTATTTCACAACAGATATCACCCCTATTTCACAACAGAATGGTTAATACCTATTCCGGACAGCAAAAAACCAGAACTTTCCCTATGTCTCCCTTCTGACATTCAGGCCAACATATGTGTGTTAATACTTGCCAAAAGGCACTTAAAATATCTCACATATTCTATGAGTTGCAAAATGGACAGGACATCTTCGACTGCCTTGGACTGGATTGGATGGATATCCATAATTATCCATTTTTTTCTTGATCTGGTCTTACTCCATCTCCCCAGATCAATTCTACATCGTAGTCAGACCAGATGGGAGATTAGAAGCAACAACTACATCATGGATGGTATATGTCTACATATAATTATCGTAATGAATTAGAATAAATATTTGCTATTTTTTTTTTAGTTTCATTATTGAATATGATGCATTTTGTTTGAAATACTTCTTGACATTTAAAGCTACTCTACAAGAAGTCATTTGTTGTTCAGTCTGTTTTGAGAATTTTTGATAACTATCTACTTATACAAAGGAAGCCCGGTGGCTTAGTGGCAGAGTTCCACGCGCCCAAGGCACAGGTCCAATATTTGATTTTCTGACTGGATAAGGTCTACTCAGACTTTCATCCCTTCAATGGGTCGATAAACTGAGTACCAATCAAGCTTGGGAGCTAAGCACTGGGTTTTCACGTTAGGCAGACAAACCTAATCTGGTCATATATTTCGTAATTCAGGGCCCCTGGGTCAGGAAAACAGAGATGGGCATAGTAGGTTTTGTCCAACATGAGCTGTCGTGCCACAGGGTTCTGTTTAATTTTCTCTACTTAAAGGCATTAAAAAGCTGTATGCGAAATTATGCGAGTCGTATGAGTCGAGAAATCGTATGCGAAATTTCAAAAATCATTAGTTGTGTACGAACATAACAATAAAATTTAAAACTGTAACTATATACAATATTGCCTTAACAATTTCATGCATAAGGTGTTTTTCTAATATTTATCTTATTGTAAAAATTATAGAATTAATAATTATAGTATCAAAGCTCTAATATCATTAAGTTGCATTTTCTCTAAGTCAATCTACGAGGCATAATTGAAAACAAACGATTAAATGGAATTTGAATTTAACCAGAACTTAATACTAAGTAATAATTCAATGCATTTAAAAATTAATTAAAAAATATCTTTCATATTAAATAATAAAATATAAAAAAATGGCTGATAAGCTAACCCCAAACGCAATTTTGTAAAATATTTTGAGTATTTTTACCAACTTGAGACAAGAAAATAATTCTTTTTTATTTTAGTAATTTTAGTGGATTAGCTAATGATTAAATGATTCTTTTCTTTACTACCGAAGGAACCTTTTCCAAAATAACCAGACTTTGTTGAAGGATATATATAGTATTCATTAAAGTTATTCTACCATTATTTATAAAATTATTTTTGATCAATTCAGTGATTGGAATTGTACCATGACATATTTATAATTAACTGTACCAATTAAGATTCCATTTTATTAAATTTATTTTAATACAGGATTCTAGAAATATTACTGATTGCTCTAGTAAATATATATTTTTACACTTTTACTTGGTTGTATTTTAGGAATCAATGTATCAAAACGAATACCGTGTCTCAATACATTTTAATCAAATGGTTTATGTAAGTATCAGGAAATAAACAGAACAAAACGAGGTGTTACTACTTAGGTTAGCTTATTGCGTTACGATTTCAGTTGAACATTTTTGCTGACTGAAAACGCTGAATACAGCTACCCTCCTTGTTATGTTGCCACAATCAAGAAAGAAAATCAACACTTGATTTGGCTTATCAATTACCACGCTTACCACACCATGCCAACAACGAAACACTGATGTCTATATAAAACTCAACTTTATTATAGGTTCTGTTATTACTTTATCAAAACAATTATAAGGTAACTATTATTTCAAGAAGCTGCAGTTTTCTTTATTATTGTAATCCTAAAAACAAATTTTTAATTATTTTTTTAATTAATTAATAATTAATTTAATTAATTTTTTCCTCCCAAGACATATAATTAGAAATAAAACAATCCGTATTAATCACTCAATATTGAAGCATTTAAAACTTACAATAGATAAATTAAATTAAATAGAAATGCCTCACTGTAACTAGAAAATGAAAGTAAGATCAAGAATAGGAATTCGATATCGAAATCCAACTGAAAGAACTGGTGCATAAAAATTCTCTAAAGGTCAAAAAGAATATGACTATTCGCATGCCTGAATTTCTTCTAGAATTTTAATTATATTTGATAAACAAGTATAGTCCTTAATATCATAAAATTTATTTAACATGAATATATAGCTTTTATTACTTGAAGCCCCTTGTAATTAACTTAATTTGTATGTATAGAAATTACAAAGTCGTACAAAATGTAATGAGATATAAGTAATCCAATATATTGGAACGTAAAATTACTTACAGTGTTGCAGGAAGTATATGCAAAAATACAAAGGAGAATACAAAAAAATACAAAGAAGATTATTTGCAGTTTTAGAAGTTATACCTGGAGAAAATCTTTTTATAGTTAAACATACGTTTGTCCACACATCATAAATGAAACAAAGTTTTTAGGAAAATAATTTCATTACAAAAGTGCTAAATCATGAATTCTAAGCCATTTAAAAACTTTAAATGTGCAGCAAAATTTTGCTGAAATAAAAATTGAGCACCATATTATCTGATGTTCTTAGGACAATTATATTGTGAAGAAGCAGTACTTATATAGTTTATTTTTGATACTACTTCAGCAAAGATTCCATAAAGTTTTGTACTAATACTGGAAAACAATTACGTATGTATGCTCTAAATGAGAATTCATTAGATGTTTTCCGCACAGAGAATATGGTAAGCACTTTAAATTAAATAAGTATATCATTTCATCTACAAAGTATATTGTCATTTACATGTAAGATATATATAATAGAATAATATACATAAAAGAATTCGTTATGAAGCGCCAGAACGATAGAATGTGACAAACTAATATTTTTTTATTCCCTTTATATTAAAAACAATTTAAATTCTTAAAAATAATAATCTTTGTTTCCATTCCTCTATGATAATACTGAAATTTATACACAAAGAAATGAGTAATGTTTAATGACACTAAGTATATTGTACTGATATAGTAAAATAATTAATATAACAATTAAACATGCGATATGTGGGATCCCAATACTGTAAAGAAACTATTAAGGAAGATTATTACTATAAAGGAAGATTATTACTTACACTATATAACATATAATGTATGAATAATTTCTTATTTATTTACATTCCAGGAAACTTAATGGCATTTTTGATGGAAACTATAAAATATAACATTAATTGTTTCATTAATCAAACTTTCAACACATAGGCAAACAAGCATCCGCATTAAATATGGGATCGCGGCATCTTCTTTCAATAGCTCGTTTGTTCTCTTCCGTAAAAAAAGGAAGATCATTATCATCAGTCCATTGCACACAAACCTTTCAGACATACCGCAACGGGATTAAGTCTTCTCTATCTTAATAAATGGTATCGATGACTATTCTCTGTGTCTCGGTAGCCTGGAGGAGATCTTATTGCTTTTCTGGGTACGATCATAAATACAATTATTACGGTAGGCTGACTCTAAGAGTTGATACAAAAATCTTGATGTCCTGGTGGAGCTGAGCAATTAATATTAGTCCGCCTATTCTTTGAAGTCTAGCATTATCAACTTTTAGGAAGATATGTAACATAAGTAAAATTATGAAATGCAATCTGTAAATTAAACTAAGTAAGTAATTTGCATATAATATTAAACAATTTACGAAGTAATAATATCAAAATTACACTTTAAAGTTATAAAACCAGCAATTGTAACCTTCTTTTGGTTATATAGTGGTTGTCTTCTTTCAATTTTACAGTTAATGTGGTGAAAATTATTCTAATAATCACCGTTCATGGAAAGGCGTAGAGTAGCTGAAATGAGTAGTAGTAGTAAATTATTAATAGTATTACATTGATTTTACTAGATGATTTTAATACAACAACAATACTTTATGATTACTTTTTAGAAAAAGTTCATAAGAAATTAATTCAATTTATAATTGTAACTCATAATTAATTATAATAATGCTTAGAACCTATTAGTTATTATATAGAAGAATAGAATGATAAATGGTGAAAGATATTAATAAGATGAGAAAGATTAATATTGACACGCAAAATTCTTAAATATTAAAAGAAATTAAGAAATAGATAAATTTTATGTATACTATGCAAATGCAATATTTTAATTACTACATTAACGTGAATGGATAAGCCAAATCACCTCAAGGATTTTGCCCCGTTTTTGTCAAAACATTAATCTTTATAGAACATCATTACATTCAAATATCAGTAAAATATTTTATTAAAGATTGTAATTTCCTATTTCACTCAAGCATCTGATTTTAAAACTTATTTTCAGTTAACTAAATTTCAAACTTATAAATTGCTTTCCCATGATTCGTTTCTATATTGCTGAAAAAGAGTTTCGTAAATGATACCAAAGGCATTTTATTGACAAAGAAATACAATATTATGTGAATTAGAGTCTTTATTATTTTATCAGTTTTGTAAATTGGAAAATGATTAAGAGAAATTAAGAGAACACATTTCCAGTGAAAATATTTGAACGTATTGCAACAGAAGAGGTGTGGTTTGCCATAGTTTATCTTTCCTATTATAATTATCAATGACTCTGAAATTTATTCCATATTCAATTTAATACAGAATTAAGGTAGTAATAAAATTGAGACATCTAAATAAGGAAAATATTCTTATGTCTATATAGCCAGCAAGTTTTGAAACTGAGTAATACCACCGTAATGTTTATTACTTCTATACACTACGATCACATTATATACATCAGTACTTTCATAACCACGCCAATATATGGAATTCACGCCAATATATGGAATTCACGCCAATATATGAAATTCACGCCAATGTAATAAATTTAACATCACTTCAATTTATTTTCTTGTAAGACTATTTTTTTCATTCTTGTTTCTGTAATGATTGATTCGATTCATTATTTACACTTATATATATATATATATATATATATATATATATATATATATATATATATATATATATATATATATATATATATATATATATATATATAAGATTATATTTGAATCCTTGAATACTCTGAATACTCCATGCTTTCTTCATTCTCACAATGTAAATGTTTTAAATATATAACGAAATTCGCTTACTTTGTTTTCGATTGTTTGATACTGTTTCCTTTCTCGTCACCAAATGCATTTTCGCCTTCGCCAATAGATCACATTACGGAAATACATTAGAAAGCTAATGAAAAGAGTACTGACATTTCAGTATTTAGTAACATCGCAACTACATAGAGTTTTCATATATTATACATTTTATTTGATTTATTTTTACGCATGCCTGAGACTTACAAAATCTCATTTAGAGAATTAATTAAGTTAATTAAAACTTAGTTTGCAACTTTTATGAATTAAATTGTAGAAATGTATGCATCAACATTCAAATTGAAACTTCATTTAGAAAACCTACTGTTTTCATTTTATTTTTGGTTCTAATTTATTTCAATACAATTTTTCATTTCTTTAGTTCGGAGATTTTTAAATCTTGATTTTTTACATTTTTATACTATTAAGAAACATATGTCAAATTGGCTTCCCTAATTGAATTATTTTCTTTTTAATCAAAGCTATAATTTTATAGTTTTGTGTTCGGTAAAATCCTTTGGGTTTATTTACAACTGGATTTTGACTATTATTACGTTATTTCCCATTAATAGTTAATTAATATAGGGATATATAAAAAAATAAAAACTGTACATTTTTTTTTAAAAAAAGGAAGAGGATGATCTTGTCAAGGAAATTCAAAATTATTTTTCCATTTAAGAATCATTGAATTTTCCCAGATATTATTTATTCCATTTTTTAAAATATTAATTAACCACATACTTAATTGTTTTGTGTATACCAAAAAAGTATGTTTTATTTTTAATTAAAAATACATTTTAATCTTACATTTAAAACTTGACTTATATCTTGTGAAGACTAACCAATAAACACACTTTTGTAAGAAGAAAGAATTATATCAAACATTATTATTACTATTTTAATAAAGCTATGTTCTTCATACTTAGCTATATTTACCAAGATAATAAATTAAGTGCTATACATCAGTAATCAGTCTTTTATGATAAGTTTACCAACATTTCTCATATATCGTTCTCTACGAACAGGTGTCGATTTAAAGCAGGAAAGAAAAGACTGCATTCTCTAAAATAAAATAGAATTCCTTAGAAAGCAATAATATTTATAGAAACTTCGATTTTTTTTTTAACCATAAAGTGGTTGTTTCTTTCTTTACAGTTGAGATCCTTAGTACTGCACTTTATTTCGATTCCCATTGGTTTAAAATATCCATGAAGTCAGCTAGCGTTTCATTTTCGTCAATCTATTTTAAATCTTAATACTAATGCCTTGCTTACACCAATACTAAAAATTTTCTAATAATCATTTTTTTATATTTTTATCTTACATTTATTCCGTGAATGTTTTACCCAAATTCTTGCGTTGACTCTACATTCTGACGGCAATTTAAATTCTGAATGTCAGTTTTTCCACTGTTTCTTATCGAGCTTATTTCATTTGAAATCATTGCGACAATCTCTTATACATATTTTACCATTGTAATTTTTGCACGATTGACACTAATTTACTAAAAATTTTATTTACATGACGACCCTGTCGCATTGACGTATATTAGTTGAGATAGGTATACCACGAAGAGAATTTCAATATTTTAAAACTAGAAGGAAGTAGAATTCAATATATATTTATCTTCTTCAATATATAAAAGACAGTACAAGAGATAATAAAAAAATTCGATCGGTTCTTATAATTTTCCTAAAAAATTTAGGAATCGTCAAAATAGCCTGGTATTAATAATATTCCGAACATTTTGAAGTTGAATATAAAATCCATGAGTGGATGGTATTACTGAAACACTTTAAACACTGAAAACTAGATTTCATTTGGATGTTTTTTAAGCATTAAAGTAGTCTTAAAAATATTCATAAAGAAAATAAGCATCTTTCTTCAGAAAAAGGTACTTTTATGCCTATGTTTTTATCACCTCTCATAAAATGTTCACCATCTGAAACTGCCTTCTTGTTTAGTATTTAATTTAACAACAAGCATCAAAGAATTCTATGTACGCAGAAGTTATACTGAAGAACCATAAATTACATCTTTCACTTTCAATGCTGAAATAAGTATTTGAATGAATCTACACACGAATCTGAACGAGTATTTCTAACTCCCTATATCTAAAAAAAAAAAAAAAATAAATAAATAAAAAATAAAAAAAAAACCCACACTAAATTTCAATATTTTAAAATTTTATTTCTTGGCGAAAATTTATACTCATAGAAGTTATTTATTGGTATTTTTCACTCATTTCATACTTCAGTGATTAATATTTAGTATAAACTTTTAATGTGTGATATAAGATATTAATTGTTATACAACAAAACTTTTATAGTTAATTTTATGATTTACATTTAGAATTTCATAAAAACTAATAAATGCATTGTATACGCTAAAAAGCATTAAAATATTTTCCTGAAAAAAATTATTGTATTATTTTAAAAACTTAAATATTTCTAATATATTTTAAGAGTTTTTAATTGTATAAAACATTAAATGTGATGTCCATTTATGATTGAGAGAATTTTAATCGGTAATAATTTCACAGCATGTTAATTATTTGTCGAAAGAAAGAATTTCATGTTTTTTGAGGTTTGCTATATCTAAGTTTAATAATATTTACTTATTGATTAAGATATAAATGATAAATATTTATAATAAAATAGTATCAGTTGATATATTTTAACTAATATATGTAATAAAAATAATTCTATTCACTGCATTTCAAGAAATAATACAGAGTAATAATTTAAAAGAAGATAACTAAAGAAAAAATCTTTCTTTACACTCAACAACGTATGAAAATGCAAATAATTCAAGGTTTATTTTCTTAAAATATTATACGACATGTTTTTTTGAGAAAATATGAGTTGTTTATTATTTACTTTAATATTTTTATTTTTATATAGTTAAAAATATATAATTTATATTAGCTTTGCGTTTAGAAAAAAATTATAATATATAACAAAAAAAAAATGTTTTTTTTTGAAAATTCAATTAGAGATTAAATTACATTTAAGAAAATGTTGACATGATATGAAACAAATAAACGTAAGTAAATATTTTATTATAAATAAGATATCCTTTAAAAAAGCTGATCATACTTAATTAATAATACTGGGCAGACTTAAAAACTAATATATTACGTA
The DNA here is from genome assembly GCA_030067965.1 of Latrodectus elegans. NCBI lineage: Eukaryota > Metazoa > Arthropoda > Arachnida > Araneae > Theridiidae > Latrodectus > Latrodectus elegans. The sequence goes on from CM057819.1 coordinate 110,945,159, forward strand.
ACATCAGCTAAGAAGATACAGCAATACAGCATTTCTGAATGTAATTTAAAAATAAAATATTTTTTTGTAAATATTTTAAATAAAACGATATAAACTAAGAATTTCAAAATGTATGAGTGTTTTTAGAAAAAACAAGTTAAACTAGTATGAAAATAAATAAATCCAAATGTAAATAAGAAATATTCTTCCGAACACACATTCTATATTAGAAGGAAAATTTTAATTTGTTTCGTGAAAGTTTTATAAGTTTTGCGTATCCAAGAATTTTAAATATATTTTAACAATCACTTTAAAAAAAAATACTTCTAAGAAAATTTCCACGTATTTATTTTATTATAATTTATTAATTTCATTAAGCAATAAATTACACTAACGTATTTAAAAGAAAGTATTAAAAGTTTTAAAATATATGTGTCTTAACTAAGTGAAAAATATATGTTAAATTACACTAACAATATAATATCATATCATTATTTTAGTAAATCTTTTTAGAATATTAAATTTATTGTTCATATGTATTCAAAGTAAATTTCTAAACATCTAAAATTGGTAATTTAAGGACACATTTTTTTGGGAAAAATATCCGATTTAGATAAGCTTGTAGATTTTTTTTCAGTTGATAATAAAACTTAACAAAATATGTCACCAAATGTGTGCTACAAAAAGCTCAAAGATAGTAAAGCATTAATATTTTTATATGCAACGTAAATTATCAAAACGAAACATTCCCACATATAAATATACATATATACATACAAATTTCCCACATATATATATATATATATATATATATATATATATATATATATATATATATATATATATATATATATATATATATATATATATATATATATATATATATATATATATATATATATATATATATATATATATAAGAAGTTGCTTATAATTTCAATTAAATAAATATATCTTATCTTAAAATTATAAATATGTAAATAAAACTTATAAATTAATTAAGATTCTAAAAATATTATTGTCGAGTAAAAATTATTTATGTCATAAGATTTGGAATGAATAAGGCCACATTTATATAAAAATAGATATATTTGAGCTTCTTCACTTGATGATGAATAACAAAAGCTCCTATTTCATTCAGTTGGAAGAATTAAAACAATTTGATTCATGTGGGATTCATAATCATTCAAGAGTTTATGAGTTAAAAAATGTTATGTTGTATCTTATGATATTTGGAAAAACCAAGCTTGCTAGCCGACTGCTATGCAAAATTAAGAAAGAAAGGTGCGTCTTTCGTTTAATCAGAGCACTAGGAAGGTCAAAGTACGACTTTGCTCTGAAACTCTTCTGATAGATGGCACCACCAGAGGATCCACTCCTTTAATTTTGATTACGATCTAGAGATGGATGAAATTTTCTCCAGACCATTACACCCATGGTTACTACTCAACGACCGACCAACAGGTCTTTCGACTTCCCAGATTTAGTGAGCACGTACACTTCATATACTCGGTGGATGTTTGGTGTCATTGGAAATCGAACCCAGCTCTTTCAAAAGGAAAAACGTTTCCCTAATTACTAGGCTACATGAAAATATTCGATTTCTTTTTTTGTTCCGTTTCGAGATAATCTTAGCGGCAATTCAGTTGTTTTAGCGAGATTTACATATAGACAATGATCTTCAGATAGAAAGATTTATGTATCGAATCGAACCGGCACTGAGTAGAAGTAAGAAATGTTACTTTAATCTTTTGCATGACCACCTGTCCGGGTGGTTACTTGGAGTTACTTTAAAGATTGTAATTGGTAGAAGTTAAAATATTTAATAAAATTCTACCGTTATAAAAGCCTGTCTTTTGCAAGACATGAATATCTATAAATATTAAAAATTATTGTCTTGTTAAATAAACATAATTTTGACAATAGTTTATATCATGCTCTTCGCAGTATAATGGCAGGTTTGATTTAGTTGTTTGTTGATCATTGTCGGACATCAACGATCATTTTTTCCATTCGTGGTTAATTTTTACTCACTAAGGCTTCGGATGGCAAAATATCAAGATTGATAATAACTATTGTTGTAATTACGAAATAAGTACGTTCAGTTTATGATTCAAACATGTAGTTCTTCCAAAGTGGATGCTTGAACGTCTTCCAGGATTAAACTACAGGAATATATACTGTCCCATGTATATGAAAATCCTTTCATAAAATAATAATACTTAATGGGTATAAAGAAAATTGTTGTCAGCGGTGTCAAATTTAATATTAATAATATTCTAAAATAAAAAAGTTTCATTTAATTCGCATAACACCATTATTAGGAAATTTAATTACATTATAAATCTCATCTGCTTTCGTTTCAATCAAAATATTTTAAAATTTATCTTAAAAAGATAAAGGATAGAAGTTTTAAAAAGTATATATATATATATATATATATATATATATATATATATATATATATATATATATATATATATATATATATATATATATATATATATATATATATATATATATATATATATATATATATATATATATATATATATATATATATATATATATATATATATATATATATATATTCCTTTTTTAAATATTTAATTTTATATATATAATTCATTTAATAGAAACTTATCATCAACTATATCCTGATGGCATTAAGTAATTAATTCTAATGGAATGTGAGATATTTATAGAATCCTAATTATAATTAAAATAAACAATCTTATGCGATCTCTCAAAAGCATATCGATGAACTATAAAAGCATTAGGAGTCACCCCCAACTAATATCGGATTTATCTAATAGGATTTACTCTGCAAAGCTTTTGAAAGGAACCAAAAATAGAAAAGTAAATCTATCATTTGCTTTGAAATCGTGTGACGTAACGTCTTTCGATGCCATCTCCCTGACTCAAGCATTGGTTCGGCTGAGGAGAGCATAAAGAGATACATCATGAACATCGCCAAAAAATATTTTTTCAATATTGTAGTGTATGTATTTAGTTGTCATGATTTCTGTTCCTCTTAAAATGTAAGTACATAGGATAATATTGGTCCAAGTACACACAATAAAAATATATTTATTAGATTAGATTATTAATATAATAATTCATAATTCAGAATCAGTCTGCAGCAGAGTGTTGTTAAGCCAGTGAATGCAAGACACAAATACATTCCAAATATCTTTTATTTAAATACTAGGTGAAATAAAGTTATATTGTCCATTTGTAATAGAGATAGGTGTGGCACTTTCTGTGGTTAGCAGACATCTGTGTTCTGTTTCTTATCGAAGGGGGTTTGTATAGGAAATGCTACAGAGTTGTTAAATGTATAGGAAAGGTCTTAGGAATATTATATTAAATTAAATTTATATATATATATATATACATACATACATATATATATATATATATATATATATATATATATATATATATATATATATATATATATATATATATATATATATATATATATTAGTAGCTAGTTTCAAAAGTTTGTAATTTTATTAAAAAAAATATAGTTTTAAAAACAAAAATGAAAATAGTCACGTACAGCTCAATCAGTAGCAAAAATTATTATAAAATATAGATTACATATTATTTTCTATAATTTAATACTGCTCATATAAATTTTATAATAGTAATACTGTATAAGTAAATAAAGTTATAGTATTAAATACTTTAACTATTAATATTATTACATAAAGATGCATAGTAATATTATTGAATCGTACCAGTTGAAGCATTTTAGCATCAAATCAATTTACACAACTTGAATTATAAATGTATTATATAGAATGTACAGTAAATAATATAACATAAAAAATAAATTAATTTTTGGCAGTGGTGAGCACGAATGATAACTAAAAAGAAATACAAAATCTACATTGTAAAATGAATTTTATGGTTATTGAAAATAAAGATAATTATAATGGAAATGTATTTTAAAGCTTTAAAAGTAATTAAAAAGTTAATTTCTTTTCTAATTGAATGCGAATAGTTATTAAGAAAATATAAATTCTGGAAAATTAAATTAGAAAATAAATTGTTCCCTATATATGAATGAGACGATCATTAAAAAATGGATAAATTAATATGAAAATTTTAATTGAAGTTTTGTATTCGTAAATAAGAAAATTAATAACTCTTAAGCAAAAGTATAAAAGATATAAATCTAATTGATTGTATTTGAGAATAAAAATGCGATAGTTTTAAATTACTAGACAATAATTAATATTTCTGAGCAGAAAAATTTAATTGATTTCAGATAAAAATTTAAGAACGTGTTAAAAATATGTTTGATTAAAAATATGCTCTTTCGCCATATTTAGGAGATTATTTTGAATTTAAATGAAACTTAATTGTGTATGAATACTTTTGTACTTTGATATCAACTTAAAATTGCACAAATAGAATAGTTTCATTTTAATTAGAACAATACGCTGAGAATGATCACAAAAGTAATCCCAGCCTCAAAATCTTACAAAATTGATAAGCATAAAAATACTATAAAAAAGAAATATCGTGAAATTTCCACAAAATACCAAAAGAAATAATTTAATAAGAACAGCATATGTATTCAAAAATCTCAGATTAAAGTAGAATTTATACATTTTACCACATAAACTATGTATATATATATATATATATATAATTAAGAGTCTAATCCAGTTTAAGTAATATAATTGATCTGGACTGAGTAATAAGTTTAAGTACAAACCTCCCGAAAGCAGTTTGTATTGTAATAATTTTTTAATTAATTACGTCATGGGTTTATCAAGCCTTAAGCTTAGAATTTGCCATTAAGTTGGATGGGGGATATCCTAAATTTATGGGATAGGCTAATGAGGGACCTTATTAGTCAACATGTGTTTCGACTTATTATTCTTTGCATGTTCGCAAGTCCAGTGGGCACTTGGAAATTTTTTGAAATTTTTTTTTCATTTTGAAACATTGGAATATTGTCTATTGCTTACGAGAGCTTATTATAAATGGATATATGTAGTAGATATATAAATACTTCAAAAATTGGGTCCTTCTTGAATAGGTATATAAAAATAATTATGTCAAAAACTCATTGTGATTTATTTGAAGTTAAGTGAAAATGGTTTTATTTTTTGTGTTAACATCTGTGAGGAAACCTAATAAATTTTATTGTTTTCTCTCCACTAAAACTTAAATATGGACTGCTATCCATTAGAATTCATTTCCCCAGACAACTATAGAAGGTAGTTATTGAAGTATTACAATAGTTCACAAATCACAGACTATTCACAGTTTAATTCACGTAAATAATTGAAAAGTTTATTTTCCATTATTTAAAGAAAATATTTGATTAATTTTCATCTATTCTAAATTTATAAAAATATATTATTAGATTTTCGCCATTGGCAGAAGAAATGTTTTTACGATAATTTAGCATAAGAAAGTTTTGTTATTTTGAATATCAATAGGAAAGGTGTAAATGCATTCAATAAGCTTTCTTTAAGTGAAGGGTATCGTTTTTTCTTGTAGATACAGGATTTTTCCATCAGGTACAGATATATTGACAGAGAAAAAATCTCCCATTCACAAGAGATAAAATACTTCCAAAAAAAAAATAATAAATAGATATGTGCGTTTTCTCATAGATACATTCTTTTGCTGTTTGTAACAAGATTCAATATTTGTTTAAAGCTCATGCGACAAAAATATACGAGTGAATTAGAAAGAAATGTTAAAAACTTTATTGTGCGTTTAACTTAATGAAATTATATACTTGAATATTAAAAACCTATGTAAATTAGAATACATTTAAATGTCCGTCTGAATTTGCATTGAGTTACTAGTGATATAAAACTGTGTTATATGTTAATTTCAAATAATGAGTTAAGCAAGAGTTGTATAGTAATGAGACGGCCATAGCTGGATCTAGCATCGCTTTCTTAAATTATTTGCGCATATCTCATTAGAAAAGAGTTGTCTAATGACATATTAATGAGAGTTGGTTCATGCATTTACTTTTCTTCCCTTGCTTCTCGATAACAACTCTTCGTTCGAATAAAACCAAATCTTTCAATTACAAAAGTAAGACAAATACAACCATGTCTAAAATAAAGTAGTCATGGCTGTAGATTTCAATGCGAGAACTTCTAGTATTCCTTGCTAGAAGTAGTCTAGTATTATCAATTTAAACAAATAAAGTAGTCTAATTTCTTATATTGTTATGTTAGGTTTCTGCAGTACGTTTCCTGTTTCGGCCGGCCGACCAAGTTGAATGCAGGGAATTCACTCATAGTTTTGAACCAAGGGCAGTGTTGACCACTCACCTCCTCTCTATGTTGCTCCCACGGAGAAATATTGGACCCTTCAAGAGTTTTAATGTGAAGAATTCATTTCAAGATATGGGTCTCAGATGAATCATCAAAATAATATGACTCATGGAGGGGAACCAACCCAATAATCAATAGAATCAGCACGATATCATACTAAATACCTACCGACTGATGGAACAACATCTATCCTAGCCAGTTTTCATGACTCCATTATTTTATAAATAGTAGGTTAGTTTGCTAGTTTTTTTTTTTTTTTTTTTTTTTTTTTTTTTTTTTTACTAGACAGTACTTTTTCGCAAACTACGTCTAAGATAAGACGTACAGTTTGAAATAAATTTCAAATCAGTACAATCATCCAAGACCAAAATTGAAATCGAAGCCTAGAAATGAACTGAAAGTGTAAATTATAAACTAGGTTGCCAGTTCAGATTTATACGTTGTAATTTTTGAGGCAAGTTCAAATGAGAATTTTGTCACTTGATACGATTTTCGGAATTTAAAAACCCGGGAGCTGAATTCCATGACTTAGAAAATTAAAGGAAATAGATAATTATCTTTTGAATAGCTATATTAAAAGTATTGCCAAAATAATAAAATTCAGCAAATCCATGTTACATTTAAGACAACTACAGAATATCACAGCCTGACTAAAGCAGGGCATCTGCCCCAACCCATACTTCATAGAGTGCTACACATGCAATCAAATCAAAATTAGAGTTATATTAATGTGCTATTTATAATATCTGTTGCATTGAATTTCTAATTTTATAAGTTTTTAACAGTAAAGTGGTTGTTTCTTTCGTTATAGTTGAGATCGTAAGTAAGCCACTTTATTACTATCTTCATTGATTTAAAATATCCTTGACGTCAGATAACGTTTCATTCACATCACATCTTATTGAGACGGCATTATTATTCCGAACTGTCAATGAATTTGCTACTTGCCTTCAAATAGCATTCTTTGAACGGCAGCAAATAAGGCGAAGTTCACCATCCAATGTCTGAGAATGTTGTCGAAGTTCATTTTGTTAATAAAACAATTTCTTATATAAGAAGCAAATCAATGGTTTGAGAAGCCTTTTTCCATTGATTCAAGCCATGAACGTATGCACAATGGAACAGCAAAAAAATAAAATGAAAAAGACACGACAAAACACCCCCTTTATAGTTAGTTTAAATCGTCAAGGATGATTCAAATTTTTAAAAATTTCATTCATTCAATTCTAAATAATAATTGCATTTATTTGCAAGCAATCTCTTTTTAATCTTAAGATTATTACTTTACATACGCAAACATATTGAAAACTTTCTTTTTCTTGATATATTTTTTATTTATTTTTGCTGTGAATCAGAGGAGGTCCCAAAGAAATATTTGCTCCAGGCCCCTATCATATTAAATAGGGCTCTGGAGAATATGGTGGCTGAGAAAAAAACCGAAACAGAAACAACTATTTTAATCAGTCTAAAATAAGGGCACAAGTTATCAAAGATATTTAAAATAAAGACAAGTTCTAAATATTAATACCTAAATGTTTGTGTTTTTTTTAAATAAAAACGTCTTTAAAATTCAATTTTCGTTTTTCGTTATAGTTCATATAATAATATTTCTATAAATGTATGCATTTAATCTGAACTTAAACATATAGGCAGATGCTTAACTCAAGATAAGTTTTCAAATTTAGGTCCTCATAATACGAATCTCAAAATATATGTCAGAGCATTTATTACGAGTTTTCCTGTTCATGTTTCTATAACAACAAAAGAATGCTGTTAAAAACACCCGTAAAGAATAAAACATTTTTTTCCCGCCGAAAAAGTACTTCACAAGTTTTATTTCTCAAGTATCACTCGTAAAATATTCACGATTCGAAAACGCAATCCCGTTTTTAGTTCGCTTAACAAAACGCATAACAAACTTCTAAAGAAGCAGTAGTTTTAGAAACACTTCTTCTTGTAACAATTTTATGCGGTCATAAATTTTAGCGATGGTTGCTTATGATGAAATATTAAGGCAGTTTTCTTCCAAAAATATTTGAGTTCAAATTGTTTGTTCCAACTGCGATTTTGACTAAGGAACTTGTCTCTCTTTATCTTTTTGAAGTAACACCGCTTAAACATTATCACCTTACACATTTAGTAATGCGTATAATTATAAATTGCTAAAATAAACACGGAACAATTCTACAATCTGAATATCAATACATATTTAAGAATACTAACCATTCTTTAGTAGGTAGACGTTCATAAAATCGGTGATTTTCAATTCATAAAGTTTGTGAATAATTATTAACTATATTTTTCTCCAATGATAAATATCAGAGATTTTTTATCAAAATATTTAACTATATATATATATATATATATATATATATATATATATATATTTCTTTAACATATCTTTATTATCCTTTATAATTCACCGTTTATTCAAACTTTTTTATATTTTTTAGCATATATCTTTCTAAATATTTGTTTGTAAATCATTCCGGATACCATAATTACCAATGGGATTCTAGCCAAGAGAAGTAATAAAATTAATATCGGTTCTCTTAAAAAGACAGTTATTTGCAGTACATAGAAATCTTTGAATAGATGTGTATTTGAAAGATACCAACAAGACATTTAATGTTTATTAATTTTTATATGCTATACTTGAAAAAAGCGCTAAAAAATGACTATTTATATTTCCTTAAAAAAACAACATATGTTTTATCATAAAGTTATAATAAACTTTCTCTTATCAAAATCATTAAGCAATTTATGCTATAAAAATCTAATATTTTTCTTTTCCGGAGGCGGCAGTGGAACTATAGCCAATAAAAACACCAATTAATTAAAAAAATCACCACACTCGGATTATCTTTCAACTTATAAAAAATTAATTCTATTCGATAAATTTTCACTCATTTTATAATGATCAATTATTTCGACTCGGGGCATGGATGTTACTTTCTTTCTCTGTCCTTCTGTGATGATGTATGAATGTGGGCCACCCTATAAACGGGTTTGTGGTGGTATGGCGCGGGCAACGATATTCGTCTCTGTGACTTGGTTCACAGGTACTCACTGGGTAAAGACAAATGAATAGCATTTTCTGGCCTTGGTGTGGCCTAGAGTTCGTCACTCAAGAGCCCGCCTTTGGAAAAAAATAATAATAACAATGAGCAATTATAAATAAAGAATTTTTATGAAGAAGAATAAATATTTTATCACCTATTTTCAGCTTTGTGATTTAAAAAAAATTAACCTCATTGACAGGCCCTAAAACGAAATAATATCCGAAATGTATACAGAAATTTAAGAAGTAATTTTTATTCATTAGAAACAATTATCTGTTAAGAATGGCTGACACTAATTATAAATATCATTTCTGTCCCTAAATGCTATAGAATTCAAAACTTAAATCTTTAGTTATCATTTGATTGACATTAAAATGTTTCTAATGATTGACTGTATAAATTAGTGAATAATTATTTATTTATTTTTAATATGTATCACATTTATTTTAGAAATTGTATACAGAAAGCCCTTATTTACCCATAAAGCCATTTTGACGTATTCACATACTCACTGTATAAATAGAAGATAGGCTAGTGCAATAATGCGATCAGAAATAGCTGCATTTAAAACTGAAAAAATTATCATAACCCTACACGAAGATGGAGGAACTGGTGTGATACTGGAAGACAGAGTTGGGATTAGATGCAGATGAGGACAATCCAGGCTATCATAATTTAACAGATGAGAGCATTATTGACAGTGTTAACACATCGGAAGTGTCCGAAAGAGATGAAGATGATGAAGCAAGTGACAACTCAAAACCTAAACTCAGTGCAATTGAAGATAACTTAAGTTATATGTTAAAACAAGCTCAAGACATGTCACAGGCGCCGTATAATCCAGGATTCCAAATTCTGAATATTTTTGGTCATGAAGAAATGTTGCCAAGATGACGAGCCATGAATTGCGCGATGACGTAAATACTAGGGACACCAAAATAGAATTTTCTGCACTATTCTTATAGGTTTCCATATGTATGACGTAATAAAAAGGAGGTTGCCAGATACATAAGAAAATCCGCCAAACTTTCGCCATTCTCAGAATTTGACATCCTGGATTATACGGCATCTGTGCCCAAGACAATAGAAATGAAAGCATATTCGGATAATACAAACGTTTGATACACCTCCATCAATTATTTATTCAAGAAATGACTACTAAAGTACGACAACAGAAGATCAGTAGTTTCTGTCGGATTAACACTCTACCTGACCATTATCTTTTTTTTATTATTATTATCTTTTAAGTTATGAATGGCAACAGTTTTTTTCTAATGTTTATTTTTTCATGCAGCAAAAAATGATTTTAAATTATTTGTTATTTTATTAGTTTTACTTTTAATAAGTATTATTTACATTATTTCTGTGTAATGTTTTCTGATTTAAAGCTCAAATTGCTCGTTTTAAAACGATAAATAAACTGTTTTGTGTTATTGTTACTAAAGCAATTTCATTAAGCGATTCATTACACGAACAACTATTATAATATTTTCTGGTGACCAAAAATTAAATAAAGCAGTTTTTTCCTACCAGTGAGCAAGTTCAGCGTGATTATTAAAAATGAGGCAGGACCAACGTAGTTTTTTTAATGTTTCTAGTAAGTAAAATATTTTTATAAGTAAAATGTATGTATGTACTATACTTAATTTTTGGCACAGGTGCAGTATAATCCATGATTCCAAATTCTGAAATTTTTTGACGATGAAGAAATGTTGCCAAGATGACGTATCGTGACGTGCGCAGTGCGGTAAATACTAGCATTACCAAAATATAATTTGCATAATTCTTACAGGTCTCCATATGTATGACGTAATAAAAACGAGGTTGCCAGATACATCAGAAAATCCAATAAAAAATCGCCAATCTCAGAATTTGACATTCTGGATTATATGACACCTGTGCCTAATTTTCATTTATGCAATTTATATTTTATTCTCTTCAATTACAAATAGAAATTTTACTGTGTCCTTTAATCTGTATATGTATATTCTCTTAATTTATAAGGAGTTGCTTATTTCGTATTTTCATTAATTTGGACTACCTAGATCCCTAATTAGTCCAAATTAATGAGGATCTACTGAATTTAAATTTCTACAAAGTTTTATTTTAAGCATAGAATCGGGAACATCAACTTATGTGCTTCAAAAGATTGAGTTGCTTGACGCTCTTGTGTTCGATTTTAAAGCTATTTCGTTTAATTACACTATTAAAATTTTACAAAACATTTCTTTTTCTGCCAAATCGTAAGTTTATTTAAAAAAATGCACCAGTGCTTATAAATTATTCAATAATGGGAACAAAATGTTTTAATAAAAATAAGTTTCAGTTGTCAAACATTTTACTTCGTTACCATTTTAATAAATTTATCAAATTACAATCTTTTTTCTAATCATTATTTTCGGAAAACCTCTCCAAACTTCTTTTGTTACGTTAACTTGTTAAAAGAGTTTAAAGAAAGCGCTTGAAATTGTTTCATATTAATAGTTTGAAGTTTATTATTATCGTATCCGAAATCTCATTCCATTAAAAGAAAGATTTTCTCAACAGTAATAAATCAGCTCATTTGAAAAGAATTTTTCTCGCTTGACGATGGTAATAGCATGCAGATTTATTCATAAGGCTGTTCTTGAGTTTAAAACTTTATCCATAAACTGCAAGTTTGAAATCCAATGTCGGTTACTGCAACTTTACTTATGAAATTGATTGTATTTGAATAAAAGAGCAGTTCCGATCTTAAATATTTCTTTAGTTTTGATAGAAGAAAACAAAAGTTTCAATATTCTTTTCTTCCAATTAAGCGACAGTTTCCTTACTAACCTAATTTACATAAGTAACAAAAGTAATTATTTGGAAATAATGATTTTAACGATCCAAAATTATTTCTTATAAGGAGATTAATAAATTAATCTTGGAATGCGCGTTATTTCATTATTCGAAAAATCATTGTAAGAAACTATAAGAGAATTGATTATATGAGATATTTTTTAAATTTATTCCTCTTTATAAAATCTGATTTTTTAATTACATTATATTAAATATGCTTATTCAATACTAAAGACTATATCAAAGACTTAAATTTAATCGTTGAAGTAAAATTTAGTTACACAACAATTTTTAATAATTTCTTGAGATTATTTTAATTAATAAAAAAATAAAATACACAAATGATTTCGATCAATTAATTACCAAAATAACTCAAACGTACTAGTTTGATTTTGTAGAAAATAATGTTAAGCATGAGAAAATAAAAATTAATTTTATTTAAAAATGTAATAGAGAAGAATCGAAAATTCTAAAACTGATTTAAATGAATGAGTAATAATTTTTATGAGGCAATTTCGAAATGAAAATCTGTGCAAACAAAAAAACATAAAAGTACTATCACATTATTATCTCTGCAATTTAAATTTATACGTTTTTCTGTTAATTTTCATAAATGTTTCCGTTTGAATAAAATTTGAATTTTAAGGGTTCATAAATTTAGTTTCAATTAATTTCACCTGTCAGTGAAATTCAGTGAAAAATATATCTCAATAATCTAGCTACACATTTATAGAAAATCAGTATTATGAATGAATCTTATTTTGTTAATGTGATTGAATATTATGTGCAATAAGTAAAAATATTTGTTTTTCTGAATAGAAACTCAAAGAGAATTTTTTTCTTTCATTAAATTTTGTAACTATAAAATTGATGATTATAATAAAAATATTAAATTTACTTTTTTGGTTTTTTATCCATGGTATAATTATTTACACTGTTATAAAGGGCCAAATTTTGAAAAAAGAATATTATCGAAATTACCAAAAGTATTTGATGGAAAAATTATGCAATTTTAACAACTATTTTCGTTTTTTAAAGCTGATTGAAAAAGAATAGTTTCAGGTTATAATACTTATATTGGTTCTAAGGTCTTAATTTTTGATAAGTGTTATATATCGATTAACGCTATTGGGGGGGGGGGACACCCTTGAGATTTCCTATTCTTGAGCCTGAAAAAGTGTAACTAGTGAGAATCTAATAAAAGGGGATATTGAAAAAATTGTCTATGTCCAAAAAAATCGATTTCTATAACAACCTATTATTTTAGATATAGTGAAGCTTCTAACAAGCAAAATCTTTTCAATAAATTCTCGATGATTAACTAGCTTAATTATATCTCAACAATTTCTTGACTCTTAAGAAAATACCAAGGAACAGGCTCAACTAATGTCTGATTGAACAAATAAGATTATATTTGGAAAGCTTTTGAGTGAAAGCAAAGATAGAAGAACAAATCTGTCTTTTCTTTTTTTTGTTTTTTTTTGTTTCTGACGAACATCTCATTTAGTTTTATCTTACTAAAACAAGTATCGGATTAGTTGCTATAACTACAGAAAAAATTCTCCCTGCATTTCTTAATCATGTCCAGTTTATGATTTAGTTCTATATTTAATTTTTTTTTTACTACAATAAAAAAATTGGTTGTCCAAATAATTTTTGTAAGATGTATGATTATGATCTTTAAATTCCTTTGTCCTGTAAAAATAAAATATTGACAAGAATTCTGTGCAAAATTTACTATGTATAAAAAGTATATCTTTGTCTGCATAATGGAAGATCACATATTTATTATTGTTCTGCCTATTGAAATCCAATGAAACTTGAACTGCATGTTTATCGTTCTATCACTAATTACTTAAAATCATTTACTAATATCTTAATGAATTTTTAAGCAACGTATATATAATAAGATTTTATCAAAATGGGAATGCGATTTTTAAAAACATATGGCTATATGTTTCCTCTATAGACAAATTTAACATTTTTTCCATACATTATAATCTGTGCTGTACGCAGCAATTATGTGGGTAAAAGAAAATGTTAGGAAAATTCTGAGGAGAGCTACTTACAACCTTTTAAGTTTAAATTTAAGATGGTTTTAAGTTACAATAACTGTAGTTTGTTAGTCAAGCTTTATTTTAAGCTGGATAAGAATGTTAATGTAACCCTTTCAGTATTTGAAGAAGTTAAAAAAAGGTTTTCTAAGTACTTTTGAAGGCCTTAATGATAAGAATTTAAATCTTGTTTTCTAAACATTATTTTGAGCAGAACTAGAGCATGTTTCTCTTTTGTGAAGTGGAAAATTTTCCTCCACGTTTTTCAGTGGTAAAAGAATTTATATAAAATGTTTTATGTGTTTACAATGAGGAGAACAACGTATACCCGCGAAACATAATTTTACGATGAGGAATTATTGGGACTTTAACATGACAACCGTCCCGGGAAAGAAGTTATTAATGAACAATAGATGGACCATTATTCTTTCGAAGAATTTTATATTACACTCATTTACATTTTTACTATACATGAAAACTTATAATACATGATTATTTTAAAGAATGTGGAGAGACAAACCCAACACATTCTCATTTGAACAGTGGTATTAACACTTACATTTGTAATTTGGCTTCGACTAATCCATACGATAGCTGCCAAATCTCCTTCACTCGCCAAGTACCACAATATAGTAAGAAAACAGACATATTTTAAGAGAGAAATTCGTTAAGTAGATAAGCTATTTACTCTGCCAATGCTAACAAAAATGCTGTAATTTCGTAGAACTACGTCTGCAACGAAAATATGTATTTTCAGCAATCTGTAAGTACGATGACGCACTACCTAAAGTTGCAGTACTAACTCAACAACTTGCTTAATCAAATTTCGTTTTCGAATCATCGGAAGATTTAGTGGTATATCTGCTCTATTGATAGACAATGGTTCTGTAGTAATCAAAATAAAGATGACAGAGAAACAGTGTTGCTATACATGAAACAATTTTATTATGCTGAATGTGTACAATTATTTGCACACTTTATAAATACTTAAATATACTTTATAATCATCAATTTCATATGGAACTGATCATTATAATTTTTGCTTTTCTCTCTCTCTCTTTTTTTTTTTTTTTTTTACAGTTGCCAAACATTTCTTTTTAGAAATTACAAAAACGATATTTTTGTCGAGTTCATCTCATTTCATTTTAAGAACAATTCATTTAATATCAGTAAATTATTGTTTTTTTAATATTGTTATTAGATAAAATTAGTATTTAATCCTTTTAAAGTTTTCGATGCATATTGACTACTATAGTCCAGGCCCAATCGCAGTCATGATCGAAAAACGGGTTACCAATATTGCGCTTCTAGCTCCTGAATTTGATTCAGTCAAAGAATGTGCATGTGAGTTTTCCCTGTTTCCGTCATTGAAACAAATGAATTCCACCCACAATCAAAGAATATCTTCCTCTAATGCTGTCTCAGCTGTGCATGTTAAAGTACATTACAGCAGCCTAGGTCATTAGGCAATCCCCTACAACTCCTTCAAAACGTTGTCTTGTGTCTTAAATAGATTAGAGATGCTGCAAAAAATATCATTTCTTGACTAATTGTCTATGATATGATTATCAGATGAAAATATTGGAAAGTCTATTTCTCAATGTCTCTCCCATCGCGCGTTTGTCATAAAGAGCATCATGCAACCACTCACCATGATTTTCAGCAACATATAGATACCATATTTGCCTGACATGTTGGATTTTTATCAGTACCAAAGTTAACATGAAATGATAATCCATACTCTGAACAAGTAATAAACCTTGCCTCTATCGAGTCTTGGCAGTTGGAAGTACGCATTTCTTATTATTTAGAGCGGAGTATGATTATCAGAGAAAATTTAGGTTTTACACAGCAATTTTCGAATGGGAAATCAACTGCGCAACTTTGAATAACTATATCATTTTTTTCTTCTTCCATGTAATGCGCTGAAATGATATTTTCACATTATAATTTCTTCCTTTCATGTGATTTGGCGTCATTCTTTCTTGGTGATGAAGCATTAATACGTAAATAATTAAATATACTCAACGCGAGAAAAATTAACTAAATATTTACAACAGATGGAAAGGTACTTCTTAAGTTGTCGGTGTCTTATTTAAAAATTGTAAAAGATGATTTTGCGTAGTTTCTGTTGGTTACCTGATCGATTTTTGCAAATTGATGACCAAAGTTTATATAGAGAACTCAACACAAATACTATACACAATATATAGATTACTTTTGTGATAATTATAAGGCAATGGCATTATGAAATTAAATTTTTATGTATCAGAAATCTTTGTTTAAAGATTCTTAAATACATACATTATTAAGGAATGGGTTTATTCCGAAATTAATAAACTAATTTTACACAAAATACAAATTGCACAATATACATAGTTAAACAAATTGAGCCCAGTTAAAGGACATAGTAATAAGTGATAAAAAAGAATTAATTTAGTATATTTAAATATATTTATTCTGGGATTCTGCTCAGCATATAAAAATTTATGCATTTCAAGCAATTATATTTGAGACATAATACAATTGCTCATATAATATTGACATAATATCAAATCTCTTAGACAAATAGTGTTAATGTTTAAATTAATAATGGAGTTGAATACTTAAGTAATACATACGTTATCTTTTAATATGACTTTATTTTTTTTTCTCTGCTACAAAATGGTACCAGTTAAAAATAGAAAACTTTGTCTTATTTACCAAGTTAAAAACAAAGCCCATTGTTATTATTTTTTTAACAAATTAGGTATTCTATTAACAATCATAGATTAAGTATAACTATATATAATCTATATATAATGTAAACATTTGTATTATTTTTATAATTGTATTTATTATAAGGCTGAAGACAAGCGTTTGACTTAACTTCAGTCCTAAATTCAACTGGTATTCGATTTCTCAATATTCTATTACCACGTTAATAAGGATTCTACATTCAGTTTTTTGTTAATTTTCCCATGTTAAGTCTGCTGCTCCAAATACATTAAGATTTATGCATTCGTATTAAAAATTGACATGCTCTAAACTGAGAGATATGCCTGCTATATTAATTCTATGTAACTAAGGAAGATTTTATTTAGAACATACACACCAATAAATTCTTAATAGTTAACTACAGTAATTATTCTTCCGGCAGTATATTATATTGACTAAAAGTCTTTAGAAATCGTTATCAACTACTATCCAGCTGATCGGACAGGATTAATTCCAAAAAAAGCTTTTGAAGGAAAATAAAGATGGCATCCATCATTTATTTTGTAAGGTAGTGACGTCCTCTTCATCTAGTTTCATCTTTTCCGAACAACTATTGGATTAGATGAAAAAGACATAAAAGGATAGATTACGAAAAATCCCATAAACAAGTCCAAAAGATTGCGTGTCTTCTGAGCCACTTATTCTCCTCCCGCATAAGATGGGAATGAATGCTTTCTGTCGGATACATGCGATGGGGATACCATTATAAACTCTTTGGTTCTGACTGTCACTAACTGCTGGGTTTTGTGCTCATAAGGTCAAAGTTTCATGATGATAAAATAACAAATTTTCATATAATCAATAAAAATATATTTCTCCAATTAAATTTAAACATAAGTTTAGTTTTTTAATACAAAGCAAAATTAAGTTTTTTTTTAAAATTTAATTAACTTTTTTAAAATTTTAATTTTGAATATGAGAATTATGATCCAGTAAAAGTAATTATAGTATTCGTTTGTTTGCTAGTTTTTAGCGAAATACAAAAGTACATAAAAAGTCAATTATTTTTCCATCTTTTTTTTTAATCTACAATACTTAATTTTCAAAATTTAAATTAATAATTTTCTATAAGATATATTCGTGTAATTTTCCTCTTAAATAAACAATGTTAATTATTTAAGGTGTACGAAAGCCATAAATGTTTTATTTTCTGTTATTTTCTAATTTTTGTAAATTCTAATAGAATGAATAACATTATTAAGTAAATTTGTTTTGTTGCAAAATCTGTTTTCAAAAAACAAATAATATCATGCACATTTTATAATAAAAAAATGGATTAGACTATTTAAAATTTATATATAGGAAAACATGATTATCTTAATATTTTTATGTTTACCACTCAATCTTGTAAGTTCCAAAAAAAAAAAAAAAAAAAAAAAAAAACACATTTATAACTGTAAATGCAGGTGTTTCATCAAATTTAGTTTTTTTAAATACAACATAAAAAAATTAAATGTAGAAGAATCTAAACATACACTAATGAAAGAAATTAAAATTTCATATATATATATATATATATATATATATATATATAATATAGATAGATAGATAGATTAATTCTACATAATACACAAGTTATTAAAAAGTTAATATTATTTCTGTTAGATTTTAATATCTAATAGGCCGTTATTACCATGAAAACTCCCAAGCACCCACCCTGCAGATGCGCATATGCAGGAAAGCAACACCCTACTCCCATTATTGAATAATAGCTAAGATAGAGCCGTATACCTTCCCCTCTGGAGAAAGCAGACTTATCTTGAATCCTTGAACTGTGTCGTGGTAAACTGGGATTACACGAACTGACGAAAATGTTTTAAATTCTAATGTTTATTTGCAAATCATATTAATGAAATTATATTTTACTCTATTAAATAGCCAGAAAATTCAGTACATTTTGTTACATTAAAGTATCATCTATCTCGTATTTCAGTTATTATTATGAGTAAAATTACATTTAAAAAATTAATGTAGTTGGATTTAATTTTGTTGATATAAAATTATTAATTATAAGGACGCTGGGATAGGACTCTAGAATGTCTCTGATAAAACTCAATACTTTCATAAATACTTGGATAAAATGGGGTGTGAAAAATAATAAGATGAATGTTCCAGAAAAATAAAGATATTAAAACAATAAAATTAAATAATTAAAATCTTCTGAGACATATATCTTAAGAGGAAATCCTATGAGACATAATTATGTTTCAATTTCAAGTATATGAAAATATTTGAATGGGAAATTTCACTCTATAAAAATTCCAAATTAAGGTTGAAATGGTTAAAACTACCTCAATCAATAATCCACTAAAAGCAATACACAGCTGATTAAAATATGACTCACTGTCATTTTCTAACCGCAATGAGTGTACTCTTCGGGGTAGGAAGGGATTCCGCAAAAAAAGAGCAAATATTTGTGAGTCAGACCCTTGTTTCCAATCCAAGACCAGAACATCACAGAGTCTGTTAAGCCTTGTCTTGCACGACAAGAGTTGCATTTTTTGACTAAGAAAATTCATTGGGATTAAAAAAGAGAATAGCCATTTTTTTTCTAAAAAAATAAAATTAAAATATAGATATTTTTTTAATATTTATATATTTTAAATCTAAAGAGCTTAAGGAATATTTTATTACTAATGATAAATACTTTAATTTGATGAACTGGCAAAGAAAATTTAATGCTCGGCTTTCGATTCTACAATTCGAAAGGCTTGGTACAGTTCGAAATTAACAGACAAGTTAATAGTAAATTATTAACATTATGAGAAATAAATTTGTGTTAAAATATACTTAAAAATAAATTGTATAATTAACTAAAATAATTTTAAATAATTACAAAAATTAAAAACTTGATAATAATTAAAGGAAATTTGACTATAAATGATGTTTCATTAATTATATGATTTTTTAATGAAATTTGAATAATAAATGTTATTTTATTAAATAATTTCTTAAAATTATAGATAAAACTATTTAAGGATTGTTAATGTTCAAGAAATTGAAAGTAATTTTGTTAAAAAGATGTATAATTTTTAGAAAGTTTTAGATTTTTAGAAAGTTTAATTTACTTTTATTTTCATAATACAAAAAATATCTTCAGTTCAAAATGGTTCGAAAGTCATTTTAAATTGACGGTTTCAGTTAAGTTCCCTTGCATACAAAAAAATGAAACTTAAGTAACATACAAATAATATTTTGAATAGACTTTTACTAATAAATAAAATTTTTAAAAACTATATTAAGATTACTTTTGTTTTTGTTATAGTAACAAATTATACTAAACCATTTATTATATTTCACAATATATTACATTAGTATTAACTAAATTATGGTTAAAATATTTATATAAAAACATTTCGGGAGTTTAACAACAATATTAAATTCTACACATACCAATACTTGATTGTGGTTTTCAAATAACCAATGCATCAACTAACAAAACTATTTTAAACCTGTTTGATTTCAGGGTTCTAATAAATTTTTAAAAAAGATTATTATAATGTCTTTGTAGTAGAATGGAATCTTTATAAATAATCACTTATACACATAATACTTATAATGCAAAAAAGAGAAAAAATGTCTTAACTTTAATTAAAAAACCAATTCATCTCAAAGTAAAAGTTCCTATTTCTCTCGGAAATAATAATATGTAAATTTGTTCATAATGCTTTCCCGTTGATCTTAAATTCCCAATCACGAAATTTTAGTTTAGAAATTTGATTATAATTAAGAAATTAATTGCAAAGTTATTGAGAAAATTAATTTATATTCAATGGTGTTATTTAAGAAATTAACTGTTTTTCAATACATGATTTTTTTCCGAATCTTCAGTAATTATTTTATTTAAATGTAAATGGAATCAATTATTCAAGAGTCCAATTGTTTGAAATTAAATTTTGTAGAAAAGTATCCCTTTCAACGAAATGTTTTTAATTGATCACCCTAAAAATTAGTCTACCACACAATTTTCAACAAAGTTCTATTATACATTTGCTATTAATGTTGCATTTATATCTATTTGCTTAATAAATTAATGTAAGAAATGGTATTCATAATAAAATTAACCTTTGTTATTAAATTTTAAATTTATATATTCATAATTATTTTTAGTTAATTTTAGCTTCACTCTTTAGGTTTATTTTAACATAAATTTATTTCTCATTGTGTTAAAAATTTATTATTTACTATTAATGTATTGTAACAGAAATTTTTGTTCCAGTTTTAGGATTGATTCAAAAGCTCTTCTACAGTATTTCAAGAAAAATTAATTCCATATTTAATTTTAAAAATATCAGTAATTGTGTAAAAAACAGAAGTGTAATACTACTATATATATATATATGTATATATATATATATATATATACACTTATAAAAAAGTGAGGATAACGACTGGTTTCATGGAGTTTATTAAAAAAAAATTTAAAACTACCAGGAATAGTAATAATTGTTTTTAATTTAATTACATATATTATGAGGATATATAAAAATATTTGTATATATTATTATAAAAGGAATAGTGCAGAAACCACATATAGAAACAAAAGATTCTATATTAATAATATTCATAAGAAAACCTTCGGATTTTTAATTCGAACGTTTTCTATATGTGTCTTGACACATAATAATGAAGAGCCGTGAAATGTATTATAATATATTGAGTGTCCCAAAACGACCGCATAAACACTATACAGCTAAATTCCTCGTTAGGAGTACATAAAAACTGCCCAAACAGCGTTCCTGTATGATCAATAGTTTACGAGAAAAATGCAAAAACAAAGTATAACAACACTTCTAGTGCAAAAAAAAAAAAAAAAAAAAAAAAAACCCCACTTTATTGGACATATCAACAACAGTGTTTGCATATATTTACAGACGATAATGTTTAAAACGTTCGCCACACATATTGTGTCATGCATGTAGGCGCGCCATTGAATATCTTTAAGCCGCCGGTGAACTGATATTTAAAAGGTTGAATCTTGCAGCTACCGGTAGTCTTAGTATGGTGTCCAGGTATTCAATTCATGACTACTATGGTATGTGCTTGATGTAAGGCGGATGTAATGGAAATGTCTTTGGTTCCAGCATGATGGGGGCTCTGGCGCATTTCTGTGCTTCTGTACATTGTTGGATGGATATGGAATATCCCGGCAGCTGGATCGGACGTGAGAGTCCGGTTCTAATTCCGCAGATCTTGCACCGTTAGATTTTTCCTGTGAGGCCATCTGAAGGAAGTAGTGTATTGAGACAGTGCTAACATCAACGGAATTAGCTTGTCGTCTTCACGCTTGCTTATACTTCGGTGTTCCCCGCGATGCGGCAACTTGTGATGACAGCTATTCCACGGCATACTCAAGCCTGCCTCGACATTCAAGGTGACACTTTGAACATCTGCTTTAAATTGTGCATATACTGCTGTTGATATGTTCAAAAAATGTTTTTTTCTTGCACCGGAAGTGATGTCATACTTTGTTTTTTTGTATTTTTTTTGTAAATTATGGATTGTACAGGAGCGTTTCTTGGGGCAGCTTATATGTACTCCCAACATAGAATCTAGCTGTGTAGAGTTTATGCGGTCATGTTGGAACACCCTGTATTTGGGCACTTGCTTTTAATTACTTTAAAGTAGAACTTTTCATAGCTAAAAAGGCATGATAATATAATTGCAAGGGAAGAAATGCGGAAAACTCTGAAACACGCTCTTTGACAGATGTGCTTAGAGAAAGCAGAAACACAACATCTGCATTCAATTCTTCATTCCTGGGATTGAACCCAATACCTACAGATACGAAAAATAAATTCTTATCCATAATCTTCGTTGAACTCTTCAACATGTTATCTCATAGATGTGTGGAATAAAATTACCCTGAATATCGCAAAACTTCCATATTTATTTTTTCACCTTAAATTTGTTCTTTGTTAAGAGATATAACAGATTTCTCCCTATTTTTGCAGATTATCCCTGTTTTAACTCTTTTGATTTAACACCTTTAATCCCCGATTTTGAGATTTTATGAAGTCCTAATCTACTGTTTAAAAATTTGAAATGATAGCGTTCCTCGTTATCCCGGAAAAATATTACACAAATATGTCAAAATACCAAAAATATAGCAAATACACATTAAAAAAATCAATAAAATGAATACCTTTTTTAATGAAAATCAATAAAATGAAGACAATAAAAGAAATATTTCGGAAATACACTGTTCAGACTCAATATCCCTATTCTTGGGAACATAGTATTTTGATTTTTTAACGAATAATGGATAACAGTAATAACCTGAGATTTTAGTTATATATATATATATCAAAAACTATAAATTTAAATTTAAGATTTTCATTTTAAATTCTAAGTCATCGGTGAGTGGATTACTACTGCGATTCTGTTGTCACACATCATAGTTAAAATTAAATAATAAGCAGTGCAGCAAATCCACTTTAAAATTTATATACAATTATTGTTGACCATACAATTATTCTAAGTAATAATGTTTAGAATCCCGTAGTATATTTAATTGTTATATTAATGTAACTAATTTAATAAAGAAAAATGCACATTTCTCTTTATCTTAGAAAATTGAATTAAAAAAGAATCTTTTAATCATCCTTTTATTTACTGCCAATTATAATGTCAACGGTAATGCCAATTGTAATGTCAACGGTAATGCCAATTGTAATGTCAACGGTAATGCCAATTGTAATGTCAACGGTAATGCCAATTGTAATGTCAACGGTAATGCCAATTGTAATGTCAACGGTAATGCCAATTGTAATGTCAACGGTAATGCCAATTGTAATGTCAACGGTAATGCCAATTGTAATGTCAACGGTAATGCCAATTGTAATGTCAACGGTAATGCCAATTGTAATGTCAACGGTAATGCCAATTGTAATGTCAACGGTAATGCCAATTGTAATGTCAACGGTAATGCCAATTGTAATGTCAACGGTAATTCCAATTGTAATGTCAACGGTAATGCCAATTGTAATGTCAACGGTAATGCCAATTGTAATGTCAACGGTAATGCCAATTCTAATGTCAACGGTAATGCCAATTATGATATCAACGGTAATGCCAATTATAATATCAACGGTAATGCCAATTGTGTGTTATATCAATGGTAACGCCAATTGTTATGTAATGACTGGCATAACAGAAATAATGAAAATATTTGTATTGTACTTACCATTAAGGTGAATAAGTGGCCTTTGAGTTTTCAAAAAAAATATTTCATTATCGTTTCCATGTTTTACAAAGAAGTTCGTGGTATAAAAATTAACCATGTTATGAATGTTATTGTAAGCCAACTATAGATATAAAATAATAAATAATCTATAATTATAAAAGCATTAAATACCATTTCATTCATTTAAGGTCAAGTTATAAATTACAAAAGTATTAGTTTATGTATAAGTAAGTCATTAAAATTATATTTCAGCTTATTGGTGTCCTTATATTTTGTCATGCTTAATATCATATCAATAGCAAATCATTATAAATAGTAGTTAATAAATTTTGTTTTATAATCAATGAATTCAAATGCCAAAAAGGCAAATATTTTAAAAAGTGCTACGTAGCATTATGCATTATGTGCAAACGTTTCTACATATATGGCAGATACGAAATATACAATGTTGCTTTCACAATTCTAAAATTAATATTTCATAATTATTAGTCAATCTCACACATATCTATCTTCAATAAAAATTATAAATCCCACTTCTTTTAAAAAATATCTTTAGAAATATTATATGTCAATTTCTGAGAAACGATCAATTTCCCTATGTATTTCATTAAGATTTATAAAAGCAAAATTATATATGTAAATATTATATCTGGCATTGAAACCTGATTTTTAAGATGATTGAAAAATTCTCTATCGCATATCAATACTTAAATAGTGTAATCGACAAAAACGAGATACACAATGGAGTAGTTAGAAACATGAAGATGTTAATGTAAAAAAGGCAAAAGTAATACATATAACAGACACTTATTGCTAAATAATTGTTACATAATTTCCGGGTTCTAGGATTTCCACATTTCCGCACAAAAATGCAAAAGTGATGGCACTATATATAGTGCGGCTCCTAGTAGGCATACCCTTGTATCCCCGAAAAATGAGTCTTAGTAATTTAGAAGTAATGATCAAGCAACCGGCCCACATATTTAGCTTACCAACTCCAGAAGTATCATTTCATATGGAAGATATTGCGTCCACGACATATGTAACGTGCCCCATCCAATTGCAGCAAACATGATGCATCTTCTATTGTGTTGGAATTCGAACTACTACTTTCAGTTAACGAACGCCTGACTCCACCAGGCCACAGTGATCACGATTGTAAAGAAATTTTTACCAATAATTTGCAAACCAGTTTAGATTTATGTTTCAAAAATATAAACATATGGAGGAACACGAATTGTATATCCTGTTATTACACAAACAAGTAAGTATAATTCATATTATTTTATAAAACAATAAATTTATAATAGAATTTGAACTAAATGTTAACTCTTTTCTTTGTGATTTGCATAGGATTTGCCATATCATGATCTCATAACTAAAAGCAAAATCATTTTAAAATATTCAATTTTTAATACTTTTTATTTATTGAATATATAGGATGGGATCTAAAATCTCCTTACAGAGTTTAACATATTGAGAATATATTGGCTGTCGTAAAAATATTATAAATGCTTTGTGAAAACTAGAATAATGTATCCTCCGGGCATATAAACATTTCAGGAATTATCGAACTAAAAAATTGATAATACATTTCTCTTTGCAGTGAGATTTATACGAGTTCTAGGATTAAGGCCAGAAATAACTTTAGGGCTGGATTTAGAGGGAAATCGGATTTTCTCGAAGTCAAAAAAATATGACAAATCTTTCAACTTTCAAACTTGTCAAATGATTTTATACTTTATCTAGAAATATTAAAAGATATTTTCAAAAATATAATATAATGATTGGAACTGAATGTAATACACAAAGTAACACATAATTGTGGTAATAGCAAATATTTCTCATATATATATATATATATATATATATATATATATATATATATATATATATATATATATATATATATATATATATATATATATATATATATATATATATTGTTAATATATACCTCTCTTTTAGTTATCATATTTCAAATGTGCAGATCAGATCAGTTTTAAATTTTTCTTTCATGAAAATGTTAGTTAATGTTTTAATTTATGGATAAAAATAATAAAATGAAATTTTAAATATTTTGAATGCAAAAAATAATAAATGAATAGTTAAATTCCAACAATTTAATATAAAATGTGTCGAAACCGACATGGAATAAAACAATGTAAAAAAGAGTAGCAGCCGTTTTTAAAGTTAAAAATTTTTTATTGCTTTGATCTGCTAATTCTTAAAATTAAATTAAAATGACAGTTTATCTAAACTAAGACTATTATTATACAATGAAATGTATTGTCTTTTAATCCGTAATTTTAAAATGATATATATTTTTAGAAGAAAATAAAGTAATTCTATGATTGGTTATCACTTGTTATTTATTTTATATTCAGTTAAATATATACTAAATTCGCTATTCTCGTTTTCGACTAAAATACAATATAATTTATTTTAAAATTTAACTGATAAATGTAAATATTTTTTTGAATGTGTATGTGCAATAATAAAGCTCCCACTTATTTCACCGTGTATGAGAAAGAAAATAAGTAAAGATTAGGATAGGTTGTAAAACATGTGCATATTAAGAAATAGGAATTTCAAGATAAATTAACACCAACTAGACCTAATAACGTAAAATATTCAGTCTGCGTATTTATATCATCAACGTAATGTGAAATAAAACCTTTTGCTATAACATATATAGTAGTAGTAAATAAAATATAATCATCAAAGTGAAATAGCACAAGGTAAATACTAATTATTGTTAAACAAAATGTAATATATTTTTGTACCATTCTGTGCTTGAGAAATTCCTGGGTTTTCTCTTTTGCGATGCAATACTATATCTCATTGTCTAGGACAGCATTTCCTGATAAGTAAAAAAGTATAATATATGCATATAAATCACGTCATAAAACCAATATATAATTCACGTCATATAACCAATATACAATCACGTCATATAACCACCTAATGAATACTGTAATATATATAGTTTCGAATATTACAGTATTCATTAGGTGGTATCAAATGGCATTGTCCTTCATATAAGAAAATGTATTTAAAACTGGGTCACAGCTACAAAATAAATACAAATATAGTGAGAAATTTCACTTAATTTTATTATTTTCGTTGAAAAACATTTCAGCTTGCTTACTTACAGCATATATTTAATACAAACTCAATTATCTTTTATTGATAAACTCTATTAATAAAATCAGCAATTACTCATTAATGAAAACTGAAAATCTTTCTGAAATTTCCAACTATATAAGAAAGCATAAATATTCGCTTTATATTTCATATTTTGGATTAATATTAGAGATGATTTTAAGCCTTGAGTAGTGAAATTTTTACAACGAACTTAAAAATTTAAATTTTAAATGCGTTTAATTTAACATGACTTTTCTTTAAGTTTTACGATCAATTAATGTAACACACTGACTAAAGTTAACTCTGCTGTGTAAAATTGTTACACGCGTCAGCTTTATATAATTATTTTCCACAAACTTTTAAACCATCTAATTTAGTTCCACCACAAAACCATCATCCCATGCACGATGTGATAGTATTTGTTTATTTTATTCATACTTTTAAAAAACATTCATTCTGAATTGACGTATGTAAATAAATTTAGATATTTGCTATATATATATATATATATATATATATATATATATATATATATATATATGTATATTGTTCATCATTTGTTTACGTATTGGGAACTGAAATACTTTAAATAGATGAATATAAATATTTATATAAGGCATTTTTGTTATTTATTTTTAAATTGATATTTATATAAAATAAAATTAATTTTAATATTAATATTTAACAAGTAAGACTTATTAAACTTTAATTTCAATGTTTGATATGTATATATATATATATATATATATATATATATATATATATATATATATATATATATATATATATATATATATATAAGCATATTTATTTGCAAGTATTCTAAGTAAATATATTTCATTCATTCTGTTCAAAAACGAAATGTTAATAAGAATTTCGGAAACTAAGCCGTAATCATAATAAGATTATATTAATTCATTAATTCTTACACACACACACACACATATATATATATAGACAGATAGATAGATATCCGGTTTAATATACGCAAGTATTATTCTTCTCTGATTTATTTAAAATTTTAGACAGAATAAAAGATTTCTAAACAAAGCAATGAATAATGCATTTCTCCATCTTCCCATTCATATACAGTCGCAAAACATGTGACAGTTTGAAATGACAGTTTTAAAAACAGTTCTTCGGAATTCGAAATATTGTGCCTTTTTCCATTTCAAATGATAGTTGAAAAATTAATCCTGGAAATTTGAGAATTTGTGTATTTGAAATACTTCGATTTGTTATTTAGGCTAGAAAAGTAGAAAATTATATTTATAATGGGAAAAATGACTACTTTGAATTAATTTCCAACACGCTGTGTCAATCACAAAAATGGTTATTTCAAACATTATATTGAATTTTGTCGTAACTACTTGCATTTTGTAATTATCTTCTCACTCAATATTCTAAAATATTTTTATTTTTTGCATATAATCCAGTTTTGTATTTTTTATTCTGGAATTGTAAATCCAGTTAGTACTGCTGCAAATGGATTTATATAAACACAATAACTGCAGTTTAAGCAATTGATAGGTTGATGAAATGTTTTTTGATATGTTATAACAATCCCTCTTATAGCATATATGGAACTGATACACTATGTACTTTATAACACTAATAAAGTGATAGGAGTTGAAGATCGAAAACAGCACTTGAAAGTCTGATTTTTATTAATTTATTGAATAAAAAGTCTGAAAAACTTTGGAGGTACTAGATGATTGTCGCAAAATTAAAAGAACTTTTCTACAAAAGACAATTTATGTCAGTTCCTTTTCTTTTTTTTCTTTTTTTTTTAAATTACCAAAATTAATTTGTGAATAACACCTCAACACACAAACAATAAAGATATATTAATTTCAAAATGCAGAAAATTCACAACCTATGCTGAGAACTATGGCTGAAATGTTTGGTTATTCTCTGACAATGAGCAAAATTGAAAAAGTCGAAGAACTTCTAATCTAAAGTAAATTAGAAAAAGTTTCATATTAGATTGAAGTTTTAAAAGTTTCTTTAATCTCCACTATTATTGCTTTTCTAGTATTTTCAAGTGAATATAGCTTGGTGTACATTTCCTTTTTTTTCTGCTTTATGTTATGTTAATAACAGACATATTCAAAAAATAAACCATGCTGTAATATTATGGATTATCAATATGTCTTTCCCCCAACAGTCAGCTATTACTGACTGATTGCATATTGCATTGGCCTAATCGGTAGACAGTCGTAACCTGTTGGGTTAGAGAATTAATGTCGTTATCGGAAGGTTGTGAGTTGAAATGAAGTCTTAACCAAAGATCTGTCGTGTTCACTAGAGGCGACTGGAACTCGTTAAACAGTGATGGTCGCAATGTCTTCCAATCGAAATGATATCTCTGGGGTTTGAGGTTAAGTATTAGGCTTTTATGCAAGGTTCTTGCTTCGTAATTAGGAAGACTCCCACCTAGCTACTCTCACCTAACTCGTCCAGCCTAACTGAAGTATAAATACAAGGGCTGATGCAACAACACATGTTTAATAGTAAAATATTCTTCATGGCAAAAGTTTCCTATTTTAATCGCATTCACTCTTGAACAATGAGATAAGGATGGTTGCCCGTTTGAACAAGTGTTGGAGTAGTGCGTAGGAGTATTTCAATTTCCTGGCTTACAACACGTGCATGCGACCTACAATCTACAGTCCCCTAAAAAAGCATTTTAAGAGGAGCGAATATTAAATTGGCTCATAACACGGTTAGTCTTTCCGCTACATGATATCAAAACTTTATATTTACAAAAAAAAAAAAAAAAAAACATATGATTTTATTCTTATTATTTATAACAGCAAATGTTAAATTATTTCTCAAAAATGTATTTGGTTATGTATTAGAGCTCTTATAATGTTTCGTGAGATATTTTGATGTTTAAAAAAAAACTAGGAATTTTAAAATGAGAATTGTTTACAATATTTATTATGAGTATTTTAACATTTGTTATTAAATTGCAGTATATTGCAATCACTAATTACATATGTAAATGTAAAGTGAAGCTCAATGAACATTTACTGTCAAATTTCTATAAAAATAATTCTACCTTTAATTATGTTTCAAATTATTATTTTTGTGACAAAATATTTGGCATATAAACAATTACATATTGACCTAGTTTTCAAATACAGAAGAATTTTTGTTTTAATGGAATACAGTTTATCACAGTACACTGTGCACACGCGTATCATTTACAAGTTTACGAATTTGGCAGATGCAAATAAATATTTTTTAATATGCAAATTTGTGTCACTTAACAGCTCCCTTGGCCATGCATACAAATGATTGTCTTAATAGACATGAACAAGTGAGATGATATTTCTCATTAATGTTCTATAATCACGCACCACTTTCTAGCATCCTTAAGACACCACTAATGATTGAAGGGCCATCTGAGAGCTTCGCTTGAAACTTAAGAGACCTCTTCCTAATTACGTCGTTTCCTTTATGAAATATTTATTATCTCGTGCTCTGATTGGTTATAATAAGATAGCTGATTTTGGTTCGGCTTTCTCTCGGGGAGTATACTTTGAATAAAATTCAGACTACCCTGGGATTTGACATCGAAATTCGTAGAACGCTAACCTGGAAGCGTAAGGGTCATTTTACTATGCTCATTATTTTGAGCTAATTCATATTTCGGATTTGCTCATTTCATAATATAATAACTGAAATTCAAATAAGATAACTGCAAATTTATTAAAATTAAAAAATTAAATATAAATGTTATAGGAAAATTAATCTTAAATGATATGTTTAAATCAGGAATACCTTGAAGGGTAGACTTTTAATAATTATTAATTTATTTAACGTTCCTATTAAAGCTATTGGCTCTAAAATAGATTTATCGAATAAATAATGAAATATGCTGCAAGAAAAGTACTTTGGAAGGTATAATATACCGCATAGGGCTTAAAAGAATTATATATATGTGTGTGTGTGTTTGTGCATGCGTGCGTGCGTGCGTGCACACGCACGCACGCGTGAGAGCAAGATTTTCATTTGTTTAAAAAATTATTACAGCTTAAACATTTTCGGAGTAGTAATATAAGAATATGTAAAATATCATTTTCGGAGTAGTAATAAAAGAATATGTAAAAAATCATTTTCGGAGTAGTAATATAAGAATTTATTGACCAATGAAGCAAATATGAAGTTTAAAATGAGCGAGTAATAAATTATTATATGACCGTTTTTATAATATCAATATCATTTTTTTATTATATTAAACCTTGAATTGCAAAGGAAAGGTGCGCTTATTCTGAATTCAACTTTAAAGCTGCACTTGAAAACAACGATTTAAAAAGGGTTAAGGAAAGTTTATGCAATTTATATTTTCTTTCCATTCGTGTAAGTATATCAAAAGAAAGACTAAGGAATGTGGAGTCGCATCCCCGAAAATGGCGCCGGAGAAGAAAATTGATACTCTCTAAAGAATCGTCGGCGAGGTTCGAAAGAAAAAAATTTCTTCTTAATAGCATAACCGTGCTGGAAATGTTCGTCAAATAATTCCACGGAGACACATTTTCGAGCGTGGTTGAAATCACGAAGAGGGAAAGTAAGGGTAAGAGACGAAAAGACATGAGAAAAGGATGAAATACTTTTCCCTAAGCTCTGCCGTTTGTTTTTTGAAAACCATTAGAAAGTAGACCAAAAATAGTTTTTGCTATAAGAAACTTCTTGCGTTCCTACAAAGTCTTCAATTGAAAAATTTGGTTCTTCTAACTTTAGAAAAAAAGAGTTTTTTCTGTATTCTATATTAAAATATTAAATGATCTTAAATTTCATATTTTTCTAATTTTTGAAGTAAAAGAAATAGAATAAAAAGTACACATCTTTTGATTGAAAAAGTTATTATACTGATAACAATAAAAATTTAAAATTTTAAAACAACACATGAAAGCTAAATAATGATATAACAATTGGCAAGAAATTTGTTGTGAAACACACATTCATAAATAATGAAAAACTTTTGGAATTGATGAGAAAAATAACTTTTTTAGATATATTATACATAAAAAAGTGATGTTAATTATCTAATTTTTAAAAACACCCTATTAAAATCTGCTACTAAATGATAATCTATGTAATTTAATTTATAATATTAAATTATCTTAATTCATATTTTTCTAATTTATGAAGTAAAAAAAAAATAGAATAAAAAGTATGCATATTTTGATTAAAAAAGTTAAGATATTTATAACAATAAAAATTTAAAATTCTAAAAAAATATGAAATCTAAATAATGATGTAAATAATTATCAATAAATTGTTGTGAAACGCGTATTCATAAATAACTTTTTGGATTGATGAGAAAATATCTTTTTAGATATTTTATTCATAAAAAAGTGATATTACTTATCTAATTTTAAAAACACTCTATTGAAATCTACTAAATAATAATCCATGTAGTTTAATATATAATTTCATTGAATTTTCATGAATATTTTAGAAAATTCCAATTTTGATCGCAGGAAATTTTGATATTTAAAAAAGAAATTATAATAAATTATTTGTGATAAATATAATTGAATTCAGGGCAAATTTTGAAAGCTTTAAGTATTCAGATCTTACTATAGATATTAGTGAGAGAATGTGTGTATATCTTCGTGCGCATTGCTTTTGTTAAAAATTAAAATAAATAAATTTAATTTGCTTAGTACCCCTGTTTTAATTCTAAACATTAATTTTCTTGTCGGCGATGATTAAAATCATTATGCTTGCTAAAATTTAAAATGGTAAAATTGAGCAATTTTTTTTAATATTTCTACTATTTCATTTAAGAAACTAAATTAAATTTGAAAAATCTAAACATTTTCTAAAAAATACGCAATTTTTTTAAAAAAAAAAATTATTGGTTTGTAATAATAAAAAAGTTTATTAATGAGTTGAAGAAAACACTTATAGAAAAGTCTGAGAAAGCGTTTTATAAATAGTTAGCTTAAAAATATCTTCAGGTTAATAATAAAAACTGTCAAATTCCGCTAATATTTTTCTATACCACAATCATATACATAAATTAATTACTTTTAACTTTAGATTCAGAAATCTTTTGACTTTTTTTTTGTCTTCGATTATAAAAAGCATTTTATACATCATTTTTGTTGCAAAGTGTATACTTGATATTAATTTGATAAGTGTTATAAATAATTCTTTAAATAAAGATGATCAATTTATCAATCATGCTGTGGAACTTTAGTGAAATATTTTTCAATTTGCATAAAATAAACAATGTAAATGAATATCAATATAAAAAGTTATATTCAAACATGAATCCAATATAGTTCAAAGTTTAACGGGTAATTCTCAACCATTCTCCGAGAGTTATAAATGATTTCCATCATCTATTGGAGTATCTATTGATCTAGTGGAGCGCATCTATTGGAGTATGGTTTCTGCATTTTTTATCGTACAGAGAGACAGAGAGAGAGAAGCAAAAGAAAATGGATAATGTTTTTAGTCTTCGGTTCAAAATATCATGGATTCTAATTCAGGTTTCAATATTATTAGTAATTTTTCAAATTCCTTTTAAAGAAGATTCAAATCTAATTAGCCTTTTTTTTAGCAAATATCCCAGTTGATTTACAAACAAACAAACTCTTCTCATTGCGCTTTAAATTAGTCTCCATGCTCAAAAAATAGCTAAGATTTTCGATGCAAAGCTGTCTTTCCAGAAAGGATTTTAGCACAAAAAGCTTAATAATTTGCGGGACTAAATAACAAAAGAAATGTTTCAAATATTATTAGATAGGTGAATAAGTTCGCAGCGTTTTTATTAAAGACTTATTTAAGCAAAAAA
Source organism: Latrodectus elegans (assembly GCA_030067965.1). NCBI lineage: Eukaryota > Metazoa > Arthropoda > Arachnida > Araneae > Theridiidae > Latrodectus > Latrodectus elegans. The sequence continues at coordinate 110,979,307 of CM057819.1, forward strand.
CAATAATTATAACATAAGTTTATCAGTTATATATTCGTCGTAGCTGTTTTCAACCTCTTCACACCTCACGACCAACTTGTTGATTCCATTCCGCCAAAAATCGCCTGGTCTGGCGTTAAAGCAGTTGTTGAGTCAGTTTCTAAGGACCTCTTGATGCACTGGGAAATGCTCGAAAAGAATACCGCCATCAACAAGGAGTTCTACATTGCCCAGCTACACCGCGTGAGTGAGAGTATTCGATTGAAAAGAACTGATCGGCATGGTTAAACCAAACTTCTTCATAACAACGCCAGGCCCTATGTTGCACAAGTCGTCAAAGCAGCACTTCAAGAACTCGAATGGGAGGTTCTTCAGCATCCACCGTATTCTTCGGACCTCGCACCGACCGATCACCATCTTTCCACTGCTTGTCATGTGAAGGGCGATAACGGAGAGGTCCTTAAAAACTGGCTCAACAACTTCTTTGACAACAAGCCAGACGATTCTTGGCGAAACGGCATCAACAAATTGGTAGAAAGGTGGAAAGAGGTTGTAAACAGCAACGGCAAATACTTGATTATCTTATTGATATCAATATTGTTTTTGGTACAAATAAAAGTTTTAGGTAAAAACGCTACAAATTTATTCCCTAAAATAATATTTTAAAAGAGACGAAGAAATTATAATAAACGTATTTAGTTGATTGGTGCCAAAAAGCTAAACCATCAATGGATAAAATACGTGCGTGAAAATGTTTACACTTCCATTAGATCCTTACAGATAGAAAATCATTAACAAATCTCTAAAAATAATGCTTAAACTATTTTAACTATCAATTGTTTTTAATCTCCTTTACAGAGATTCAAATAAGTAGGAAATAAAAACAAAATTTCTTAATTCTTTATTCATATATATTCATTTTAATAAATCTTTTAAGTGGAATAGCATTAACTATATTGCTTTTTTAATTTCCGAGTGAAATACAATATATTCAAATTTTATTGTTTGTAAAAAGAGCAATAATCAAAAATGAGAGATTTCCCAAGCCTTCATAAAATGGAGCGCTGATTAATATTTTATTCCTTCTTATTTTGAGGACTAATAAATGTTTTTCTTTCGGTTCGGTTTCCCATTAAAGGAAATTTCTTTTGTTAAGGTCCAAGTCGGATTAACTAGGCTCGAATTAGTTCTGTAATTAAAGGGAATTAAGCTTTGTGTATACATTGATTAATTAGAATTTTCTGATGAAAAATGTGCACAGTATGTTATGCTTATGTCTGGAAAGGGTGGAAAACTTGGTTAATCCCAACAAGATTAAATACTGTGAAAATTTGATTCTAAAAATTATTTTTCTCTGCTCAAGAAATATTGTTATTCGAATAATAATTAAGCTTTTTGATAAATAATTCACCGACTGTTTCCACGGTTGTTAACTAGTAATTAAGTGCAATTTTTGTTTGTTATGATAAACAGGTATTAAAATTATTTTCTCATCGTAATTAAATGACAGTAAACGAAATGAGACTGAATTTGTTTTTTATTATCACCGTTAATTCTTTTCTAATTTTTAATTATGGAAGTATCTTCCATGAAACGAAAATAATGAGCTTAGATATTACGGAATATGGAAGATAAAGAAATAAAAAATTCTTCAAATCAGTGCTATGTTGATGGACGTTGCAATGATCTGAATAATAATTGAACGACTAATAAATAATTGATAAATAAATAACTGAATGACCTCAGGTCCTTTCTTTTGAATTGATTTACGGTGAACAATGTTTTTCAGTATAGCTTTTGAAAATAACTGACACCAGTATCTTTTACTGATCTTTAAGTTTAGCTGTGATACTGATTCCAAAAGTCATAATCTTCTGAATAAGAATAAATTATTATCTTAATTTATACGATAAAGCATTAGCTCGTAGTCTCACTATAATTATCATTGCCATTTATGCATAATATTATTTACAGTAGATAACATATTCAAAGTCTTTAAGAATCATTATTCTAAGTATAGTTTTAGTTTTTGGTAGGTAGGTTATGGCGGGCACTTTTGGAGCTTTATGCTAAGATGCTTGTAGCTCTCATGGAAGAAGGTATTTGGAGAGGATTTATGCAATCAAACGACTAACCTTTTTTAAGTAAAGTCAGTTTGGTTTGGTGATCCCTAACAAAGACATCTTGATATGTGAAGAAAAAATTCGGATTTACAAATTCTGTTAGAAAATAGTTCAAAGTGGATTTTGAGTTGTAACTTTCTTTTTTCATTAAAATTAGAATCTGTTGGACAGGCGTAGAAAATCACAGCATGCAAGAATTTTAATTTTCGGATTTGTAGACAGTTCAAATATCCAAGAGAATGATAATGCTCCTATTCCTAATTTTTTCCGTAGTTGATTCCTCAGATGTTCGTATAAAGGACAATCTAAGAGAATATGATCTATGGTTTCAGGTTCACCGCACTAACAGCGGTCTGTATGCTAGAGATTAAACCTAAATAGAATCGAATTAGTTGGAAAAGATCTTGTTCTTGCTCTGGTCAGCCATACGTCTTCTAGTCGCGATTTTGTTAACAGCCTATGATTTTTGCGATTAGATGTGAGATGAGTGTATGCTTCAGCATATTTGCTATTTTTCCATTGATTGAGACTTTCTTTAAAGTAATGTTCCTTGACGTGTTGTTTCAGATCTTCTGGAGAAATTGATCGAATAGCATAATTACTCACAGTTGTTGCTTTCGCCAATGAGTCTGCAATTTCATTACCTGCAATCCCTGAATGTCCGGGAACCCAAACTAACTGTATTAATAAGCACTTTTGAGTAGATTGAATCATTTGGAATCGAAGCAGTTGAATAATAGTTGGTGATGTCCTGGAACAATCTGAAAGAGCAGAAATGCAAGAAAGTGAGTCAGTGAAAATGACATACTTTTTGGGTTCAGTGCAAATTTTAGAGACTGCAATAAGCATTGCCAGAGCCTCTGCTGAGAAGATGGAATTTATGGAACTAATTTTCCCTGTTATTGATAAACTAGTTGTACAATTGACTATTGCAATGCCCACAGTTGATCCCTGCTTGGAAGCATCTGTACAAATCATCGTATCTGTCTGCCATGATGACTCGCAAACTTGGTGAAATAGCTTACAAATTATATCTTTTGGCAATGATTTAGTCTAGAAAGGGAGACTCGAGGAGCAAATGGAGATTTTATTTGACATTTCTGGCCAGCCAGTTGGGACTTTTAATATGCACGAGGTATTTATTCATTGTTAGTCGAACCACAATTTGGCTTTAATGGCCAGAGGATGATTACGATTGACTCGATTGTAAGTTAGCTTTTCCCAAGCTGAAGCACAGGGGGATAATGATGACTTACTTAAATTTCGAATGTAAAAGTTTAAGGAGAGCATTTCATGTCTAGAGTGAAGAGAAGTTTCTCCTGCTTCTTGTAGAACTATCGGTATGGGGGTCCACTTAGGAAGACCAGTGGCAATTCTTAGGGCAGTGTGATATACAGTTTCAAGGATTTTACGGTCTGTTGTGCATGCTGAAGTAAATATATGACAGCCATATCCAGACTGGAGACAATAAAGGACTTTACGATTTGAAGAAGATGAGCGGTACGAGCACCCCATCTATTACCTGCGATACCTTTTAAAGCATTCAACATTTTTGATATAGCTTTTCTCTTTTCTTGAAAATGATGACGGAAAGATAAATTGTGTGAAAAATGTAATCACAAAATTCGAATATTTTTACTCCAGGAAATAGGATGATTGTTGATGAACAAGTTGAAATTAGGTTGTTGTCGTTTTGAAGAAAAGTTAATCATAGAATATTTTTGTGGGTCTATCAATAACTTCCATTCTTGACACCAATTTTGTAATATGCCAAGTGCAGATGTTAGTTTCTGCTGACGTTTTCCCAAGTTAACAGATTCATATAGTAGAAATATATCATCAGCGTACATGAAGCATTTGATGTCACGGGGAAGGATATCGTAGAGGTCTGCCATAAACACTGAGAACAAGAAAGGTGATAACACGCTCCCCTGTGGAACTCCCCTATATGAGGTGGCTGATGAAGATAGCTTATTTCTCCACTTTACTTGAAAATGGCGAGCTGTAATGAAATGTTGAATCCACAAAGCAGCATTTCCTTTTATGTTTGCTTGAAGTAATTTATAAATTAGGCCGTCTGGCCAAACTGAATCATAGGCCTGGGAAATATCCACTGCAACCAAATTAACAAATTTCTTAGAGGATCTGGCAGAGATTATGTGATGATGAATAATGGATAAAATACTGTCACAACCTCGATGTGGCAGAAATCCGTGGTGATTGGGATGAAAGAAAGATATGGTTGATATATGGTCAATAAATCTCTTCAAAATCATTTTTTCCATTAATTTACACATGACACTAGTCAGAGATATAAGACGGTACGATGCCACAAGATTGGCCATCTTTCCCAGTTTTAAGATTGGAATAACAATGGAGGATTTCCATATTTCTGGTACAATACCTGTAAGCCACGATTTATTCATCAGGGAGAGGAGGTATTCTAGGTTAGTAGTAGTAATGCCTTTTAATACTTTTGCAGATATCTTATCTGGACCAACAGATGAGTTTTTTCATCTTGCCAAAGCTTCTTGCAGTTCAGATGCAGTAAAGGGTTTATTGTAAGAAAAATCCTCACTTGTACTTAAATCCAGTGGAATAACCTCGAAAATTGGTGAACGAGTGTAGAAGTCTGTAAACATATTAGCTTGATGAGTAGGATCTGTCACTGGAGAATTATTATGTAATAGGATCATATGTGAAGTTGGAGATACTGTAACTCTATTTTGAAGATTTTTTAATAAGTTGAAAATATTTTTTGATGTTCCAGCTGAAATTATTATTTTGTCCCAATATTTTCGAGAGAGAGATATGAGTAGTCGATGTAGTTCGGCGGCAGATCTTTTATATGCCATCCAAACGTACTTATCACATGTGCGTTTAGCTTTACGTAAAATACGTCTTTTTTGGCCAAGGAGATAACCACTCCTAGAAGACCACCATGGGGGATAAGGTTTACATGGCATTTTCTGCCATCTTCGAAATTTGTGAAGTTTATTTATGCAGAGATGATTGAATTGTTCAATAGAGTGAAGGTTAGAAATTTCATGATCAGTATTGATGGAAGTAAAGAATTCTGACCACAGGATACGTGATCTGTTCGGTATATGGTGATAAATATCTCCAACAGCTATGCTAGTTTTAGATGGTAAATGATCACTTCCAAAACAATCTGGGTGAGTTTCAATATGACTAAGGTGATACAAAGGAGAAATCAATGAGTGAAGGTTTATGATGTGGGCCGTAATATGTTGGAACTTCAGAGTTCAGGAGGCAGCAATTCTCTTCCTGAATCCATTCAAGCAGGTCATTTGCCCTTGATGAAGTGGAACATCTTCCTAATGATGTATGTCTAATATTGAAATCTCCAATGATGATATAAGGAGGCCGAATTCCTTGAATTATGCTATGAAGCCACTCTGAAGAAAATTTGCCAGGAGGAATGTACACATTAATGATTGATATTGTAGTCGTTGCCCCTGTGATCTTGACTGCTAAGATTTCTCTGTCATCATCTGAGTGACGGATAGGAGAAAATTGCCTTGTTCGAGTGTTTTTATTTACTGCTAGAAGAAGGCCACCACCTCGGCTATCTTCTTTATCCTGACGAAAGATTATTTTGTTAAATAAAGATATCTTGTTAACTTTTTTTAACCAAGTTTATTGTATTGCAATAACATCTGCAGAGTTAAAATAATGAAGTTTCATGTATGGACGCTTATTGAGAACACTTCGAGAATTCCACGAAATTAATGAGAACATGAAAGGTTACAATTATTATGATTATAATTTGACTTCTAAGGATTGATGCGCCCAGCATAGAAGTTGCGTCCCATCTGTTAGGAAATTTTATTGCTTCACTTTCTGAATTTTGTATTTTAAATTATTTCTGACTGTTCTTCAGAAGAGTTACCAAAATTAAATACACTATTCACAAGTAAAATTGGATTGAGATGAATGTCACTGTTACTAGAGTTTGATGAATTGTTTTTGGAATCGACTACTTTTCCGAGTTTTCCTTCTAGCAGGGGATGATGAGAGACTTCTAGTTTAAAAAATTTTGCTTACAGTTTCTTCAAATTTTTGGAAAATAGTATTAGTGATGGCTTCTTGTTGGGTTTGAAAAGCTAAGATTTTTTTGCCTCTTCAAATTTCGTAAGAATTGAGGTGACTATATCATTTATTTTAATGATATAGTCACCTCAATTCTTACGAATAATTTCTGACGGTTGATTAGACTTTACAATAGTAGCAAAATTGGTTTTAGAGCTTCTAAATTGTCTTCTTGCTTCAATAAAAGATAGATGGTTTATTGCCTTAAATTTTAAAAACCGAATTTTTTCTTCACGAGATGAACATGAAGGATCGTCTGAAGTGTGAGGTCCTTTGCAGTTTACACAATATGGGACTTTAGTTGAACAAGGATCACTATTGTGATGTGTGCCACAGAATCTGCATAAAGCCGATTGTACTTTACATTTTTTGTTGCATGTGTAAATTTAAAACAAATTCCACATTGACGAACTTTATCCACAAAAATCTTTACATTTACAATAGATAAAAACACTTTAATTTGAGATGGGATTTTATGTCCGTAGACTCTTACCAAGATAGCTTCTGAAAGCTATGAAGATCCCTTTTTATTAAAACGTCGTATTTGAGATACAATAAGGCTGTTATTTTCAATTTCTAATGCTAGATTTTCTAGACTTTCGTCCACTGAAATGAACGGGATAATAAATTTCGTAGTGTATTGTTCAATTTGTATTTGGGGAATCACAGGGACATTTAATACTGTTTCGATTTTACAAATTTCGGTTGCAGTTTTGAAATCATTTGTAGTGATAATTAGTTTTCCATTTCTGGTATGTCTGACTTCTTCAATCCCATTCTTGTTGGAAACAGCATTTAATAGTTCAGATTTTAATTGTGAAGGCTTCTTAGAAACCGAAGCATATCCTGCTGTAGGACACAAAAATATTGTGAAATTTGAAATTCCAGCTTCAGAAGCTAATTGTATAGCTAGAAGTGCATTATCATCATAGTCTAATATAGAGTTCGATGCATGTTTTGGTATGCGATACTCACACTCAATAAATGGTATATCGTCTAGCATGTCTGCCATTTTGAATATAACATTTTGTACGTACTTGAGGAAATAAATTAATAGAACCACTTGAGCTTGAAACTAATAAACTAATCAATAAATTAATTTTATAGGAATTCCCAAATTCCTACAAACTTAAATAAATGAAAATAAATTGCTTGAGTTCTTCTCAAAGATAATAATGTTCGAAGTAAAATGTACGTACCGGTAAGAATCTGCAACTTTTTTTCCCAAACTTCGCCTAAATTCCTGTGTTACCAATACTATAATCTCTATTTTTTTTTTTAGTTTTTAATGCAAAGATTTTTAACTGAGATCTTTTCTCTTTTCAAAATGATGCCAGATTCCAAGTTCCAAAATAGTTTACAAAATTAAAACGAATCCAAAGATAAAAGTACTATCATCAACATATTTGGCCAAGCAACTTATCATAAAAATGAAATTTAACATTTTTATATCAAAAATTAGAAAAACTGTTTATAAATCCTGAAGTATTTCTAAATTTACATGAGCAAAAAATTCATTCGTTAAATACATATGAAATTTTGAGTTATTTTTCTCTCCAAGAAAATTATTTACATTATTTTAACAAATGTATTGGATTGTTGAGTTATTTACTTTAATCATTAAAATTATAATACTTTTTATAAGAATGCATTACATTAATCATTTCAACAATTACCAGTTAAGGTGATATCAGATCTTATATTTACAACTTTTTTCCGGAGAGATTGCCAACTTAAAAATACTAGTTATTTTTTATTGTATCGTTTAAAGATTTCAAAAAAAAAAAAAAAAATTCCGAATTCTAAAAAATTTACTCAATGAATTGAATTTTCAAGGACTGTTATTACCAATGTAATATGTAATAATTCCAATGAATGAAATCATGAGTTCAAAATTCATGTTTCATTTGTGATTACTATTATTTATGTAGATATTATAAATTTTATTCGAATTTAATATTCATCGAAATTTCATACCGATTTCGTTTCAGAGATAAATACAATTGATTTTTTTTATATATATAATTCTTTATTAAACGAAAATTTACATTTGATATTTTCCTTATTTAAGCAAAAACTATCTCATGATAGTTTTCTTAAATACTATCGATATTACAAATATTATAATAAATTAAATTAAATCAACTGAATTCTGTTTAGATGTTAGTAAAAAGTTGTTGATATTTATGTATACCTTCATTTAATTATACTTCCAGAAAGTAGTAAAATTTAAATTACTATTTTCTGATAGTATAATGTTAAAATGTTAGCGATTTTTATTTTATAATCACGTCACATAAATGCAATCTTACATAATCTAATAATAACGATTTCATCAATAAATAGTTGCATTCCTTTAAAGGTAAACTCGAGCAAAAAATGCATTGTAAGCACATCGTAAGTTTAAATGAAACTAAGTCTAAGTAAAATTTAGACGAGAAATCAAAATTGAAAGTAAACAAAAAAATATTATTTTGAAGCAAAATCATAAATTTAAATGAAATTAGAAGTAAAATTAGAATATAAAATAGAGGTCTCACAATCGAGAGTAATATTTGCAAACAAAAACTATATGTAATTATACACTACTGGCCATTAAAATTGCTACACCAAGAAGGCGACATGCTACAGACGTGAAATTTATACGAAAGGAAGAAGGTGCTGTGATATGCAAATGATTAGCTTTTCAGCGCATTCAGACAAAGCAGGCACCAGTAGCGACACCTACATAGTGTTTAAATGAAAATCTGTTCAGCCGGTTCCTCATGCACAAATTGCATTTGAACGTTGTTGCCTGGTGAAAAGTTGTTGTGATGCCTCGTGTAAGAAGGAAAAATGCGTACCAGCACGTTTCTGACTTTGATAAAGGTCGAATTGTAGCGTACCGGGATTACGGTTTATCTTATCGCAGTATTGCTGCTCGCGTCGGTCGAGATCCAATGACTATTAGCAGAATATGAAATCGATGGGTTCAGGACAGTAATACGGAACGCCATGCGGGATCTCAACAGCCACCTATCACTAGCAGCCGAGAAGACAGGCATATTATCCGCATGACCGTAATGGATCGTGCAACCACGTCACGAGCCGTAAGTCAAGAAACGGAGTCGTTTGGAAGACAACAAGTGTCTGCACGAACAGTTCGACGACGTTTGCAGCAGCATGGACTCTCAGCTCGGAGACCATGGCTGCGGCTTCCCTTGAGGCTACGTCATAGACAAGAGCGCCTTCAATGGTGTGATCAACGACGAACCTGGGCGCACGAATGGCGAGACATCATCTTTTCAGATGAATCCAGGTTCTTTGTACAGCATCATAGTGAACGCATATTAGCAGCGTGCATTCGTCATCGTCATACTGGCCCATCACTTGGCGTGATGGTATGGGGTGCCATTGGATACACGTCTCGGTCACCTCTTGTTCACATTGACGGTGCTTTGAACAGTGAACGTTACAGTTCTGGTGTGTTACGACCCGTGGCTCTACCATTTATTCGAGCCCTGCGAAACCTTACATTTCAGGAGGATAATGCCCGACCGCATGTTGCCGGTATTGTACGGACCTTTCTTGATACGGAACATGTTCGGCTGTTGCCCTGGCCAGCACGTTCTCCAGATTTTTCACCAATAGAAAACGTCTGGTCAATGGTTGCCGAGCGACTGGCTCGTCACCTTACGCCAGTCACTACGGTTGATGAACTGTGGCATCGTGTTGAAGCTGCATGGGCATCTGTACCTGTATATGTAATCCAATCTCTGTTTGACTCGATGCCCAGGCGTATAACTGCTGTTATTACTGCCAGCGGTGGTTATTCTGGGTACTGATTTCTCAGGATCTATCCAGCCAAATTTTTTGAAAATTTAATCACTTGTTATTTCTAGTACAATAGATTTGTCCAATGAATATCATTTTGTTATCTTTATTTCTTCCTGTTGTAGCAATTTTAATGGCCAGAGTGTATATTACAGGCTTGTATGAGAAGTTTAAGTAAAGCATCTCTTAAAATTTCCGAATGCAACAGAAAGTCTTGTAGTCGTTATATATTCATGACACTTGGATAAGCTAAACTCACTAGCTGACGGTTATGTGAAATTAAGTCAGAAGAGTGGGTCTTTCGTTAACCAGAGCACCACGAAGGTGAAAGTACGTGTTTGCCATACCAGAGCACCACGAAAATGAAAGTACGTTTTTGCCCTAAGGCTCCTCCATCAGAGGATACACTCATTCAATTTTGACTTTGATCTGAAGGGAGAAGAATTTTTTTACAGATCATTGAATTATTATAACTGCTCAACGACCGACCACAAGACTTTCGATTCCCCAGACTTTACGGTATATCGCATGGATTCGGTGAGTCTATGGCGGTATTAGGAATCGAAACCAGCCCTTCAGGACGAAACACCGATGTTCTAACCATTAGGCAACCGCTGACTATAGGAAGTATTAAAAAGTTTTAACTCTTTCCCCATAAAAAAACATACAGATTATGTTCATAAATATTTACAGTGGCTGTATGGTATACTTTTCTTATTGCAATTTTTTTCCAATGGCAGATTGTAGACAGTTACACAACTGCAACAGAGTCTATTAATCTATTCCCTGATACCAAGGAACCGGCCACACACAGAGACCTCTTAGCCGCCGAGGCTTTGCCCCGGATGCACCACAGGGGATGGGCCACCATCGCACCCTCACACATGCCATAGGGTCCCGTTTATAGGGCAGGCATCATTTATACTTCATTCAAACACATAAAGAAAGGACAAAGAGAGGATAGAGAGAGAGAGAGAGAAAGTACATCCATGCCTGAACCGGGATTCGAACCCAGGACCTCCTTATTCGTAGTCAGGCATGCTGACCACTAGACAAGTTGGCCGGCTTATTGCAATTACATTATATATAAAAAACGAGGAGCTTATGCATTGAACAATAATTCAAATAATATATGTTTGAATTTAAAATAGAGCTTTGAATTTAAAATAAAAGGTACATCAAGTTCAATCCTATTAATTACGTTATTTTTGGGAAAAACGTCTTTAGATTCATTAATTAAATTTAAACATCCTAGAACAAATAATAGTGTATTTATTTAAATGATAAATAGCATTCAATGAAAATAGTTTAAAAAATTTATATTTATTACTTTTCACAAAAACCAGCATTAAAACACTCAAAAATAATATTTCAGTATTAAATGAACTATAATCATAAAAGGGCATATTATGTTATTAATAAATAATATAAACAGAGATTGAAATAAAATACTCAACGAAAGATGCACTTTTTATATAAAAATATAATTTATCTTTTTTAATAAATGACAATAAAATAGTAATTGTAAATGTTCATCAAAATTTACAATTTAAATATGAAATGCATCTAGGTTTAACTCTTTTTAAGCTTACATTTTATGCTTAAAACGACAAATTCTGATTAAATCACATAAGTTTTATCAAACTGAAACCTTTGAAAAGTTTAGAAGTTTAAGGTTACTTCTTGATAAAGTGCCAAATCTAGAAACAATTTAACATCTTTAAGATATCATTACATTGTCAGTCCAGTTTCGTTTTTTCAACGCAATTATCACATATCAGGGGATATTGAAGAGGATTTTGGATGGTTTTGTAACAAAATACCGTTCACACACCTACCTGTAATCTTTTTTTTTTATACAGAAGTTCATTTTTTCATGTCGCTGCAAAAATTCCCTAATACCGGTATTATAGCATCTGTACTAAAAAGAGAAACATAAAACGTATTTTAGAAGTGTCATTTCGTTCTTTTATGAGTGTCGAAACTTTTTATGCGATGGGTGAAGTGCTTCTAAATTGCAAAATCGATTTAATATTGTTTGACAAATTTGCTCTAGATTAATAAAAAAAAAAAGTGGTTAATAATTTGCTAATATTTTCTAAGAAAATGTTAGAGATTCTGTACACGATGATTAAAAATGTAATATTTATGGAGCTAAACATTTTCCTCTAAATTAAGAATCTTAACAGAAATAATATGATTTAGGCTAGATGAAACAAAAAGGTATTGGGAGAAACTAAAAAATAACCGTGGGTCTCAAGATACATTTGTGCATATTGATCTGTTAGTGGTGTAACACGTGGATAAGCACTAGATTAGAAAATACCAGATTTTAGATCAATCGAAATCAAACGATCATTAGGAGTAAATAAAAACTTATGGGTCTCAACATATATTTCTGCATGTTGATCTATTAGTGGTGCAACAAGTGGATAAGTACCAGATTATAAAATAACAGATTTTAGATTAATCGAAATGACAAGGTCCCTAGAGAGTAACTTATATAATTATTATGGGTCTCATCATACATTTGTACATACTGATATATTAATGCAACAACACGTAGGTAAGTACTAGGTTAAAAAAACAGACTTTAGATTAGTCGAAAGGAAAAGATCACTGAGAACTAACATAATAGTTTTGTGTCTCAAAATACATTATCTATCTGCACACATTGATGTACTAGAAATAAAACATATGGGTGAGTACTAAATTAGAAATGAGTAATAAAATGGCTGTAATATTAAAAGAAACAAGTAATAACTTTAAAATGAGATACATAATGTATTAACAATAAAATTAATAAATTGATAGTTTAGAATTTATATAAGCCTATTTATGATATTGAGTATGAATTCCATCTTTCCAATTATATATCTCTTCATTATTCAAAAATGAAATATATTATTTAATGAACATGTTCCATTCTTAAATAACTTTTTTAATATATCCTGATGCATTTTTCTGAAGCTAAATATTTCAAGAATAAATTAAAATTTCAGTTCAATTAAATTAACACCCACTAAGGGAAGGTGGTTTGAACTAATCATTCACCTATTCCAGCGGAATTCGCTATCATAAGTGTTTGCATTTTAAGGCTAATACCTTATTTTAGCCGACACAAAAAATATGAATTGACATTGAATGACACGAATCTTTTATTTAAATATTAATTTTTTAATAATTTATGTATATATTTAATCAAAAACAAAATTTCCTTTTAAAATATAAAATAACTGAATAAACATTTCATGTTCAACATTCATGGAAAACACAACATCGGGTATGTTTAGCAAACAATTAAAACTATTTCTGTGTTATATTTACTTAAAATAAAATTTTGAAGCCTTAAAAACGCCTTTTCAACAGTAAAATTTAGAATCATAAAACTCAAGAAAATTTATTGACAAGTTCTGTTTTTGCTAAATCTACTCTTTGGTAAAAGAAAAATTACCATTGTACAAGGTGGGTCCAGTTTTGTTATAAAGAACATTTCCCTAGCGGTCTAATTTAATTTAGAATTATTATCAGAATGAGATCGCAGCATAATTAACTAGCTCTATCAATTTTGATTGAAATAAAAAGAATGTGATTAGAATAAATAATGCTGAAGTCAAGCCATTAAACAATTTCTGGAATTTGAAATTATTCACAATGAAAATGCTGCAAATTTAAATGAGTAAATAAAAAAAATTATATCTGCATTTGAATAAATTTTCCATGCGAAAACCATCTGGCAACTCATCTAAATTTGATCAGCAATTACGTCACAATTGGTTACGCCGCCCCACTTAGTATGCATGTGTGTGTGCGATGAATACTGATATTATTAATTAATTATCACTCTGCAGAATAGATTAACTAAATCTAATTCTGTAGTGTGATTCTTTCAGCCACAATTAATATGTAGGTATTTAAATTTTTTGATATAATTTTAAAATGTTTTATTTAAAAATATATTCTAAAGAGAAATCAATTATTATTGGATTAATCAGACGTAGATCTACAAATTTTCGTACATTTAAATGGAATGTTTCATTTAAGTTTGCCATGAACAAAATTCTACTTAAATTGGCTCATGATTAGGCTCAACATATGGCTAATCATTTTTGGTTAAAAAAATGTGTGACCAATCAAAAATATGTTCTTTGTCATGCAAGATAGAATAATTATTTGGCAACAAAGAAACGGAATTTTTAAATACAGAGTCTCTGTTACATTAATTATTTCCCGTGGTCTCATTGAAGCACAACAAGGGTTATTCCAGCCACCATAAAACTGTTTTATGTAACTGATCTTACAATTTTCCATTATATCCTTAACAACTTTGGAAATATTGCCCTCAAATTAAAATTTACTTATAAGTAATTTCTTAAAGATTTTAATCAGATTAATCTAATAGATTAATCAATAAATAATCTTAAAGTAATTTCTTAAAAATTAAAATGACTTCAAATCTGATAAAGTCATCTCAGATTAATTAATTCGATTCTTCATTTCAAATTTTTAAATCTTAACCATATTTCTAATGGTCTGTGAAAAATAATACATTCTGGTAAACATTTACTGAATTAATTACCTTTTCATCCTTTAATTATTGGATGATTTTTATACAAATATTTGTGCCTTCTAATAACAATTAATTAACTTGACTGATTGTGTTTCCATAAGTTAAGTGAGACAGATGTTAAACTATCTAAGGAAAAAATAACAATAAACTGAGAAAGTATTTCAGTCAATGAATATTAATTGTTTTTAAAAACGAAATGATGAAGAATTTGATCTTCAATATATATTTAGTTGATATAAATTTTCTAATGCCTCCAAAAATTTTAAGTTAAGCAACAGACATTTTATATAAACTTTCCTTATTTTCAAAGTAGCTTAAAAATATATACGCGTTCATATTTAATTATTTCACTAAAAATATGTAAATTAGAAGTATTCATGTGTAATTTTAAATAATTTCTTTTCATCCGGTATTGATGATTCTATTTCTATTTTTCGAAAATATATAATCATTTATAGACTTGAAATCATGATTATGAGTGCCCTTTTCAAAGGATATTACTACCAATTGATCAAAAATTATTGTTCTTACATGACTTACTTCGAATTTAAATAACTTATTTCCTTAA
The DNA here is from genome assembly GCA_030067965.1 of Latrodectus elegans. Lineage (NCBI taxonomy): Eukaryota > Metazoa > Arthropoda > Arachnida > Araneae > Theridiidae > Latrodectus > Latrodectus elegans. The sequence continues at coordinate 110,994,473 of CM057819.1, forward strand.
TATTTCCCAGATGAAATTATGAAATAAATAATAAAAAATTAATATCAAATTAGTTTATATTATGTAACTTAATAAGTCTTTTATTTACAATAAATAAGATATAAAAGATGCTTCACTACTTGTAATCTATTTTAAACGGCCTGAATCATTCATTAATGACAACATCTATTTGAAAAGAAATTATATTTTGCAACATTCTGTAAAATGCCTCTTAATTAGTTTATCTAATATGAAACGGACCTTAAAAACCATAACTGTTTATAATAAAAGTGAATAGCCATTAATCAAAAGATTAAAAAGAAAAAAATATTCAACTACTTAACTGAAAGTTATGATTAATATTTAACTTTGAGAGCACATGAAAATGCGGAGAATAAAAATAACTCACTCTAAATTTCATTACCTTTTCTATTTTTCAAGGCATTTAGCCCCACATTATCATTTTAAGAAATTAATTTTTTTTAAAGTTTTCCAATACATTTTTAAGTTTTTTAAAAAACATTACTCACATTATAAAAGCATGTTTAAAAGTTTTAATAATATTGATTCAATTTAAACTATCATAGTTAATTCACTAGTGAGTTAAAAATAATTTATGTTTGCAAGGAAAAAATGGTAGTGTGTGCATTACTTTCTGTTCGGGGAAACAGGAGGGATTGCAAGCGAAAGCTCTTAAAATTTCGCAGCCGGGAATCATTAATCTCTTTCTTCTAAAAGACTGTTTTGGCAGGTATACTTAGTATTAACTATCGCTATACATCAATCAAAACAAGTGTTTAAAAAAAGATGAAAAAAATTGCCAAATGTAGAAGCCATTTCATTATGCTAATTAATGTTTGCTACATTCTCAATCTTTCATAATTTATTTATTTTTAATTACAATAACGTACTTTTATGATACGCTTTTTCTTGGAAATATGTTTATGCAATATTTTTAAAGAAATAAGCAGTATGCTTTAGACGCTTAAAGGAAAACATTTCAAGAAATCGATATTTTATTACGTTAATACTGCTTAAATAAACTTAAAATAAAATAACAATTTCGCCAAATGACTGAAAAATATCAACCAAGTTATAATTTTTGCAATTTGAATTTCATGATCATGTATGAGTAATTCAAAGAGTATTTTAAGGTTCATACAATCAAAATAACGAATATTTTAAGATTCATACATTCTGTGATGAACGAAAAACAGTTAATATTGTATTAAAATTGTGAAAAATCTTACGAAATAGTGCATTTTCGCAATATACACATTCCTTTGATCAATAAGTTTCTAGGAAACTTCATTTTAAATTTATATTTATCATCTGAAAACTTTTACCACTCATTTCTATGTCTTATATGAACATTTAGATACACTCAGACAGATAAGCAACTTCAACATCTAAAAATAATTTATTTTTTAATGATAGAAAATATCTTTTTCTATCGATTTTCTAAAACTGAAAGTTTTTGAATAAAAAACCATGCATTAAATTTTATTTCTGCAACAGAATTTCAGCTACAAAATAATTTGAAATGTTAAAAATAGCTTTTATATGCCAATAATTCATGAAAAATAGCAATATTTTATTGGTATAAAAGTTTCAAAAAGAGTAAGAATCTGATCTACTATGTTGAAGATGATGATAGACCAGCCCTTTGGTTAATGATCTACATATCGATCAATTATGAGAAATGATATTTCGCGATTATCATTTGACCAAAAGAAACGTAAATTAACAATTTCTTTTGATTCCAATCAAGAAATTTTAAAGAACATTTAAGGCTGAGAAGTGTTGTACATCGAGTTGATACAATAATTAGAAATTTGTTCTACAAACAAACAGCGCTTAAGTGTTCTTTTAGAGATTCTCGCAAAACTTTTTTAAAAAAAGTATTTCCAATAATGTAATTTGCGTTTAACACAGAAATAGCTTAAAATTCACGTGAAAATGATTGAAACGGGAATTGAAACGGAAATGGCTACATAAAAGTCATTCCAGAATAGAAATAATACTGATATTCTTTTATTGTCACGGTGTTGTGGGAATACTGAATTCTTACCAAATGCTCAGACCGTCATTAATGATTTGAATCTTCTGGGAATTTCAAGTAAAGTAATTTTTCAAAAAAGACTTTAAAAAACAGCGAGAAAATTTATGTTTTTTGCAAATTGGTAAGGAGAATTTTCCCTCAATGTTTGGCATAAGGTTCTTTAAATATCATCGCAAAGGCACTGCATTCTCTTGATATGGTACCTAGTACTTCACCGTGCCTCAATATTCATCTGTTTTGAGTACAGTAATTCAATAAATGAAAAATCGCTATGAACTGTAAAGATATATTAAAATAATCACAAGATATGTTTTGATGATTATAGAAAAAATTCGAAGAAATGGATTGAAATCAGAGGAGAATTTATTGAAATATATGAAATAAATTTCAACTAATGAATTGATGTTGTTCTTCTTAAACCACCATTTCTATTTCAATCGAACCAAATGTTAAAAATATGCGTGCCTTATATTTTCATATATCCAATTAAAGATGTAATTCAAACTGATGAAATAAGCTTGATGTCATTAGAGTTTCAAATCCAAATTTATTTAGAGCAGGATTTCGTAACCTGTGGTACATGGATCTCTTGGGGTCCATGGGTCATATTTTGAGGGTCCGCCGACTGCTCCTAATTTTTAAAAATATTTGCAACAATATTTTTTTAAAAGAAACTTTTTTGTCACGGGCAACCTCAGTAAGCCGTCTGTCAGCCATTTTCCAATAATAGAGACCAACACAATACGAGGAAAAAGGCATTCGCAAACCATATAAAATTTGAAATTTTTAGAAACACACAAAAGTAACCTTTGAATTTTACTTCACTTGGAAATAAAATAACATTAAAATAAATTCCGCAAAGTTCTTGCAAATTTTTAAAACAAAATATTTGTTTTACTTTTTTAGAAGTTGTAATTAAAGTATTTTTTGTGTCTTCATGTTTGTTCTTAATGTTTTATTTCATATGTTTTGTACTCCAAAATGACCAAAAAAGGAAGTAATGGAAATTATGTAAAATTTGGGTTCTGCTGCATAAAGGATCTGACGTTGTTGAAAAGCCACAATACTGTCTATGAGAAAAAGTTTTGGCAAACGCCAGTATGAAACTTGCAAAATTGATAGAGCACCTCAAATCTCTTCATCCTGAAAATGCAACTAAAGATCTAGAAATTTTACAAAGATGAAAGCCCAGCTTTCGAAATCTGGAACATTAACTAAAATTGGATTTGGTATTTCACAAAAACCTTTGATTGAGGCATCTTTCAGAGATACATATCAGTTTTGCCAAAAGTAAGAAACCGCATACTACTGGAGAGACATTAATTAGGCCATGTGCGCTGGAAATGGTTGAATTAGTTTAAGGACTGGAACAGAAAAAAAAAACTTGAGGCTATTCTATTGTCCAAGGATGGAGTACATTCAAGAATATCTGAAATTTCTTCATATATCAGAAAATTCTGAAAAAAATTTCTTCATATATCTTCATATATTATATTTCTTCATATATAAACAGAAAATTGATAAATTGAAAGCATTGCCATTTGCCTTTAGTATGCAACTGGATGAAACTACAGACATCTAAAATTGTAGTCAACTTCTTGTTTTTGTTTGTTACGAGTCTGCTGATACCGTCAAAGAAGAACTCTTATTTTGCGAGCCTCTTTTGCAAACTACAAAGTCAATTGATGTTTTAACGATTTCAAATGTTTTCTTTTCCAAACATGACTTCGACTGGAAACAAAAACTTCATTCACTTTGTACAAATGGAGCACCTGCGATACTTGGCAATAAATCTGGTTTTGCCCATTTGGTGAAAAAAAAGGCTCCTAATGTTATTGTTACACATTGTTCTTTACATAGACATTAACTGGCTACAAAACTCTTCCAACTAGCTTAAACGAAATATTATCAATAATTCAACGAAATACTGTTATTAGTCAATAGTCAAATATTGTCAATTGTGAATTTTATTAGAAGTATGAACGCAGAACATGAGGTACTTCTGTACTACACAGAAGTGCTCTGGGTGTCATGAGGGCAGATTTTGAAACGAATTTTAATGTTGAAGACAGAAATATCACTTTTTTTAGAAGAAAAAGATAATTCACTATTCGAATATTTCAAGAAAAAGATTTTATTTTTAAATTGGCTTACCTGGCAGACATTTTTAACTACATGAACGATATATGTCTTTCAATTCAAAGGTCTGATACAACAATTATGGATGCCACTGAGAAACTGCAAGCATTTTTATTGAAAATGTCACTTTGAAAAATTAGAATTCAAAATGGGATCTATGCAAACTTTTAAATGTTGGACGAAGTGCCTTTTGAAAATGGATCTCAGAAAGATTGTTTTTTATTGAATAACTTCAAAATTGAAATCTGTGAACACCTGGAAGTAATTCAAGTTTCATTTGAAAAATATTTCAGTTTGGATGGAATAAATACAAAAGATGAGTTGCGTAATCCTTTTCTTTGGGATATTGAGAGATTGTATCTGTGACATGAAAATTGCCAAAGATGAGCTAATTGATTTGAAAACAAAGTCCTTGTTAAAAATGGATTTCAATTCAAAAACTCTTGGAGAGTTTTGGTCTTCTTTAAGAGAAGACTACCCATTGCTTGTAAAACGAGCTATGGTAGCCATTATCCGTTTGCTGCAATATATCATTGCGAAGATGGATTTTCCACACTTGTCACAATAAAAACAAAACATCGAAATCGACTGACTGTCGAACATGATATCCTCGTTGCTTTGTCGAAAACCATCCCTCAATCTCTGTTAATCAAAGGAAAGCAGCAACAACCTTCACATTAAAAATTTTGATTTCTTCAAATTTTTTATGCTATTGAAATAAAAATGTTAAAATAATTAAATAAAAAAAGAGAATATATTTTGTAATAAATGATGCTTAACAATTTAAAATTTTTAGAGTGGTCCATTGTGCAAAAAGGTAAAGAAACACTTTTAGCGTATAGAGCGTTGTCATCAGACAGGCACAAATTTTAATACATTACGAAATTATTACTTATTGAAAGATATTTTATAACAAGTTCCCTCTTACTTTAACATAAGACTGTTTTTCACCAATTCAGAGAAGAGCTACCATTACTAATAAAAAACGTATGTAAGCAAAAATGCAATTAAAAATAGTTATAATTTGATATCCTATTTGATATGATTATTATAATACACTACTGGCCATTAAAATTGCTACACCAAGAAGGCAACATGCTACAGACGTGAAATTTATGCGAAAGAAAGAAGGTGCTGTGATATGAAAATGACTAGCTTTTCAGCGCATTCAGACAAAGCAGGCGCCAGTAGCGACACCTACATTGTGCTTAAATGAGGAAATTGTTCAGACGGTTCCTCATACACAAATTGAATTTGAACGTTGTTGTCTGGTGAAAATTTGTTGTGATGCCTCGTGTAAGAAGGAGAAATGCGTACCAACACGTTTCTGACTTTGATAAAGGTCGAATTGTAGCGTACCGGCATTGCGGTTTATCTTATCGCAGTATTGCTGCACGCGTCGGTCGAGATCCAATGATTGTTAGCAGAATATGGAATCGATGGGTTCAGGACGGTAATACGGAACGCCATGCGGGATCTCAACGGCCACCTATCACTAGTAGCCGAGAAGACAGGCATATTATCCGCATGGCCGTAATTGATCGTGCAACCACGTCACGAGCCGTGAGTCAAGAAACGGGGTCGTTTGGAAGACAATAAGTGTCTGCACGAACAGTTCGACGACGTTTGCAGCAGCATGGACTCTCAGCTCGGAGACCATGGCTTCGGCTTCCCTTGACGCTGCGTCATAGACAAGAGCGCCTTCAATGTTGAGATCAACGATGAAGCTAGGCAAACGAATGGCGAGACTTCATCTTTTCAGGTGAATCCAGGTTCTGTGTACAGCATCATGATGGTCGCATCCGTGTTTGGCGGCATCGTGGTGAACGCACACTGGCAGCGTGCATTCGTCATCGTCATACTTGCCCATCACCTGGCGTGATGGTATGGGGTGCCATTGGATACACGTCTCGGTCACCTCTTGTTCGCATTGATGGTGCTTTGAACAGTGCACGTTACATTTCTGGTCTATTACGACTCATGGCTCTAACCTTTATTCGAGCCCTGCGAAACCCTACGTTTCAGCAGGATAATGCCCGACCGCATTTTGCCGGTATTATACGGACCTTCCTTAATACGGAGCATGTTCGGCTGTTGCTTTGGCCAGCACGTTCTCCAGATTTTTTACCAATAAAATACGTCTGGTCAATGGTTGCCGCGCGAATGGCTCGTCACCAAACGCCAGTCACTACGGTTGATGAACTGTGACATCGTGTTGAAGCTGCATGGGCATCTGTACCTGTATATGCAATCCAATATCTGTTTGACTCAATGCCCAGGCGTATAACTGCTGTTATTACTGCCAGAGGTGGTTGTTCTGGGTACTGATTTCTCAGGATCTATATATCCAGCCAAATTTTTTGAAAAGTTAATCACTTGTTATTTCTAGTATAATATATTTGTCTAATAAATATCATTTTGTTATCTGCATTTCTTCCTGGTCTAGCAGTTTTAATGGCCAGTAGTGTATTATGCGTTAATATTAAAGAAGACTTAGGTATAACCTTGTTTTGCCTTAGGAAGGACATTTGGATAACGAAACGATTGACAAATGGAATCGCGGTATTCTTGCAAAGTATGTCAGTATGCGTTACTGCGCATGCTAACGTTTAAATTTTTGAAACCTTACAGTTTTTCCGTTAAGTTACACCAGTGCTTGGAGTAGACACAGCATCATAAATTATACTTAAAAGTGAATAACACGGTTACAAAAAACACTTTAACTTAAAATTAAAACAAACCTTTTATATATTATTGCTGATATAAGTATAAACTACAATAAACTGGGAAGAGAGAAGTTTATGAGAATTACGCACTCCTCAACAGAAATTAAATAAATGTATGAGTGTTTGTTTCATCTAATAAATCAATTCCTAAAATAATAAGACCAAACCCTATAGTAAAAATAGAGAACAACTTTTTGTATACTCCAAGCGATAGTTCAAAAAATATTTGAAATTACAGAGAATAACATTTAAGATACAAATAAAAACAACCAAAGAATATAATTATTTAACAACTCAAAGAATATTTTTAAGGATCACAATAAATTGTAATTTTAAAATTTTTTAAAGGTAAGAGAGGTTAGCTTACAGATATACTGTTTTTCAATGCTTTTAGTTAACAACATATATTTTTTAAATTGATATCAGATTGAGAGTAACAAAATTATATTCTGCACTAAATAACACACTTACGCACATACACACAATATATATATATATATGTATGTATATATATATATGTATGTATATATATATATATGTATGTATATATATATATATGTATGTATATATATATATGTATGTATATATATATATGTATATGTATATATGTATATGTATATATATATATATGTATGTATATATATATATATTTATATGTATATATATATATATATATATATATATATATGTATATATATATATATATATATATATATATATATATATATATATATATATATATATATATATATATATATATATATATATATATATATATATATATATATATATATAGCTAGATCAAATCAGTAAATTCCCTGACAAAAATAAACCAACATACAATAATAAATATTCTTTGCTCAGTTTTCCAGTATTGTATTGTGTACGTCTAGTTCTTTGTATTGCTTTATTCATATTAATGATTTTCAAATTTTGCCTTACTATTTTTATTTTATTTAATGTTGTATCTAATTTATTCTGAACTATACCTTTTATCTGCTTTTGAGCTGGTTAGATTGCAAGTAATATACATTATTTAGTATTTAATATGTTGTATTTTTAAATACTATATTTATTTATATTTATTGCTTTTTAAATGTATTTACTGCTTATATATATATATATATATATATATATATATATATATATTGTAATTAATTACAGATTTTTATTTAATTATTGTAAATATTTCTGAATCAATCATAAGTTCATCATTTCAGTTAAATTGAACGAACTGTTTAAAATATATTTTAGTTCGGTAATCTAAAAGCCTTAAAATGTTGACATTTTATTAAATTTCCAAGATGTATATCGATTTCATTTGCAAAACAATACTTCAAAGTAAAAAATAATTGTTGTAAAAGTATTTCATTGTTCACTAAAATTTAAATTATACTCTTAAATTAAAGTCCCTAATTAAAATAATGCATAAATTCTTTTCCTAAGTGTTCAATTTGGAAAATGAAGTTTAACATTTATTTCCCAATATTTTGGAAAAAATAAAATTTTAGGATTTAAAATGGAATGAGTGAATATGGTTTAGATATCCGAATCTCATCGCGGTTTTCCTACTTTTAAAGAACATATTAATTTTTAATAATATTTTATTAATTTAGGCCAATTTTTCTTATTATTCAAATTTAAGCCCAATTCATATTCCAATTCTTACAGACAAAATCAAATATTAAATTTAAATTGAATAGATTTTTATGCCAGAATAAAAAAATTACCAGCTCCTTATTAAGTAAATATCACGAAATTTGTAAAAAATAAAATATTAGACAATACAAGTGGTTATATTATCTGAATGAAAACTTCTTACAATATATATCTCATGATGATTAATCAAAAATGTTAAAAAAGTTGTGAAAAAGTTTTTATATTTTCAGATTATATATATATTTTCAGATTATAAAATACCTTAAATTTGCAATATTTGTATAGCTGGCCGCGCGCGCGACCTCTTAGATTAACAATACATTATACGATTAAACTGTGCATGTTGGCAGCGATGCCTTTGTGAAAAGAGGGCCATGATCTTTCATAAAGTTCAACAAATTCAAACAAATCAAGCTGATAAATAATATTTCTTATTAATATTTTATGCAGCTGATATGATAAATATTAACAATTTTTTCCTCCAATATATGGAATAATTTATATTAAAAACTTAATGTTAAAAATACTTTCGAAGAAATTTTCAAGATAGACGTAAATTGTTGATTGATTTTAAATTATTTATTATTTTTTGAGTATGCGAAATTGTATTATTAATTTCCTTAAAAATCAACTAAAATGTATATTTTCCATATCAAATAATTTTCATTACTTAAAAAAAATCCTGATTTAATATTTTTTAATTTAATGTGCCACAAACTTAGATTAATATTATTAATATAGTATAAAATACTAATAATAAATTGCACGATTTTAACGCTTTTAATCAATTAAAAAATTTTAGAAAAATAACTCGCAGAAACAAATAATTCTTAGAATAAAATCAACAGTTTACAAAAAATATAAATTTTTATTTCATTCGTTTAAATCTGAAATACAATAAACATATAATTATTTTTGAAAGCTTTAAATTATAACCAAAGAGTTACATACATTTTTAAAAATCGGGATATTTGTGTATTAGTGATCACACTGTTCTCACTATTATCATTTAAGAAAAAATATGTTAAAATGAAATATTCTAGTAACTATGAAAAAAGTTTTGTACATATTCCAATGTAAGAATTACGGATTTCATAAAGTTGAAGTTCCTTTTCAATATTATGAAACTTTAATACCAAAAACTTTTCGAATAGAAAACTTGAAAAGTAGATGGAGTTATTGTTAAAATTGAAATCAATAAATTCATATTCGGAAGTTACTACCGCAATGAAAAAAAGACATCAAATAATGTTATAAGCATTTCACAATGTAAACATTTTCTAAGAAAGCAGAACTCACGTATGAATATGTTAAAAATTCAATAACGAATTCATTACAGATCTGCGCTTTTAAATGTAATTAATGTACTCAATTTAAATTGAATAATACATATATTATACATTATTTTATGAAATGTTGTTTTTAATTTATGATATATATTTTTTTGTAAATAAAATTACTTTATGACATTCTTTTGAAAAATGGTTTATAAATAAGATTTTTTTTTTTTTTTTTTAACAAATGTTAAATTTTATTATGTTCCTGAATATAGAAGTACTTTCAAAATAAAAGCTTTATAGGTGGAAACACCTATAAATAAAAGTGAAATTTTAACGAACTTCATAATCAATACAATATAATTACAGGTACCCGTTTCCTTTATAAATATAATTGTATATATTCGGGTAGTATGTGATAGCTTTACTGAAGTTCTGTAAGTCTTGCATTTTTCCAAATTGTCGAATGTCGAACCTTTTAACTTTAATAAGAGGCCAAATTGCAGAAACCTGTCCAGCTGGAGCAAGTTTTATCGAAACATTCCCAGTTTTTAATATTTTTTTAGACATACGGTGTCGGTAATATATGCACAGTGGCAATACAGGCTTAGCAAAGCAAAATGGTGGATGGAAAGAAGAGCTCAGTGAATGAGACCGATGGGTTTTTAAGTAGATTGTAATGTCTCGAAAGCAGACAAATACAGCAAAAGTGACGGCAGAACTCAATAATATTCTGAATTCTCCATCTGATGTAGAGTTAGAAGACACACAAAAAGGGACATTTACAGCCCAACAGATATTCTCAACTCACTTGTCACAGATGTTAATCACATACGTCACATCTACAGTAGTGCCGCACTCACAAAACAGAGTCGATTGATAAGTGAAAGAAATTAAGACTCTCTGATGAATCACCGAGCTCTTGCGAGATTAACGCTCTTGCCTTTGGTTCAAATCTCAACATACCTATCTACAACTATGGTTATTTCCCCTATTGAGAAGACGAACCGTTTGGCAGCAAGGTAGTAAACTACCTCACTGGCATACCGACGAATGCGATTGGTTGAACGTCAGTGTTCCCAACAGCTGGATTAAGAGCACTATGTCTGAGAGCTTCTTTTGGATGATCTCCACACTCATCTGATCTCATGCCTTGTGATTTCTACATTTCGGGGATCAGAAGGGATCGAGAATAAATGCCTTCACTAACAACTGACCAACCCAACAGACTAAGAAACAAGAGTAAAGCTGATGTTGCAACAATTATACCATTAACACGAAAGAACATTTGGAAAAAGTTGGACTATCTGTTTGAATGTGTGCTGTGACGATAAGTGCTCACATTTAACTTTTTAGCTGTACGTATAACTTTTTAAGTTGGGTGTATTAATCAGGATTTTAAATTTTACGTAATAAATACTGTAAAACATTGAGTCCTTGATATTCATTTAGAAACAAGACAGTGCTGTTCAAAATATATCATGTTTTATTACTGTAAAAAAATCCATGTGATTTATGAAGGTTATACTAACAACAATGTAAAATTACTGTTATCTAATGAAAGATAGGGTCTAAAGTTATTTTAGGGAGACCGTTTCAATTTTTGAAATGTTTATAACGCAGTCTTGTTACAGCACATGGAGACGTGCAGCAAACAATACATACTAGTTCTTTATTCATACCAAACATACAGCAATGAATAAATCATTAATGTTAAAAATACCTTTCAGATGTTTGACTATATAGATAAGGTATATATTAGTATATACATATAATATGTGCTTAAATTTTAACTTATCCTTTCAATTTAGAGAAAAATCATTTCACGGGAGAACAAAATCACGTTAAATATTTTTTGATGATTCTAAAGGAAAGGGCGGGAAAAATCGAACAAGCCTGAAAAATATTTTTTAACGTTATCTTTAAGCCTTGTTATGTATATGAGAACATTGCCCTAATTTTAGACTTATTGTGGGAAGGTGCAAAAACTTTTTTGTCTGCTTTACAAGAACAAACTTTCTATTCTATTTGATTGACAATGTAAAATAAACTTTCCGTTCAATTTGGGGGTTCCTCTGATGTGGGACCCAAGCCACTGCCCGTATGGTTCTGCCTTAACCAGGCATTGTATGAGAATGTGCTGTATATTATACTTCTGTTATATATTATATTATGTGCGTTATATATTAAATTCCTAAATCATTTCATTTTTCTTAAGATTATTATATTTAAATCTGTGGATTTTTAATTAATAATAAGTGATTTTGTATTTTTCTATACGACTAAAATTATATACGGGCAAATTATACTATTTCGTATTTTTAAAGTTTTAGCAAGGAGATAATAAAATCTTACTTATTCTCCTTCTTCTTACATCTTTTTTGTCTTACGTTAATAATAGTTAAAAAAAAAGGTTTGTGAAATAAAAAAGAAGCTGATGTTTTATGACAGGAAACAAAAACTTCTTCATTCTGGTATAAATTGCAGAAATATATAGTTAAGATGAAAATAATTATGGCAATTACTTTATCTGAAATTCCTGATAATGGAAAATCGATGTTATACGCGAGATACTTATGCTTTATTCCCTTAAGTGCTATTTGTGAAGACCCATTTTTACGGAACTTTAATCGCAGTAATTAACGAGTAATTATTTTAATTGTAAACTGTGCTTTCGTGTAATAATCGCATGTTGAAGCATGTGTTCCAGGAAATTGTGAATTCAACATAATCTATCTTTTAATATAAAATTATATATGCAAATATTCTATCAAAGTAATTAAAATGTTGATTTAATT